>OW679202.1:125549213-125869173 GCA_940337035.1 Agriotes lineatus | reverse complement strand
AACACATTTGTGTTAAACAATAATAAAATACAAACACCTGCATGGTCTAAATATCACTCGTTAAACAGTTGTAGCATTTCGGTTTAGAACACTGCAGCGGCACTGGTTTTTTTGGCAGCTTTTTAGCTACACCAGATGATCGTGCGGCAATAGCACCTACTGCAGATAATCCTGCAAACAAGGGAATCAGAAAACTTTTAATTTTATACAATACAATTACAATATAAGGTAATTAATAAGTTATGTTTCTATTTTATTGGCAATCTTTAATTATGGTTAACAAACCGCCTTCGCACATAATTTCCATTAAGCAGATAATATTCTGTAGCTGGTTTGAAAAGTCCTTGTTATCAGCGAGCAATTGAATTTCGTTGCAGATTTTAGATTTTGTTTCCTTCTTCTCTTCACAACTGCCAGCGATGTTGTAGCAGAAAGGTTAACGTCCAAGTGCATTTGTAAGGTGAAAAATGGCCCTATTGTAAAACGATTTAAAGTTTTGAGTAGTTAATAGTTTAATTTTATGTCCCAAATATATCACCTGGGCTTTTCCCCACTCCTACTTCTTAGCTTTTATCGTTAGTCCTGCTTGAGGGATTGCCTTGAATACTGCACGTAGATGCTCTAAATGCTTCTCCCAAGTCATCGAGTGTACCGCCACGTTGTCCAAAAATGGTTCTGCAAAATCGCCGATTTCCTCCAATATGGTGTCCATTAGCCGTTGGAAAGAAATGGAGCAGATTGTAGCCCGAACGCTAACGTCACTGGTTCGAAAACTCTACGATGAGTTATGAAAGCAGCATATTTGCTTGCTCTTTCGGGCATCCCTATATGCCAGTAGGCTCTTACTACATCGATTAGACTCAGATATCTGGCCTTGCTGCATTTTTCTACACATGCTTTTATATTAGGAATAGAATGTTGCTGTGGCAATGTAATAGCATTTAACGTTCTGTAGTCAATTACAGACCTTGAATCTTTTTTTTCAGCCTCCACAATTATCATGGGTGATGAATACTGGTTGTTACTGAGCCTAATTACTCTCAATTTTAACATCTTATCGATTTCTTTGTCGATAATCTCGCATGCCCTTTGTGAGTGTGAATACACTCGAGTTCTAATAATTTTTTCCTCATTGAGAGCAATATCGTGTTCCGCCAAGTTGGTTCTTCCGGGTCGATTTGAAAATAACCCCGGAAATTCTCGGATTAAATCATCCAAGCTTTGCATTTGAATTTCCGTGAGCTTTCCTACCCCTTTGGCTTGTTTCAACACTTCCGAAACACTTAAGATTTCGGTGTCTTCTATTTCCAGTTCTGGAAGATCGAGTTCTGTATAATAAATATACATGGACAAGAGTTTGTTTACGTTTTCCCGAAATTTCTTTAATTACATAATCCGTATAGGAAATTTTATCCACAATTTCTTTGGGTCTGGTCCATTGCATCTACAATTTTCTGGTTCTGGCATGCTGATACAACATAAGCTTCTCGCCGACCTCGTAAATCAAAGCCTTCGCCTACAGATCATAATAACCTTTTGATTTGGTTAGCGGTTCCAAAATCGCTGTTTCCGCGATTTCTTGCATTTGCCTTAGTCTATCGAGTATCTTTAATATGTACACTACCACCGGTTCGATAGTTTCTTTTTCAACCCACAACTCCTTGATAATGTTTAATCTTTAATGACGATCTAATCTGACATTAATAGGCCAATTCTGCGGGACTAAATCCGTGTGCCGCGTGCGGTGCACATCTCAAAGCGAAAAGGGCTTGGTCGATATATTTATCTTACTCGTTTCCGTTTTCGTAGCACAAAGTTCTTAGGATTCGCTTGTATACGCCGTAGAATCGTTCTACTGCATTTGATTGCGGATGATATGCAAAACTGTGTATGATTTTTATACCACATCGGTCAAGAAATTCGGTCGTTAGATTGCTAGTAAACACAGTGCCCAAATCCATCTGGATTTCGAATGGAAATCCTACTCGTGAAAATATATTTAATAACCCTTTTACCATCGTTTCAAAATGTGCTACCTTCAATGGGATCGCATCAAGAAATTTTGGTAGAGCTACAAATTAGCGTCAGTAGATATCTATTTCGATTCTCGGTTTCCGCTAAAGGTCCTACAATATTCACATTTACTCGCTTATACGGTTCGGTGATTACTTAGATTAGGGAGTTTTTTCTATCAGTGGGATTTCCTATGCGCATGAAAACGTCACAGCACTTGATCTTGTTTTTCACATCTCGTCCCATCTGATTCCACCAATAATTCTGCTTGATCCTTTCATGCTAAAAGCTTCTGCCGTTAGCTGACATTTCTTTAGCAGACTAGCCCTGATTTTGTCGTAATCTCTGCTGTCCTCTTAGGTTAATAGCGCCACGACCTCATTCGATGTTAGTGACAACACACTCATCAATCGAATTGGCCACGATTCTTTGGAGAAGTTCAACTGCACACAAACCCGCTCGAAATTCGTTAAACACAATTCCATGTCACCGTCATCCTTGAAAGGTTGCAATTGCTTTGTCATATTTAATGACATGTTCCTAATTGCATTGACATTATGTACATTATTATTATTTGTCGTTTGAGCTTGGGCCTGAGCAATTTTCACTTGAGCATCTAATCTAGCTACCTCTAACCGTTCTTTTCGCTCCCTTTCAGGAAATTCTAACCTTTTTTTTGTGCCCTTTCACCTAATTCTAATTCTCGCTGTTTGGCTTTCAATTTTTCCCACTGGTCCTTCTGAGGGTTTTCCTTCCAGGCACCTAATTCTACTTTAATGTCCTTCACCGAATGTTGAGCGTTAATCAATTCTTCTACGATCTCTGCTTTTTTTAGTTTTCTGCGGTAATTACAACAGTATAGCAACGTATTTTAATTCATTTACCGGGAAAATACTGTATTCGGAAACCATGGTTTCTTCTAAATTAAACACTTGCTAAAATTTAAATTCTGTAAACCAGGAATTTTGCGTAACCCGTGAACTACCTATCGCTGCTGTAAACACTTAACTAGTTCACAATCCGTCAAAAACTTACTATTACTGACAACTACGAGCAATACCTGATCTTGCAATTTAAAAAAAATATATACACAACCTTACTAAATGGCATAATAGGAACATATAATTCCCCAATAAGCAACAAGCAATACTTACACACAACTGCAATTTCTGCTTTCCCCGTTGTGCTGTCGCCTTCTTCCTGGATTTGGACTCCGCCTCCCTGTCCTGAAGCCGCTTCCATGTCTTGTTTCCTGGAGTCACTTGCCGTCACTCACATCGACAATTTTTACTGGCATTCACTGCACTGCACTGGTTTTTCTTCTTTGTCAGTTTTACCTGACATCGTTCCCAGAATGCTGTCTCGCCTTCCCTTGAATGATTGCTCTCCTGTTGTCTGGCCGCTTCCACGGAATTCCTTGCAGTCACCTCGACGCTTGCTGGTTTCTCCCCGTTGCCACTCTTACGCGACGCCGTCCCCAGTCTGCTACGCCGCTCCCCGGAATGACCGCTTTCTTTGAACTACTTTCACGCAATTTCCTGCATTGACTCCTCGACTCTCTTGGATTTTACTTACGCTGCTCCTCGAAATGACCGCTCCCGTTATACCACCTCAATTTATCAGATTCTTTTTCCCGTCCTCTTCACGTGCTTCCTCTTTTATATTTAAAAGCTTGCACTTGGACCTGCTTCAAAACAAAAGAAAATATTCTGTGGTGTGATTTATTTAACCAAGTCATAAATCACACCGCTGCCATCACTGTCGCAAATTCGTCTAAGGTCGGGGTATCCGACAATTCTTTTAGTCAAAATACACAGGTACACGGAGACTAAAGCTACTGTTGCACGATTAATACGACACTTAACCACAAATTCTTGCATTTATATTATAAATAAACAAAAAATAAATTCTCAGTCCAGTTTCGCCAAGAAAACGCGGTAGGCGTTTTCTTCTTCTTCTACTTATTACAGTCCAGTGGCCTGTTTTAACCATAAAGTGGTTCTATGAGCCATCTTTACTCTTAGGCCGGGTAGGTGGCTAGCCTTGCCCGTCGAAACTGAGGAAGAGTTTCCTTGTTAGGGGTTAACGGCTATTGCAGGTGTACGATTGTTAAATTCTAGAGTCGCCGGGATTCGAACCCGGGTCGGCCGCCTGACAGGCGAGCATTTGCTTGCGGGGCCATCCGCTCACGTACAGACGTACGTGATAATTCATAATAGCTATATGAATTTGACAAATTTGTAGGTTACACACGCTAAAATTGGTCAAGCGGTCGACAGCTCGCAAATGATCCCTAATAAAATTTTACAATTTTACTAAAAGGAATTTGCCCAGTCGGCACGTAGTTATGCCTAATGTTTCGGCTTACGAGGTAAACCTTGCATAATTTTGCCCTTAATCATTCCGTGGGCTTGGAATATTTTCATCTTCCAGAGAAAGGCACATTTCTATTTTCGGCTAAATACTCGCCTGTTGTAACTTTAATATAACCACTTTGCCTAAGAAATTCTACCTTAAAATATTTACGATACAAATTGCTTATGGCTAACTAAAGTACAGTTTATTTGTACAACCGCGTATAGTTCATTTTCACCCAAGAACGCAAACCTTAACAAGACGCTTTTAATTTCCTACGTTGAATGATCAATTCAAGCTTTTTCCTGGTCATCCAGTGCTGTTCCATCATTGGTAGGTTATTCGCTTGGGAGTGCTTTAATGCTACTTGATTAAAAATGTTTTTCTCCTAACCGTTATTAAAAATACAATCCACCTACTTCACACTAGGTGGACAATATCTGTAGTATTTATAAAGAAAGATTGCATGTTACTCCTGGGACACCCTGTATATAATTTGCTGATTAGTGCTGCGGATAATGTTTTAAATCTCTTTTAATTGCCGTACTAACTTAAAAAATATAAATTAGAATCTCTAAAGTTACCGTGCTGTTCTATTTTGAAGTGCAACCTGTACAGCATGCAACGTCTTCTTTTTTGCACTTTTTCTTGGAACAAAGTTATTTTCGACTTTAACTTTGACTTTGACCCAGGTCGAATAATAACTGATATAACTCGGTCAAGATTTTATAAACTACCACTCTGCAGTCTATTAGTCATTGCAGTACGTCATTATAAAACAATTTTAATAGAGCTTTGAAATTTTCGGCTTACCGATAAGCGCCCAACTAACCACCTATATCATAATCCTTTGGCTCCATTCCTATTTTGTTTCCTCTACATAGTACCAATAACATAGCAAGGGTATGACGCGTAAACGAAATCATTTAAAAATTACTTAGTGTGGCTTTTTGTCTATTTTTAGGCGGTTTTGAAAATTCTGGACCTGTAGAAACGAAATCTGAAGTTACTAAGCAGTCACCTTAAGCAGCAGCCCCTATAATAGCCAAGTACTAACGCCAATGTCATTTCATGATAGTTCTCATCACATTCTTACTATGCTACCAATAATGTTGATACCATACCTATTACTTCCTCTCGTGATAATATTTACAATAATATCCATCCTATAAATTGTTCAGATATACTTTCAAGTGCCCTGATTAGTATAGAATATGGTAAAGAACTAAACAAATTTTTATGACATAATCATGTACTTTAACTTTTATTACATTAAGTTAGCAGTTGTTTTTTAAATATTTTAGGTATATTATATTATACACATAAATAATGTTTTAGTTGTACTGGTTAGTTAGGAAAAACTATCCTCTGTAGTAAGGTATCTTGAAGTTACTGCTAATTTTAATTTCACTGGCAGGGCTTATCTCATAACATTATCTTGTTTTTCTAAATCTGGTGTCACCATTTCCAAAAGTGCATCAAACAATTCTTTCGGCATTTTGAGATGGTTTCGATTTGCTGAAGAATCGTCGCACGTTAACTCCTTAAGCAGAGTATTTGATGCTCCTAAACGTTTCTTCTACTAATCCATGCTTTCATCCACGCTCTTTTTTTTCATTTTAAGTAGTATTCTATGCAATTCTTCAGTATCCAAAATTTCACCTGATGTGGAAATAAACTTGCACCATTTTAAGTGAATAGTATAAACATCACCCAAAGAATAGTGGTTGTAAGCACTTGAATGAAGTACTTGGTACGTGGTATTATTCTATGCTGTTGGTTGCTCTGCTTTTGCTGATTATTTTTTCATAATTAAATATCAAGTTGTTAGGTAAGACGCGGATTATAATTTTTGTAAAACAAGGGTGCGTAATTCTTCTTTCATAGGTCTCTGAAAAAGAATTGAAAAAATTAAAAGCATCAGGCCATTGTACATACAAGTGGTTTTATTTTAATCTAACCATTAAAGCTCATTAACTTTGCCAAGTATTGGGATCGGTGTTCCTCTAACTCCCATCCCAGTCAATAACATTATCATGTATATACAGGGTGATTTATAACGTACGGAGGAGATCCTTAGGGTAGATAGGTGGGACTAAAGTAAACATTTTTTTATTGATAAACATTTGATGAAAAACCAATAATAAAATAGTTACAGTGATTTAAATGTCTTAAAAAAGGTTTTCCACTAATTGAGTACTACTGAAATTAAATTGCTTTCCAGAGATTTTTTTCCAAAGGAACAAGATTCCTTTGTTTTTCTTAAATTTTTGTTCGACACCAATTTTAAATTGGTCTCATCGAAAACAGTGACTTTCATATGAAACTTTTTTTCGTATCTCTTATACTTACGAAGATATTTGACATACAAGAAAATGACAGCTTTTAGTTTTTTTAATAACTTCTGGCTGGTTCGACATTTTGAACTTTTTCAAAAAGATTTTAAATCTGCATATAAAACTGCAAAACATTGCCCATTTAAGCAAATCTCCATCTTCAATGATAAGAAAGTTACCCATGCAATCCCACTCGATCTGGGACACACTGTATATATACAGTGTCCGCTAAAAAGTCGGCATAATATAGAATTTTTTTTTTGATTTTTCAAAAAAACTTTTTACGTTAATAATTTGTGCTTGTCTAAAAACCTATTTAGCTTGTATCATATATACTGAGTGATTTTTACTTATTTAGAAAATGAAGTTTTTCGATATTGTCAGAATCCAGAAAGTACTATTTTTCGAAAATTAAGTAAGATTTCAATGAGATCTTTTCAGAGTGTGTTATATTTTGCTATCTGAACAATGTCAAGGCTAGAAAACAGCAAATTTTTATTAAGTTCAGCTAAAAATACATTTTTTTATTTTTTAAACATTTTTCAAAATTTCTCATACCAATACTTAATATTAAAATAAATTTTTTTATATGAAGACTTTAAAGATTTATAATTGGAAAAAATAATATAAAATGTTAATTACTTTTTTAGATTTTTTATTATTTACCGAAAAGTAGTATCTTTGCATAATTTTTACGTTTTTTATGCAAGGCGCGTTTTAGGAGAAATGTGATAATTCTTCACATAAAAAAATTGAATTGTAATATTAAGTCTTGATATGTGAAATTTTGAAAAATATTTAAGAAATTGAAAAATAAATTTTTAGCTAAAGTTAAAAAAAATAGGTGTCTTCTGGCCTTGAGATTGTTCAGTTAGCTAAAGATAGCACACTCTCTGGATTTTGACAATTTCGAAAAACTCCATTTTCTAAATAAGTAAAAGTCACTCGGTATGTATGATAAGGGCTAACTAGGTTTTTAGACAAGCACAAATATGTTTAGTTAAGGACTGTTAGTAATTGAAGTCTACAACAATACAGATTGATGTCTATCATACCTTCCCGGCAGTACTAAGGTGTACTAAAATCTGTTGCACTGTGATACTTCATGTGTCCATAATAAATAAATCTTAAATGAATATCTTATTTTCAAATAACAGTAGATTTATGGGGACAATTAAAAGAACAAATTACTGTACGAAATAATTTAACGAGATATGATAGCTCTCCAGTGCGAGAAGGATTCCATAAAGTAACTAAGGGTTAAACAGCCAAACCGATCTGCAAAACAATTTATGCATAATGCATTGTTTGCACATTGTATAAATGGCGCGTTTGCCGATCCTAATACACAAAGGGAAAGAAAACGAGGTGGTAGGATCGTATTAACATTCAGAGGACTCAGTGCCAGCTTAAGCTTTACACATTGCGGTCCGATAGCCTTTCCCTGATAGCAACCCATTTGTTCGCCGACACTGATAACGAACAAGAAATCTGCATATCAGATTGAACACCAACCTAGAGCAGTAAAACTGCCTTGAGTTCAGATTTGGATAGGTTATTTGCGTGATCTTTCTGCTACGACTGCAAGTTTGAAGTTAAGATACGTATGTTATGCTAATTTCAAATCGTAGCTGGAGTTTTTGGAAATGTGCTAGGCTATAATGTAAGAAAAAGTGTAGCTATTAGTATTGTTTTCCTTTTTTTTTGCTTTTATTTATGTGTACTTTCTACTTATTAGTGGATTCAATTAGTATGTGTACATACAGCTTTACGTTGTTGTTTGTATAAAAATGATAACCAAAAAAGAAAGCGAATTTATTAAAAATTGTAAAGATGTTTTGATGATGTTGTTCTACGCTAACGATTTGCAAACAATTATGCATTTACTATTCACATATAAAAGAAATAAATATAGTGAAACCTAATTCATGCATAATAAATACAGTTTTATAAAGGATATGTGAAGATATTGGCTTTGGGAAAACGCAAAGCTTACCTGTAATACAAGGGAAATCTGTACAATAATTCTAAACAGCGGGATTTAACGTAGTCAATATCTAAAAGAGGGTATGGAATATTTTATAACAAACAAGAAAACCGATTAACGTCTGCCTGTAGATAAATACAATAAAGCTTGAGCAATGGATAATAAAGTTGAATCAGCAATACATGTATGTACCTATCTATAATTATCATTCACGCAGAGCAAATAGTTTCTATCAGAATCGAAAAGATACAAAAAAGTCAAAAGTGCTTCCAACATCAACGAGTTTATGAGATATTGCGAGGTATAGCGAGGGAAGTGCCATTTTTGCAGAAAATATTGGAAAACTCTATACCCAGTATTATAAAAATAATAAAATCTAGCACAACAGAACCTATATTCAAAAATGTAACAAAGAAAGATCTTGAAAAAGAGAAAAGTATAATCCGAACACTCCGAAAATAAAGTTGAAACTGGTAATGGTTTAATCCCTGAGGCTAGTCTCCTGTCTTCACCAATATGTTTGCTACGTCCACCAAACTATTACCTCTTTATATACAACAATTAAACGTTCTAATGATACAATTCCCCCAGTGTAAACAAGGCTGCTAATATGAATCTCCGTCACCGAAAGGGGTAGCTTGGGAGTATACGCTCGCGACAGCTCAAGCCGCAGATGGGAGTGGGTTCTAAAGAACACTACGATTACCTGATATTGCAGGTTTAAGAAGGGCGCCACGCCGTTGTCCAGCTTCGGTAATAATACTTTCTGATGAAACTCGTAACGGCGAACCTAAATAGCTCAATAATAACGGAGACTCGATGCAGCAGTAAATAAAAAGCCAGAGGACATTACTTCACATATAATGGTAAACGTGGTTCAACAAATTTGATGCAGCCTATACATAATGTAATAAACAAATATGCGATTCAGTTATAAATACAAGCCATTTAAATATATACATAAGAGAATGTAGTTATGATTTTACATTAATAAGGACCTCCAATTTTAATTAGTAAAGTTTAGCAAAAAGAAACATGTAAATATGTAAATCTAAGGACATATAATTAAATTCTCGAACGTTGTGTTGTGGCACACGCCAAGGGAATCAGCAGTTGCATTCGCTACTCTTTTTAAGCACGTTCTATACCTGGGGGAGGACCTTATTAGACAGATCTATTTAAAAGCGGCGCTTCCAGTAAGCCAATAGGCTGGTTATTGAGTCGTACGTGTGACAGTTTTTTTTGACTCCGTTCAAGTCATAATAAGAACCATAATATTTAAATATGAAATAAGCATAAAATAAATCCTTCAAAAACCAAAATCTAGTTTACAATATAAACCATAAAATTTAACTGTTCAATTACACTTAAATAGGTAGCACCACTTGGATACTTATATAAATCAAAGTTTGATATCTACGTAAAATTTTTACCACTTCTAAATATTACAGTTAACATAAATTTAAGAGCAACAACGTTGCAGTCGATTTGACTCGACGCTACAATTAAATGTATAACGGAACATTATAATCGAAGATAGATCCCCCAAATAATTCCGTGAATTATGCAATTTGTGGACGAGGTGTGCGATGAAAGGAATCCATCTGCACCTTTGAAGGCGACGGCAGGGGAGCAGCACAAAAAAAGTACATAATAAATCTACAGCACCTCAATTCGACTGGTAGCACATCGGCGGGCAAATGCCATGATGCGATAACGAAGCTTTTCGAGAAGAGGGCAGACAAAAGCCTCTTCAGCGTGCAGCAGCCTGGCAAGTAAACTCTTGCATAAACCAGGATTCGGCATGGAAGGAAGCTAGGTCGTGGGCTATTTAACCATATTTAAGAAATCTCCCATAACATCAAGCGGATCCTCAGCAATTGGCACGTGCAACTCGACCATGGAAAACTTGGCACGTAGAACATTGGCACATAGAAAATTGGCACATCGAAAATCCCCTGTGAAAAGATTCACAGCTTAGAAATACATTTAAGAACGCAAAAATTTACATACCAGACACAAGGCCCAAATGAAGTTCGTTTTCATTTGCAAATAACGAGCGAAACTGCAAATTGTGCCTGGAGATTTTCACAAAAGCCAACAAATTTTCGAAGCAGTCAAGATGAATGCCAAGCCAAAACGAAAGAAGTGTTTACCTGTTGTAAGAAATCGATAAATTTGTGACGCTTCCAACTAACGTCAGAATAATCTAATAGCGACAACGGGTTAAATCGATGACGTAAAAATCTTCCAATACCGTTCGATACAGAAATGTGCAGCGTGCGCCACCTAAGCATCAGACAACAAATCTCGAAAAATTTGCAAGCTAATTCGCCGGTGAGGAGCTAAGCTAATAACCCACTTTGAATTGCCTAAATTCCAGGCCCACAAAAGTTGCTAAAATCAGAATATAATAAACTTAGTACAGGTTTCAGTTTCTTTAGACAAATTTCTGGCGCGGCTATGAGTTTGCCTCTTTTACCTGTTGTTGCCAATATATTATGGAAGCTTTCGAAGTCGTAGCTCTGCAATTCTAAATTAAAACCCAAGGTCTGGTTTCTATACGTTGACGATACCTTTATCATTTGGTTATATAGTAAAGGCATTTCACCTGTCTTCTTAAACCATTTTAAGAGTTAACATCCAGGCATTAACTTCCCCGTGGAGATAGAAAGCAATGGTTCTGTTTTTTTTTCTTGGATGTATATGTATGCCGCTGACCCAATGGCAAACTTAAACGTACCCACACTAACACTCTGATTTCCTTCATCATCCGCCACAGACATTTTTCGTGATTAATTCATTTGTGCACCGTGCTATTTCCATATCTCAAACCGATAACATTCAAGTTTCATTGAATCATATTCGGAAAACCTTTAGAAGCAACGGTTACGATGTTAGAGATATACAATTCGTCATCAATCGCCATCTTCATCCACAGCCGAGAACCCATCCTTCTGCAGCAATGGCCTTTCTTGTCTATATCAACCAAGTCACCGATTGCATAAGAAGTGTTTTTCAAAAATAAAGTGATAAAGCAGTGTTCAAACATTCGAACAGGATCTCACAAATTCTACTTTCACTCGAGGATCAATTGTACAATATATTACCAGTAGGTGATTTATTGAGTACTCTGGTGTGTACATCGGTAAAACAAAACGTTAAGTAAGAACCCTTATTTCTGAAAACCAGCGTTATCTTAGATCAGGTCTCGTATCATCATCAGCCGTCACCGAACACTAACGCGATTCCGGCCATAAGATTATTTTCGATGAAACTTCTGCTATTTGCAAATCTTCATTAGCAGAAGAATTTGAAAAGCCACAAACGCACTAACAATCCGAACCCAGGCGAAAGTCTGCCATGTGGAAAAACGATCATTTCTAAACCCCACCGCGCTCCGTCTTCACTCAAGTGCAACAACTTCCTACTGGTAGATAGAAGAGTTTCGGCTCTGGCGTGGTTACCGTGGTCGTTTGTTTTTACTCCTGATGAAGCCCTTTATAGAAGCGGACGAAACGTTGAATTCTTCTATCTTAACAATGGCACGGTCCAATCCCGGAAGTCGTTCATTACATAATGATAATGGAAGTCTCAGAAATCGCCAACATTAGAATAAAAATAAAAATCAAGGAATAACCTTCTAAACAAGTTCTTCTAGGAAAAGGAAAAAGGCAAGAGGCTGACCGTTCAGTAAATGGATACCAAAAGAACAAAGGTCAGATTAAGTTTTTATGATATGCCAATGACGTAGCCTACTGTAAAGTGTCAGAACAGCGATGGCATATAGAGTAGAAATGCGTAAAGTGAAGAAAAGAGGATTTTGAGAAACATAACGGAAATAACTTCCTAGATAGAATTCAAAATGAAGACATGTACTCGTAGAATTTTAGTAGCAACATGTCTTCTCCACTAAATGTGAATCTTAGTAAAACGTCAGTCAAACGAAATAGCATATAGAATGGCATTAACTGCGTGGGAACGAATTTAAGGATAGCAGACTCAGAACCATTTGATGATATGGTGTCACGGTGTTTAGAGAAATGGGCAACATTTTCAAGATGATTACATATCTCGTGGGTACGCATATGTTTTTTCCCTGTACTTGCAAATCCAGGTTTTTTAAATGGAATGCCAAATCTTCAAAGAAATACCAACGACTGAAATATACTGAAATTCTGAAACATTCATTATTTTCAAAAAACGTAGCTATTCCTACACCATAGGAGTCTTCGATTCAAAACAAAGTATTAAAAATTGGCAATCTCTAAGGAAAAAATATAGTGTATTACATTGACCAATACGTTCGCTAAGTCCACACAGATGTTGAGTGGTGGATTATGCAGTCCATTTCAGGCTTTCTTCAGTTCAGAAGCTTTCCATGTGTCTTTGCAGTAGAACCAGAAGTTTCTCTGAGAATTGCGACATTCCATTTATACTATGGAGATTGATATTTCTAGATCCAATTTCATGTTCAATCCTTTGGTAGTATTATTAAAGGTAACAATTTTATAAACTCTTCAAGAATGCTGAAATTAAAAAAGAGGGGTGTACACTTTCATTTTTTTGTTGCCAAAAGTAGTATAAGTTAAAACTATTTGTTGTATTGACTATATTATAGCAAATAGAAACACGAAATATATACTCCTCATAGTTTAATCAACTAAACAAACTGCAGAATAATTTTAAAATTATCACGTGACTGCAGTCGTGCAGCATTCGTTAAAATCTTGCTTAACGTAATCAACCTTTCAAAATTATCCCGTCAGAATGCAAAGCAATTTTGCACGCAACAGCGCATCTATTTCTGTTTGTATTCAGCGGTACGTGATAAAACCCTCTCTAGGCATTTGCGTTGTTCGAGAATAGCCGCGTTCGGTGCGCATTTACAGAGTAAAACGTTTGTTATGTGATTATTTCGTACGTAATTGGTTGCTGTAAATTGATATTTTTTTCGACTACCATTTCCTAAAAAAAACTATTATTTGACACTTTTTATATGTCAAAAGCATGTTGTTATTGCATACTATGCAATAAAGATATTATTGCACACATCTGTCACTTTATTGCATACTGCTGTCAAAACTGTCTATTAAATGTAGCGAGTTTTCAATTTAAAACAATGGAAGCATTTCCTACATGATTTTTAATGAGTTTTTAATTTAAAATGACGTTGACGTTTTGTAATCTCTTCTAGCATAAATATGTGATAGTTGAAAAAAGTATGTATACAACTCGTATTTAATGTTTCTTTTTTGAACTTGTGAGATTTAAAGAATTGGTTTTGGACGGCTTAGACTCATTCTTTAAACTTTTTCATGCTGGCAAAAAATTACACTTCAGCTACTCGTTCAATAAATAACTATTTGTTGAAATCGGCAGTGAAGAACGCCGAAATCGCCATTAAAATACGAGAAATCGGCAGTGAAGTAATCCAGTGTTTTACGACATTTCGTAGCTGGCGGTGGGTCGACAGGTAAACCTCAACCGACGTCAACATAACCTAGAAAAGTTGGTTAAAATGTTGTAGTTTTACGATTTCTCGTTTAAAAAAAACATAATGTACCCTCGATACTGAAGTTTCTTTGTATCCCTCATTTGGTTTATTTGCCTTAGCCCTAAGGTCCTCGGCAACTAAATCCACATTTGTTGATAAAAAGGTAAACTTCAGTGTCTTGACAAACAAAATACTATTAAAAATCGTTACAGCATTACATATTACCGTCTTACTGTGTACACTGGGTAAGCAGATAAGAATTTAGTTAGGATTGTGTCCGTAAAATGTTTATCTTTATAGGTTAGAATAGCGGTTGCATGGTAGAATTCTTATTTTTTTTACACTAATTTAAAGTAACGGTAATAAAGCGTTTGCCTTTTGGAACAAAAAAACTTTCACGTTTTACTAGCGAAACCTATAAACACACATTTATTACAAACCGTTTCATACAAAATCCCGGAAAGGGACGTTTAGGCGCCCACCTTTAGGCGCGCATTATTAGGCGCGAGCTTTTAGGCGCGAAGCTTTTAGACGCGGACGCTATTAGGCGCCTGGACGTTTAGGCGCCGCAATTTTAGGCGCGGGGACAGTTAGGCGCCACATGAAAGAAATTCACATTATTCTTGATTTAAACATTTTTTCTTAGGTAATTATTGCAGTCATTACTTTTGAAGAAAAATTCAAACAATATATATACAGCTTTTTACGAGCCTTTTTCAGTGTGTTCAGTGTAAAGTTGTACAAATTGATATATTGAATTTACATTTTATCGATTATGAACAAAAAGTTATTTAAATTTTGTATATGGATAGTTTAATGTAGTGAAATTATATGGTGTGTATAATTCCACCACGTTAAACTATCCATATACAAAATGTAAATAACTCATTTTTCATAATCGATACAATGTAAATTAAATATGTAAATTTGTAAAAATTTAACACTGAAGAAGGCTCCTAAAAGCGCCAAATACATATTGTTTATGAAGGTTTGAATTTTTCTTTAACATTAATTACTGCAATAATTACCTAACAACAAGTTTTAAAATCAAGAATAATGCGAATTTCTTTCATGTGGCGCCTAAGTGCCCCCGCGCCTAAAGTTGCGGCGCCTAAACGTTCCGGCGCCTAATAGCGTCCGCGTCTAAAGCGCTCGCGCCTAAAAGTGCGAGCCTAAAGATGCGCGCCTAAAGAATCGCGCCTAAACGTCCTAGACCGACAAAATCCCTATGTACTTACGAATTTCCATGGTAGAATTCTTTTTTTTACACTAATTTAAAGTAACGGTAACACAGCGTTTGCTTTTTGTAACAAAACGGCTTTCACGTTTTTCTAGCGAAACCTATAAACACAAATGTATTACGAACCTTTATATACAAAATTTTTATGTACTTACCAATTTGAACGGTAAAATTCTTGTTTAAATACCTACACTAATTTAAAGTAAGGGTAACAACTTTTTTGCCTTTTAAAAGAAAAACGGCTTCAACGTTTTGCTAGCGAAACCTATAAACACACATTTATTAGGAACCATTTCATAGAAAAACATTATCTACTTACCAATTATCACGGTAGAATTCTTTTTTTACATTTACACTAATTTAAACTAACGGTAACAAAACGTTCGCCTTTTGGAACAAAAAAGGGCTTTCACGTTTTGTTAGCGAAACCTACAAACACAAATTTATTACGAACCATTTCATAAAATATCTGTATGTACTTACCAATTTGCACGGTGGTATTCTTTTTTAAACATTTATACTAATTTAAAGTAACGGTAACAACGCGTTTGTCTTTTAGAACAAATAGGGCTTTCACGTATTGTTAGCGTAACCTATAAACACAAAAGTATTAAGAACCGTTTCATACAAAATCTTTAAATACTTACCAATTTGCAGGGCAGAATTATTTTTTAAATATTTGCACTAATTTAAAGTAACGGTGACAAAGCGTTTTGAAACAAAAGGGGCTCTCACGTTTTGCTAGCGAAATCTATAAACACAGAATTATTACCAACCGTTTCATACAAAATCTTTAAGTACTTACCAATTTGAACGGCAGAATTCTTTTTTAAATATTTGCACTAATTTAAAGTAACAGCAACAAAGCGTTTGTCTTTTAGAACGAAAAGAGCTTTCACGTTTTGCTAGCGAAACCTATAAACACAAATTTATTACCAACCATTTCATACAAAATCCGTATATACTTACCAACTTGCACGGAATAATTATTTTTTAAATATTTACACTAATTTAAATTAACTGTAACAAAGCGTTTGTCTTTTGAAACAAAAAGGGTTTTCGCGTTTTGCTAGCAAACCCTATAAACATAGATTTTTTTCGAACCATTTCATACAAAATCCGTATGTAGTTACCAATTTGCATGGTGGAATTATTATTTAAATATTTACACTAATTTAAAGTAACGGTGACAAAGCGTTTGCGTTTTAGAACAAAAGGGGTTTTCACGTATAGCTAGCGAAACTTATAAACGCAAATTAATTACAAACCATTTCATACAAAATACTTATGTACTTACAATTTGCACGTTAGAATTCTTTTTTAAATCTTTACACTGATTTAAACTAACGGTGACAAAGAGTTTGCCTTTTGGAACAAAAAGATCTTTCACGTTCTGCTAGCGAAACATATAAACATAAATGTATTATGAACCATTTTATACAAAATCCTTATGTGTTTACCATTTTGCACGGTAGAATTTTTTTATAAATATTTACACTAATTTAAAGTAACGGTAACAAAGCGTTTGCCCTTTGGAACGAAAAAGGCTTTCACACAAATTTATTAGGAATTATTTAAGGCAAAATCTTTATGTACTTGCCAATTTGCGTGATAAAATTCTGCTTTAGATATTCATACAAATTTAAATCAACAGTAACAAACAGTTTGCTTTTGGAAACCCTTGTACAATTATTTTCAAACTAAAATACTGCTATTCTAACCTATACAATACAAATACTTTGTACATACAATCCTTCACTCAACTCTTATATACTTACTCAGTCTGTAAGGAATAGAACTAATATGTAGTGCCGAAAAGCTTTTGTGAAAATTGTTTACGCCAAGTTAAAACAATTACTTATGAAAAATGAAATAATAATAATAATAATAAATTGCTTTATTTTCTCGTTTTACTTTACACCGAGCGCCCCGAATTACAAACAACACAAATGCATAGGGATAGAGTTTTATAGTGTACCGTAGAATACAAATAGAGATAGATGTGCGATTGCGTGCACTTCCTTTGCATTTTCACGGGATAGTTTTGTAAGGTAGACTACGTGACGCGCAGCTAGCCTCTCAAAGGGTGTAATTTTTTAGCTTCTTAAGCGCGGAAAAGTTTACAAGGCTTTAATTTAAATAATAGATCAACAAACAAAAAGCAAAGTAGAAAACACATACTACAGGTGAATCGCTTTATTGTCTTGATTTGATGTATCTTTTAAGAGAACGAGTTAAATGATTGCAAATGACGAAGTTGATGATGTGCGTAAAGCTGTTACTTTGAGAGTTGAAGGGTACGGATTGTTTTAAATATAACGAAAATAAATATAAAACATAATGTAATAAAAAAAAAGATTTAAATTGACAATTACATTGCAGCAGATCTTTCCTGCTAAAATCCCTTATTACAGTTGATTTGATTTAATTTAAGACCAAACATTGACTAAAGGAAGCGAGATTAAAAGCTTTAATATCTGGAAGACATCCTTGAAGAAATACAGTGTTACCGTCAATAATTATTGGACTACAGTTCGATTTTAATGAATCTGCTGGTTACTTTTATTTAACATAATTTTTAAACTCTGGAGGGTTGACTTGGAAGCCAATTTATACATGGAGCAAACACCTGCGTTATATTTGTTAGTATAAACCAAAACTTATCTGGCCTTTGTCCAGCGCCGAGTATCGAAAATGTTGGTAACTTTGATTTACGCGTTCGACTGCGCAAATGCTTAATAAATCGAGAAGGTTAGAATGAATTTCGGAAACTGCTGGGTCTCTTCCTTGATGGGGGACTGATTGCTGGCACTTTCACATAATTAAAGAGAATTTGGGAATAAAAATAATTTTTTATACGATGCGCGGCATCGATGTGTCTATTAAATGAGTTTGCTGACCGGAAACGACTCCCTGAGTCGTCGCCGCGCGTCCCGAGAAAATTTAGAAATTGTACCCTCTCGTCGAGCCGTCGGTTGTTCGAGATGAATCGTTTTGCAAAATTGGCATAAAATGACGTTCCATTCGAGGTTGCTTGGAATTGTTTTATTTTCTGGATCGTGTCATGATTGTTTATCACCGGACGTAATATAATATTGTTTGGATTTCGATACATTGTAACCGTCGGCGATCTAAAATTATGAAATATGTGTGAGTTACATTGTACAGAACAAGTTCCCTATTGTTTAAAACTGCTTACCTTGTAACCTTGTAGAACAAGTCCCCTATTGTTTAAAAGTGATTACTTTGTAACCTTGCATGCACCCGCAAAAAGTCACGTGCATCCTTGGAAGATAAGCTTATCTTAGCTGATTAGAAATGCTATATAAGGTAGTAGTGTGACATTTTATCTTAAGTTCCTAGTTCACATGTTAGATGTAAGAAATTGTCTGACTGTGTCTTTGAGCTCCAACGTGTAGCATTGCTGTTGTAAAATAAGAGTGTTTATTAAAAAGTCGTTTCGACGGTTTTTTTATTTAACTGGCGCAGTTGGTAGGATGAACAAAGGTTTTTCGAAAATTAAAAACCAATTTTGCACCTTTGGATTTCAATCCTTAATTGTTTATCGATTCTACTATCTCATCCCGGATCTTCTAGATGCCTTCATGGACAAAAATCGCCCGTACGAAGAGCCGTGCCTTCGATTCCAACTTCTGCAGTCAATCTGGTTATTCCACTTGGTAATTGGAACTAGCTGATCATTGGGATCATCCGTCCAATTGAGGACAACAGGACCAACATGAGTCCAGGACCAACACAGAGTCCATTTGAAGACGACAAGGGCTGCAGCTGCTGAGCACCGTTCGTCAATTTAAAGCACAATGTAAGTGCATTTTTACAAATTTAAATAAATTAATTTTGCTTCAAAGTAAGGAAAGTAATAATTTTCAAGCATCAAAGTAATGCAATATAATTTTTAAATTAAAAATAAATTTTTATGATTCAAGCAAGTGAAACTAATTAAAGTAAAGTCAATTTTTATGCTTCAAACAGGAGTAAAGTAAAGTAACGTAATAATTATTAAATCGCTCGTCTGATCTATGAAACTAATTAATATCAAACTTAAAATATACTAACATAATTTTAGTGGACTAAATTGAAATTTGAGAAAATTTGTAAGAAGTAGGAATCCAAATTCATTAAACAAGCATTAAGTACTGTAAAAAAGAACTAGATATTCGATACTCATAAAATCAAAATAATTTCAAAGTCCGAAATTAAATAAATCCAATTTAACTTGCAATATACAGCAATCA
This sequence comes from Agriotes lineatus, assembly GCA_940337035.1. Classification (NCBI taxonomy): domain Eukaryota; kingdom Metazoa; phylum Arthropoda; class Insecta; order Coleoptera; family Elateridae; genus Agriotes; species Agriotes lineatus. The sequence continues at coordinate 125,849,489 of OW679202.1, read as the reverse complement.
AATTTACACAACAAATTTAATTTCCTTAAATTCAACAATACAAATTATAAACCGAGCTCACAGAATCGAAGTAATTTTGATCAAAATCCTGATTATTTTAAAGTTTCTACATATTCACATAATCAAAATCACTCTAGACTAACCCAAAATTCAAACTACAATGCATTTTCACCCAAACCAAATTTTAAATCAACAAATAAACCCGAACCAATGGACTTTAGCGTCATAAAAAGACCAACTACTCAACAATTTACAGCTCACAATAAATAGCGAGCTAATTCTCAAAAAGCTACTAGAAATTTTAATCAATTATATTATCACAGTAATGATCAATCAAAAAACTCTTGATGAATATGAAAACCTAACTAAAAATGTATTCGAAAATTCTTAAGAAAATTCAGATTACAATCAATTAGACCGTTATTTTGAACCCCAAGTACCGAATGATCTATATTTTCAAGATGAATCCCAAGTACTATTTAATGAACCCCAATACTTAGACATTACATCAGACTGTTATGAATTTCCAGATCCAAACGATACCGTAAATTTTCATTAAGAGCTTTGGAAAAAACATTTTACATTTTAATCTTAACCCTAAGTCAAACCTTCCGTATATTATTATTTCCGCTACCGGAAATAAATTATTAATTGATACCGGTAGCTCACAAGCAATAATTTCCTCAGAATTCGTACAACATTTTCCAAATTGTATTTATAAATCCGATTTCGAGATAATTACATCTCATTAACTTCACAGCATAACCTTGCTGCAGATTTCCCCATTCCCAATCTTTTTTATGAAAATGCGTAACGCATACATGTTATTTATTCAATTTTCATTAAGACTATGTTGGACTTATTGGATCCGACCTACTTTCAAATTTATTCGCACGAATAGATTATAAATGAATGCACATTCAAACAGAACGAACTACGATACCATTTATTACAATCCATAAAAAACTAAGCAAGAAATTAAAAAACGAGATCAATGCAATTTTTCCAAAATTAAAAATCAAGATTTTGTCAAAAAACGTATAGTACCTCCGCGTACAGAATTATTCGTAAATTTACCAGCAGTAAGAAAGAATGGAATGGGATTAGCTCCAAAATTAAAATTTAATGAAAAATTAATTACGCCTACAGCATTAGTTAAACTACACAATAATTGCGTTAAAACAAGCGTAATTAACACTTCAAATGAAACACAAGAGAATAATATTTACAATTCTTTATTTTTAGAAGACTATAAAACTGATAACAAAAATCAACTTATCAGACTTAGTTATATAAACATAAATAAATCAACACCTCCAAACGTCAAAAGTATTTTAAATAACAACCTAAGAAAAAAGACTAGATCATTTAAACAAAGAAGAAACAGCTCTTTTAACTGACTTATGTTTTCAATACAGAGATATCTTTTATTTACCAGAGATACCCTTATCTGTAACAAATATGACAAAACACAACTTTAGGACTAAAACCAATGCACCTATATTCACTATAACGTACCATATTCCCCATGTTCATCGCGAAGAATTCAAGAGACAAATAAATAAAACGTTAAACGAAGATATATAGAACCATCAGAATCAGCGTATAATTTTCCTATTTGAGTCGTCCCCAAAAAGTTAGACGTTTCCGGAAAATAACAAAAGCGCATAGTAATTAACTACCGAAAATTAAATAAACAGACCATCCAAGATAAATATACAGTGCCCCGTATTGAAACCGTTTTAGATAATCTTGGCAGATCCAAATATTTCAAAACTTTAGATATTGCCTCTGGTTTTCACCAGATCGAAATTGAAAAAAATAATCTAGAAAAATCAGCTTTTTCGACCAAAGGAAGGCATTTTCAGTTCAAAAGAATTCCTATGAGTTTGCGTAACAGCCCAAGTAGTTTTCAAATAATGATAAACACAGCTTTAACTAAACTCACCCCAATACAATGTTTAGTATACTTAGACAATATTATAATTTTTGGAAATTCTCTTCAAGAACATATAAAACGTTTAAAGAATGTATTTCAAAAATGTAGAAACGCTAATGTCAAAATTCAGTTAGACAAGTCAGAATTTTTATATAAATCAGTAAGATATTTAGGTTATATAACATTTACAGAAGTTGCAATTTACCAACCTTCGTTAATGCATTGAAAATGAATTTTGCTAATTTTCAAGTCTGGCACAAAATTTCCAAAATCTGATAAAATTACAAAGGATAGAAATAAAAAACAAGTTTTAAAATTGTTCACATCCGTATTATTATTGTTTATTATATGCCACGCGAAAAGTTACTGCAAAGTTCTACTGCATAGCAGATCATTAATAAATAATACCTACTACAGTTTTGAACCTTTTCAGCATCTTGTAGACTTTAATATTAATTTGCAATTAGATAAAGGTGTTGAATTCCCCTTCATTTTTTTCTACTACAATTGAGCATTAAATTTTAGTACAAACAGCTGATACTAACATCCCATTCCTGCCAGTGGCTACTACCATTCTGCGAACAAGTGCAGCGCGGCAATGACCTTAAGCTACGTAATATTATTCATGTTAGAATAAAATACAATCCGACACGCTATTTACTATTTACTTGCAAATTTACAATTTCACAAAGGGCCAGAATAAAAAAACCTGCACACTTTCCTTATTTAAAAAATGAGAAAATAGGCTAATTCCTCCCACGCAACCGCATCACCGACTCTCATAAAAAATAGAATCGACCAGTAGAAAACTCCCAAACAGCGAATTTCACACAACTATTGATTTTAAGGTTTTTCTTATAATTCTAACATTTTCCCCATTTTGTATCCCCCAAATCCAACTGCGCTGCAAAACCCCCACATCCCGAATATCGACCCGTAGAAAACCTCCAAACAGCAAATTTCACACAAATATTGATTTTAAGGTTTTTCTGATAATTATATCGTTTTCCTCATTTTGCAACCTCCAAATCCACTTGGGTCGCAAAATTTCCACAACCCAAATTTTCTTAAAAAATACAATAGGCTAGTAGAAAGTCTCCAAACAGCGAATTTTACACAAATATTAGTTTTAAGGTTTTTCTTATAATTATGACGTTTTCCCAATTTTGCAACACCCAAATCCGCCTGGGCCACAAAATTCCCACGTCCCAAATTCTTTTAAAAATATAATCGACCAGAGAAAATCTCCAAACAGCGAATTTCCCAGAAATATTAATTTTAAGGTTTTTCCGATAATTATACGTTTTTACCATGTTCCCACTTCCAAATACAACTGGACCACAAATTCCCACATCCCGAATTCTCTTAAAAAATACAATCGACCAGTAGAAAATCTCCAAACAGCGAATTTTACACAAATATTCATGTTAAGGTTTTTCTGATAATTATAACGTTTTCCTCATTTTGCAACCCCCAAATCCACCTGGACATAAAAACACTAGTAGAAAGTATCCAAACAGGTAATTTTACGCAAATATTAATTTGAAAGTTTTTCTGATAATTATAACGGTTTTCCCATTTTGCAACCTCTAAATTAACTTGAGCCGCAAAATTCTTAAAAACCCACAGATTCATCCACATACTACATAAACAAAATTCGATATTTTTTCTTTCCCCCTGTTTATGCGAACATCCAATTCGCTATAAATGCACCTCAGTTTTCTACCCCTGTAACTTCGCCCCAGTGCATCGCAGACGCCAAAATCCAGCGCGTACGATGAGCGTTGATTCATTCTCTTTCCAAATAGCCCCAAACACATTTAGATCTTTCAAAAAGTATGCAATATAACAGCGCCGAACGCTTTCGAGTACAAAAAATCGTTTTAACCCTCGTATTTTCGCCCCCTCGACGCGTACATTTTCACAATCTCTCCAGAAAGTTGGCCCTTGACGAAATTTTCAAAATGACACCAACAACATTCACCTGTAATACTCCTTGAAAACCGCATCACACCAATCGCTAGAAGAGCCAAGTACTAGCGTCACATCTCCAATTCGTTAAACATTTTCAATGTTAAAACATTTAATAAAGACATAATGGCAAACATACATGCGAGTTCTACTACATAGCAGATCATTACGTACTACAATCTTGAACCTTCCCAGCATCTTGTGCAAGGTATTTTGAAGGATTTCTAAGAATTAAATGCCATCCGCTCGGCAGTTCCACATGTTATTGTTTATAGTTTATTTTGTTGACTCCTGAAACGTGCTTTAATAGCAAATATAACTGGAGTAAAGATATACTGCTTTTATTAAAAGAAACGGGGCAGTATAAAATCGGGATTACATGCGAATAAATCTTGAAGTTGTTTAGCCGATATGTATCTTTAGTTTTGGGTTAATTGTTCAATAAATACATTTTAAAAGGATTTGTTGATTGGGGAGCTTTTACAATGTCTAAACTAGATAACTTTGCATTTTCCGTAAATATACATATGCATCTGCATTTATATTTTTAAAGTCCTCACCAGTTTTTTCTATTACATTCTCTTACAATCTCCTGTTAAGTTTTAGTACAAACAGCTGACACTACATTTCAACCCTACCAGTGGCCATCTACGACTGTACCAACAAGTTTAGCGCGGCAATGACATCCCCACAAAATATTATTCATGTTAGAGAAAAATACAATTCGACGTTCCGTTAGGATCACACCATTTAATATACAGTGTGTCCCAGATCGAGTGGGATTGCATGGGTAACTTTCTTATTATTGAAGTTGGAGATTTGGTTAAATGGGCAATGTTTTGCAGTTTTATATGCTGATTTAGAATCTCTTTGAAAAAGTTCAAAATGTCGAACCAGTCAAAAGTTATTAAAAAAAAACTAAAAACTGTCATTTTCTTGTATGTCAAATATCTTTGTAAATATAAGAGATACGAAAAAAAGTTTTATATAAAAGTCGCTGTTTTCGATGAGACCAATTTAAAATTGGCGTCGAACAAAAATTCAAGATGGCTGCTTTTGAGGTACTCGTATCAACTTCCTTAAGTTAAATGGGCGCCATATTGGATTTTTAGGTTACTGAATAGAGTTTCTAATTCTCTTTTCAACGATGTAAGATAACGTATGATTGAATAAAAAATACTAGTAAAATTAATTGTTTTTACATTTTAATCAAGTAGGCTTACATGGATCCAAACAAACAAACAAAATTCATTTAAAAAAAGAAAACTTAATCCTAATAATCACATGAAGTGTTCAAAATGCTGACCATTGTTAGATAAACATAGTTGACACCGTTTGACGACACTTCCGGTTACTTTACGCAACGTATTTCGATTAATACTAGCACACGCTTCTTGCACTGCTTCGCGCAGTTCCTGAACATTATTGTAGCTGTAATTACTTCCATATACTTTATTCTTTAACGTACCCCACAGAAAAAAGTCAAGAGGCGTTAGATCAGCGGATCTGGCTGGCCATCGAACATTAGTATTGGTGGCAATAACCTTATTGTCAAATCGGTGAATTAAATAATTTACCACGTTTCTTGAATTGTGGGCTGGGCAGCCATCTTGTTGGTACCATAACCCATTTCTGTCTGCCAAAGGTAGATCATCTATGAACTCTTCTAAGGATATTTGGAGAATTTCTAAATAACGTTGAGCAGTTAAAGTTCCATTGAAGATAACAGGTCCAATTAAATGACTTCCCATTATGCCGCAAAATACATTAAATCCGAATCGAACTTGATTTCGACGTGGAACTAAAACATGTGGATTTTCCTGTGACCAATAGTGTTCATTGTGTCGATTAAATACTCCGCAGTTAGAAAAGTAAGACTTATCTGTCCATAATACTCGACTCGTAAAACTATTATTTCTAGTACTCTCGCGGATAAACCACCTACAAAATGCTACTCTGCGATTATAATCTTCTGGTCGTAAAGTTTGGGCAATACGCAACTTGTAGGGGTGAAACTTGTGCCTTCTTAAAATTCGCGATGTTTTTGATTTAGATACACCAACCTGTGCTTCTATTTCTCGAGTTGAAATGCCTGGATTAGCCGCGACACAAGCCATTGTTATTAACTCACTGTTGTAATTATGATCTTCTACTAATAAGGGCCGGTTCTACAAACCAAGGATAAAGTTATCCGGAGAATAAATATCCTAGAAACGATTGCTGTAACAAAGGAAACTATGACAATTATACCTCGGATAGCTTATTCTAGGTATATACTTGCATTGTAGAACCGGCCCTAAATTGTTTTCCCTAGTTTTAGGCTTTTTCAAACTTCCATACCGCTGCATATTCTTGTCCAGTCTTTTAAACGTTTTGATATTTGGTTGTCTTCTTTCCGGAAAATTAGTTAAATAAGTTTGGACAGCAAGATGGGAATTTTTATAACACTTGATAAATGTGCAAAACATATCGTAGCTTTCAGTAATTGGAATATTCGCCATAATTTGTAAAGTTTGTAATACGTATAACTTTAGATAATACTTTAGCTTAAGCACCTGCTTTTTGACAGATTGTGATAAACTTTGTTATTGTTTTTCATCATAACTACTTACCTACTTGATTATACATTTAAAAAGTAATGTCACGATGTTTTGTGGTTCAAGCCTACTTGATTAAAATGTAAAAACAATTAATTTTACTGGTATTTTTTATTCAATCATACGTTATCTTACATCGTTGAAAAGAGAATTAGAAACTCTATTCAGTAACCTAAAAATCCAATATGGCGCCCATTTAACTTAAGGAAGTTGATACGAGTACCTCAAAAGCAGCCATCTTGAATTTTTGTTCGACACCAATTTTAAATTTGTCTTATCGGAAATAGCGACTTTTATATAAAACTTTTTTTCGTATCTCTTATATTTATAAAGATATTTGACATACAAGAAAATGACAGTTTTTAGTTTTTTTTTAATAACTTTTGACTGGTTCGACATTTTGAACTTTTTAAAACGGATTTTAAATCAGCATATGAAACTGAAAAACATTGCCCATTTAACCAAATCTCCAACTTCAAAGATAAGAAAGTTACCCATGCAATCCCACTCGATCTGGGACACACTGTATACTTGCAAATTTATAATTTCACAAAGGGTCAGAATCAAACAAAATAGCACATTTTTCTTATTTAACAATTGAGACAATAGGGCAAACCGTTTTCCTTTCCGCCCACCCCTCACAACCCCGAATTCTCTTTTCTCTTAAAAAATACAATGGACCAGTAGAATGTCTCCAAACAACGAATTTCACAGAAATATTGATTTTAAGGTTTTCTGATAATTATAAAGTTTTCCTCATCTTGCAACCCTCAAATCGACCTGGGTTGCAAAAGCCCCACATCCCGCATTCTCCTAAAAATACAATCGAGCAGTAGAACGTCTCCAAACAGTGAATGTCACACAAATATTAATTTTAAGGGTTTTCTGATAATTATAACGTTTTCTCCATTTCCAACCCTCCAAATCCACCTGGATTGCCAAAGCCCCACATTCCGAATTCTCTTAAAAAATTAAAATACTAGTAGAAAGTATCCAAACAGATCATTTCACACAAATATTAATTTTAAAGTTTTTCTGATAATTATAACGGTTTTCCCCATTTTGCAACCCCCAAATCCACCTGGGCCGCCAAATTCCCACTTCCCAAATTCTCTTAAAAACTAAATTCAACCAGTAGAAAGTCTCCAAACAGCGCACTTCACAAAAATAATATTTTTACAATTTTTCTGATAATTATAACGTTTTCCCCATTTTGCAACCCCCAAATCCACCTGGGTTGCAAAAGCCCCACATCCCGCATTCTCATAAAAAATACAATCGACCAGTAGAACGTCTCCAAACAGCGAAAGTGACACAAATATTAATTTTATGGTTTTTCTGATAATTATAACGGTTTTTCCCATTTTGCAACCCCCAAATCCACCCGAGCCGCAAAAGTTTTAAAACCCCACAGATTTATCCACATACCACCCAAAACAAAATTGACATTTATTCCTTTCCCCCTATTTATGCGCACATCCAATTTACTACAAACGCACCTCAGCTTCATACCCCTGTAACTTCGCGCCCGTGCATCGCAGACCCCAAAAACCAGCCAGCACGATAAGCGTTGGTTCATCCTCTTTCCAACTAGCCCCAAATCACATTTAGATCTTTCAAACAATATGCGATGTAACAGCACTGAACGCTTTTGTGTCAAAAAGATCGTTTTAACCCCAATATTTTCGCCCCCTCGAATATTACAGTATCACAACCACTCCAGAAAGTTCGCCCTTGACGAGAGCTTCAAAATGACACCAACAACATTCACCTGCAATATGTACAGCTTGCACAAATTCTTAAAACTGTGCATTTTCCAAGCGTCACATAAATCACTAAAAGAGCACCGTACTAGCTTCACATCTTCTCCAATTCGTTAAACATTTTCAATGTTTATAACTTCCGAAGAAATAAAACTTGATCCAACTACAATTTTAGCAATTAAAAATTTCCCAACACCAAACACGCGAATAGAGATAAAATATTACCTAGGATCATTTGGGTATTACAGAAAATTTGCCAAAGGCTTTGCTAAAATAACTAAATTTTTAACTGCATGTCTAAAAAAAGGAAACAAAATTGAAAACACTCCTGAATTTTTGTAAAAATTCAAATATTGTTAACAACTGATGCATTTAAATATGCAATAGGCTCGATATTATCCCAAAATGGAAAATCCGTTTGTTATGCCTCCGGAATTCTTGATAACGCAGAACAAAAATATACTACAATTGAACGAGAACTTTTAGCTATAGTTTGGGCAACGAAATGATTACGTCCATATTTATATGGAGTAAAATTTACTTTGTACACCGATCATAGACCATTAGTACGGCTTAAGTGTCTAAAGGAGCCAAATTCAAAATTAACCCGTTGGCACTTAAATTAGAAGAATATGATTTCAATATAAATTATTTACCAGGAAAATTAAATAAAGTCGCTGACACTTTATCACGAATTCAAATTCACCCTATGAATACAGAAACACCTAATAGATTTCAAACACCAAAACCAGAAAAACCTCAAGTAAAAATTATATCTGATATACAAATAAGACCACCAAATATTAGTAATTTTAATGATGACAATAATTCTTACGTTAAAACCATATATTCACAGCAATCTACCCCTATAATTGATATTGCCAAAAAAACGCTACAATTCAAAAATTAAATCCAAAATGTTTATTTAAACCAAACTGATCAGCGTGGTATCACAAAAACCTATTATTACAATTACTTATCTAATCATAAAACAAAAAGGAAGAACATTTATGAAATTTTGCGAAGAGAACAGGCAGACGAAATTTAAAATTAAATCCTGCTCGTAAAAATAAAACATAAAACACGCTAAAGAATTATTGCCTTTTTCAGGCTTACTACTCTCATCGCCTGTATCCTGATTATTCAATCACTTGTTATACATGGCGATATAACTGTAAATAGTTTAAAATATAATCCAGAAATATATCCTTTAAATTTAGGCAATGTAGTTCTTAAACAAGGCAAATAGACGCTTACTAGAAATATAAATTATACCCCTATTCTTATTAACTATGACGCCCTTAGAAATATTTTAATCAATAAAATGAGGCTAATTGAAAAACAGAAGGATTCGAATTTAATGTAATATCCAAATATGAAATAGAAAAATACTTAATCGAAATCGATTATTGCACATAGTGGGTAGAAATAAAAAATAAAGATATAGTGTGTTGGAAGGAGAAAATATGATATAGTTAAGGACTTTGTTTTAATTATGAATATAATAAATTTTAAATGTAAAGCTGTAATTAATTTGGTGTAACTTGAAATTATGAAATAAACGCTATTTTAAAAAAGTAAAATGTTTGAAAAATGAGATGGTTACAATAGAGAAGGAGTTTTAGTGGTAAAATAAAAATAAAATGTTAAAATAAAAATATGAGATACCAAATGGAGGAAGATAGGAAGCATATGGTGAGAAACTAAACTAAAAGCAGGACTACTTTACAAAGGAGAATAATAGAGAAAAATACTGAATAAGTTTATTGAGGAATTACGTTTGACATTGGACATCGATTAAGTTGGATTGCATCGAGCTGTTGGTACGAAAGGAGAGTTCCAGTGAGATCGTTGGTAGAGGGAACGTTTTTTAAAGGATTTGGCAGTTGAGGTTTGGTGTCCTGTACTTGTACTGGGGTCATTGATGCTGGTTGGTGGAGTACTTTGGAGGAATGTTTTTGGGTGCGGTGTTGTAGGTAAATGACTGCAGCTGGGGTCTGTTTGTGTCCATGCTGTAAGGGAGCTTCTGTTCCTGATTCTAGGCAGTTTTGACATATTGGTTATCATTGGAGGCCTTCACAGTGGTTTTGAGTGGGACGAGTGGGTATCTGCCGAGGACATTGATAAGTTCGAGTGAAAGGTGGGTGAGCTTATGTATTTAGATAAGTACTGAAATAAGATAAAGATTAAATGGTGAATTCATTATTAAGGAATTACTTACTGTTTTATATTGTTATATAACAAATGTAACGATCTGGTATCTGTCATTGAATTTTCAAAGTTGTGTGACGTATCATTTGACAGAAGTTATTTTGAATTGTCAAAATTAAAATCGGAACATCAAATGTCAGAATAAGCAATCTAGATAAAAGGAATCTACCTCTGATTTTGAGGAGCTAGCCAAAAGAATAATTTTTAATATTCAAATAATAATGAACAAGGCAATTTAAATTTATTAAAAGCAAATTTATAAACATATACTCATAGGTAAAACCAAGTAAGGGCCTGAATCAGTTCAATATACAGCGTGAGCACCTTAAAAAATTATATTTTATTTATTTTTCATTTGATTTAGTAATAGATACAAGTAATAATTTGTACATAGTGCAGGCTTTATTCTTACCAAAAATGGGAGCCAATACATACAGAATAAATGTTTTACGATACAACAAGGAGGCATAAATTAGCGCGTTACTAAAAAAGGGTCGGTGCTCCGCCGCGCAAATAAAAATTTTCCAGTACCTTACAATATCCCACGACGCCTGTCGTTCGAATTCTAACACCGGTAGCGTTTTTTTATTTGAAAATGTATTTAATTTATTGGAAACATGAAGATATGTTTACTCCTAACTTAATTTGATTTTTAAAATTATGCCGACGAGGGAAGTTCTGGGTAAAGCCGTTTACACATTTTTAAGAAAATACATTTATAATTCATAAAGAACGACTGTTCTAATTAATGTTTTGTGCAATCTTATTTTCTCTTTTTTTAGAATTGCATATGATTTCAGTCGTGTCATCAATCTGAAGAATTAGCAAGTCTAATCTGCTTAATCCTTATTTCCTCTATCTGGTTACTAAGTATACCTTTTTTGATATAGTAAAAATTGGAATCGATATTTATTCAATGAAATGCTATTGTTTGTAAAATACCATATGATTAAGTTATAATATAAAATTGTATTATTCATATAATAACGCAATAAACACTTACGAGATGGTGAAAAGTAATTTCTTTATCAAAATAAATAATTTAATTTTATCTATCTCCTAGATAATAAAGTACATTATATTTTTAGCTAAAATTCAAGCATCCCCAATCTACGAAGTCAAGTATAGTGAACACCAAATTCAGATCGGCATATGGAAGAACGCAATTTCAGGTACCGCACTCAAAATTTCGTAAAATCGAGACCTTAAATTATGACCAATTAACGTTGAAGGACCCCATATGCAAAGTGGTGGCTCGAATTTAAGAGCATAATAAATAGGAGCCGCAATAGGTTGAAAGGTAATGGAGTAATCGGGGTGGGTGTTGTAGTGTGCGTTAATGGTGGGTGTAGCATCCTCACTGAGAGATGCCGCGCTCCAGAGATTGTCTATTGTGAAGGCTTAAAATTGAATCCGCGTCGCTTTCAAATCGGAACCCTATTTTCTCGTATTATTGCGGGCTGTTACATTTCCAGTTTGTTGGGTAATCCCGAATAATGTTGGAAAACGTATTGCTTTGCAGCAGGCCATATAAAGCTATCGCTGTCTGCCGATCACAAAGCAAGCTTGAGTAATCATATTATAATATAATCCGGTTAACTTATATTTTTACATCAGTTAAGGAGAAAGTTGCACTCCATATTACAATTAAGCATTTGAAAAGTCTCCAGTATAGAATTGCTATACTCTAGTACTCATCAAAACATTTAGAAAAATGTGCCACCCAAATAATAAAATCAAATTGTCGGATTTTCGATTTAAATTGCGGTAGGTAGTAATTTTACTTCGACTAGTAAAATACTAGATTCACACACACTGACGCAAAACCTAACTTGCTAACCTCAAATTTGACATTGTGTTTAATATAAAAAATAATAAATAATTTTCAATATAAAAACAACTGCATAAGAAGCTCTAAACACCTAAATTTTATGAAAGTGCCACTAAATATTGAACCATGCCTCAATTTCGGCGATCTAGACTAACCAAACTTGACATTCGATATTTAATTGACTTATATTTGCATTCATAAATTAGGAACTATGCCATAGCCACCCGGAGTAAATGACTTTTTGATCACGTGTTATAGAGTGAAGCTGTCTACGTGCGTTCGTCACGCTGGATCGCCACCGATCGAACTTGCTTTGACCACGATTGTCCATTCCAATTCGTGATACAACGATAAGCATGCGTGTTACATAGCGTTCCTCCCCCCTGCCTAGAAATCAGATTTCCTTTTAGTGTAGGTTCGAATCTTACAGACTCCATTTTTTACCAGTCAATGTAATTCACATTACTAAATGTTTTGTTTGACTGTTTCGGTCTTGTTAGACAAATAAACATATTTGTACCTATTGCGTGAAGAAGAAAAAGGCCAGAAAAGTGGTTGCATCACCACATCACCAGCCTAGAAAAAAGGTTTACAGCCAGTCTTATAAAGGCCATTAATCTGACGTTAACTTTAATTCGCTGTTAAAATAAACAAAAGCGCATCAAAATTTGTTTACTAATGAATAAAATGGCATATGCACTAACGTTTTGATGCCCTTTTGTTTATTTTAACAGCGAATTAAAGTTAACGTCAGATTAGTGGCCTTTATAAGACTGGCTGTTAAAGTGGTAGAAAAAAAGACTAAAAGTGTTAAAAGAGGAAAGAATAAAGGTTCATCTTATGACGGAGAGGGGGGGAAGAGGTTATTATTCAACAATCAAATAGACAAAATCTGGTGTGATACACGCACACAACTTCCATTTACAATGATCTTATAATTAGCCAAACATTTTATTTTAAATTTTTAAGCATTTGTCAAAAAGTTTCAAAAATTACAAATTCTACAAAAACGGTATAAAATAGAGCGCTAGGTAAAGAGACAAATTTTGTCTAGAATTTTAAGCTGAATTCAAAAATGTAATAATATACGGGGTGTTCTATTTAAAATAAGAGTTAATAAAAAAAATAGAAAAAAAAACAAAAGAAACCCATTTTAGAAGTATTCAACTAAAAAATCAACTGGCTCACATCAATAAACATTAGAAATTTAATAAAAATGTGAAGTTTGAACAAAATTGTTAGAGCCGTTTTTGAAAAAATCGAAAAAACTGAAAAATCACAAGAGTAAACACCTACTTCCGGTTATGCGATTTTCTTCAAAAGCTTGCTGTCGCATCTACATAGTACAAAAAACTTATATATGAAGTTTTAACGCCATACCTCTTTCCGTTTTTGAGATATTCTGTTCACAGGCAGACAGACACACAAACACACAGACAGACACACAGGCAGACAGACAGACCAATGAACAAAAACATGTTTTTTGGGTTCAGAGGACTCTAAAACGTGAAGATCAGTTGAAAACTCAATTTCGAATTTTTGGGGTGAATCCAATACTTCCTTTATTGTAATAGGAAGTAAAAATTGGTTGGCCTATTGTATAGCTCTTTGGACTTACAGAAGTCTGTTAATAGTATTTACATCATACTCTTTCTATAAAATTAATCTATCGAATAAATTATATACTTCGGCTAATAGTCTTTGATAGCAATTTTTTAGCTCATCCACAACACTTTGATAGAGTAAACATTTTCTTTGTTATGTATCTGCTGTATAGGAAACATCTTTGTAGAGCTGATAACTTGTCTGGCTCGGATTGTCCAGTGCCCGAGAGGAAGCCGTTAATTGATTCAATTTATCACCACATGTAAATTATATTTTACGTTTTGATTTAGGTTTTTTGTTTGTGGTATTTTAGAAAAACGTTCTTTTCAGAAAAGCGGATTTTTTTTAAAAGCTTATTTGGCCATTTCAAAAATGTATAGATAAGACAGATCAAGTCAAGGCAAGAGATCGTTTTTTCAGAAAGGCGTAAACGATCTCATACCTTTAAATACTTAAAATGAACGCAAACAAAATACTTCAACATTTGCAAGAAATCTAGTAATATGCTCATCTTCAAATTATCGCGAAGAGATAAGTAACATCGTAAGAGCCGGAAAAAAAGATACTCTTTGTAAATTCTTGGACTTCACTGAAGTACCAGTTCTAGTGTTTAATAATCTAATTCAAACCTATAAAGATGAATGCTGTTCACTCTTTCAAATACACCAAACAATAGCCTACATAAACGCAACTTATATTAAATAATTTTTATTTCTTTAGAATAAATATTGTTCGTCTCACCTGTATCATGTTGTTACAAGATCCCCTGAAATTTAGCATTCGAATACGTGTTCTAAGGGTTAATTTTCAGAATTATTTTAAAATTACTATTTTTCTTGTAACTTTTAAAGTAATTTTCTTCTTGATATGTTATAAAAATGTAAAATAAATAAACTCTACCGACCTATTTTTTATACAAAACTCAAGAAAGAAAATATAGACTAAAGTTATAAAGGTTATTCTAAATCGAATGGTTCGGAAAGGACCAAACGGTTTCTTGACTATTTTTTAAAGGTCTGGTTTTTTATACAATCAACTTAACAAGGTGGTAGTTCAAATTACCGCTATTTAAATTGTATTGTTTTTGATATTTATATGGCGACCATACTTGTGTGACAAAGCGCAGCATTTTAGACATTTTAAGAGTTTTAGGAAAACTGGAACATCTCAGCTCCTATCTGTCATCTCAACATGGAGCTAAAAGCAATTTGTCCAGAAGAAACAAGATTGCTAATTAGAGACTTTTTGCCGTAATTCTTACTTTTTTTTAAATTGTCCCATTTCCACTGGGAACCTTCTGCAGGATCGGAAAGAGTTTACAAATATCAAGTCTGGAAATTAATCCCTTCTTTGAATTATCCAAAGAAATTTAAGATAAGTGCACTCTTCAACGCTAAAAGTTTCTAGTGGGGGAATAAATCAAAATGTGAAATTTCTGCCCTTAACAGTACAATTATATGGTGGTAATATCCACCAAGAATTTTAAATTTGCAATTTTACAAATGGAAGTGAAAAATTTTAGTTCCACCAAATTTTTATTAAAAATTAGGAATGACTTAATCCAAGCGAGGATATAATGAGTATTTGTATTTTGATCATTTGCGAAGCATTCGCAATGGGTCTGGTACTTATATATAAAGATACAAGCTTATTTTATTATCAACTTTTAAATCTACATAACAACGACTCACTCATTCTTCGTAAACCATATCCATGTGTTGTTTGTACTTATAACGCACGTCGTGTATATAGCAAATCTAAAACCTCTGTCTGACGTTACACAGAGATTTATATTATTACAAAGGCATTTTAAATCGATCCGCACAATTTGCTTGCTACAATATGACATCATACGGTTAAAAATAAAATAAGCGATTTTATGAAACCTCCCATGTGGTATCCAATATTTATTTTAATGTGAAGGAAGCGTTTCTCTGTTCTCGCTTAAATTGAAATATCGCATTTAAATTAAAATGGTTCGTAATTGTATTTTCTATTTATTTCATGTCGAATAAGACTAACATGGGGTTCGTATAGAGAAATACATATAGGTACACTGACCTTAAATTAATATATTAAAAGCAACGTGATAAAATAACAGAATAAAGTCAAACGAAACAACAATCCATTTAGTACTGCAGTTTTTCGATTTGGTTTGTATCTCATTTTATTTCACACGCACAACAGCAACATTTCAGAAATATTCGGTGCCCTTTAAATTATAGAATTAAAACAAATAAGTCTACATTACACTTTTCAACCTTTGCATTTCCAAAATGCATTAGTAGTTTTGAATAATGTTTTATTCCACATAATGTTTTCATTTATAAACCACAGCCTACATGGATTGTATGCAGTACCGCCGATGTGATAATCGGTGGTAATCCGGTGGGGATTACAGAATTTGCTTCCAACTATGTTAAACGCCACCGAATAAAATACCACCGAGTGGTTTTACTACAGATTTTCCAGTAGGATAAAAATCCACATCGGTGGTAATCTGAGTTGGATGTAAATTCACATCGGTGATACCAATCATCACCCAATACATGTTTAATTTGATTTGATAATTGCTTATATGCTATTACGTTACTAGCAAATCGAAATTGTTGTCATTCGATTAAAATATAAAGTTAAGTTACGTAAGACCATTGACACAGTAGGTTTGATTGGAAAATATCAATTTTGATTTTCTTAAGTGGCATTCTCTGGCAATGACTTCCACCAAGGTTGACATCTGAATCTTCTTACATTCAGTAAATAGTCAAACGACCGAGCTCTTGAGGCCAAGGTAAGAAAGGCAATTTAAGATTATTAATACTTAGGCAGAGGTAAAGAGTTGCAGTCTCGGGTTCGAGTCTGGCTTATCGCCTGGCAGCAATTACTTTAAAAAATTGTTTATGAAAAATAATAAGCTAGTGTAGTTGGAGTAATATTAGTAACAATATTTTTCAAAAATTAATATTAAAGACAAAATAAAAAGTCAAAAGGTTTTTTTTCTATTTTCAATTTTTTCAACCAAAACTACCAAGGCCAGTACTAAGAATTCAGCTATCGTTTTATTGATCTTGGTAATCAAGCCCATCAAGAAAATCAATGCCAAGACTTAGGTCTCGTTTTGGTTTTGATCTTTCGAAGCTCGAAGTTCTGAGAATAATGAAATATATCTATAAAATATACAGATATTATAGTAGAAGTAGAAAATACATGTACACTACGCGATTAAAAAAAGTAATTTAAGGCATTTGAGTTAGAAAGACCATGTTGTAGAAACGCACAAGGCACTAGAACCGCAAAAACGTTTTGCAACCAACAACCACTGGTCTACGACATAGTTCCTACACCACATTTTCAATTTGAAAATATTTTTGATTATGAGATTCGAGAATGTTTTCTACAGATCAGAAATGTATACGATTGTATCAATTTAATTTTTTAAGTGATGTAGATCTAGATCAATTTATAGCAAAATTTGCAACTATAGATAAAGTTTGGGTTCATTACTTTATTTCGAAATCTAAACAGAGTGGAGGCATGCGGATTTACTGCTCCCTAGCAGATTTAAAAGGTGCCATTGCCAGTTCATCGTTTTTGGAATGCCCAAAGACTATTATTGGTCTGTTGGTTATGTAGAAAAACTGCAACAGACAACTTTTACGTCAAATTAATTTCAGAACGAGAGATATTTTATCAGAAAAGTGTTCTTGTGTACAAGATCGCTGTTTCAATGCTGCTATTTACGAAATTAGTTTCAAAATATTGGCATAATCTATTAAGCTGATTTGCCGTCCCAAAATTGGAAAAACAGCAGCTACATACTCGTTTTTGGAATAACAAAGCTGATATGACGATCGTGACTCAATAATTGAAAATTCGGCTAACTTTTTATTTCACGATCATCATCAGTAGAAACTTGAGAAATCTTAAATATCATTCCCTAAATATTTTTGTGTCGTCCTTCGTGGTTTTCGATGTTTTAATGTAAGTATGCCAAAAGAGACTAAAGATTATATAATTTCTAAATACAAAATTTTAAAGAAATCTATTTATGACATCCATTCGATTAAAATTTTACTTATTTACAAAATCAACTATATACAAACGTGAATGCATCTTTTTCAAATCCTCCTTAATCAAATTATGCTGTTTTCCGTTTCTAAACCAACGACAAGGCTCGTCATACGCACAAAGTTAAATGCGTGCAAAAAGCAAGTTTATCCTTTTTGCGCTTTTGAAAACTTTCCGTAATTAGCCTACAGAAATATAACCTCCAACTGAAGTTAGCCAGCAGGGTTGACTAAACAAATATGAATACGGTGCTATTTCGATAACGATGTCACCATCTCCCAGGGGACCGATCCATATCGGTCTTAGGTCCCTGCGGATTCCCTACCAGAATCAATTACCGTTTTGAGTAATTAGAATATGGACTGATGTTTACCCCCTAAGCGAGAGCTGTTTATGTAAGAAATTTGGGGTTCCACCATTCAAAATCCCTAGTAGCTAAAAGGGTGAAATATTGTTCTTGTTTTTGCTTAACAATGTTCTTTGAAAACGATAAAAGGGTGCAATATTAAAAAGTATGAACGATATTTTGGGACAAATGCTGCATTCTTATGCTGAATTAACTGCGACCGCTTTTGAGCTACTGAGTTTTAAAAATCATACAATCCAATATCAATATCGCAGGAGAAGAGCAAGAAAATAAAACAAAAGGCGTTTGATAATCTACATTTTAATAAATCGGAGTTTTTATCATTGATTATTCTGTAATAAAACTGCAGTTAGTTGAATGAAGTATATTGCGATTCTAATAATGACATTTTATTTTAAACGTTTGGTCGTTATTTTTGCACGTAGTTATAAATATTTACCTTAGTTATCAGCTGTGACTTTTAAATTTGTAAATATTTTTACTATCAGCTATTTTATTTCGTGGCACTAAACTTGTAGTTTTGTTGATTTATTTTTATTGAGAATTTTCATTGGTTGTTAAATAGTTGTTTTGCAAAATGATAATTGTAATATTTCCTATCTATAGCAGGTAATTATGAATAATCAGTTGAAGGTAACACATATCAATATACGGTCGTTGGTTTCTAAGTTTCTTGATCTGAGTAATTATGTTCTTTAGTCAGATTTTGATATATTTACTATAAGTGAAACTTGGCTGAATTCCGATATCAGCAATGATGCTTTACAGATTAACGGTTATAATTTGTTACGTAAGGATCGGATAGGCAGGGGTGAAGATGTATGTATGTTTATCAAAAATATTTTTAAATATAATGTAATAAAAATGAATGATTCCATTGAACAATTGTGGTTTAGTGTATCTCTCAAAGAATTACAACTTGCCATTGGTGTGGTATACCGATCGGCCTCTCTCTCGTACAAAACATTTACCGATGAATTTGAGCAGAGTTGCACTTATTGTTTGTCAATATGTGATCAAATATTATGCCTAGGAGACATGAATATTGACATGCCTAAGAGAAACAATTTAGATAGTATTTATTTCAACAATTTGTTAGAGACTCTTGATTTTTATCAAACTATCGAAGCGCCGACAAGGTTAGCTGACAATACAACAACACTAATTGACTTAATCATTACGTCAGATAAAAATTTAGTAACACAGTCTGGTACATACAGTGTGACAATTTAAAAACCTACAATGGGCTATATCTCACGAACGAAAGATGATATCAAAAAATGCTCAAAACCGTTTCTAGGATAGGAAGGGGGAACTAAAATGACATAAAAAAGAACTCGCCCCCATCAACCCCCTAGGCCCCACCTACCCCAACTGAAAAAGTTTAAATGGCAGACCCCTACTTGTGATACATCATTGAAAAGCCTACAAAAAATGCTATCCAACGGTATGAATAATAATGGTACAGGGTGTATCAATAATTACCAAATTATTATCTAACAATTTTAAAAACAAACGTAGGAACCCTACTTGTGATACAATGTTAAAAATCTTTAAAGGCCAATAAAACCCTATTTTCAATGATAAGTGTCCGAGGGGACTTTTTGTTGTTGAATAAAAACTTTAATTTGCCGTCTTTGCAAAAACAAGTTGTAAACATCTGTTTTTTGGTTTCTGTCGCAGTCAATACTTTTTTGTTTATTTGAGACATTTAAATGTCATTAGTGTCATCATTGTGTACGATCAGTACTGTCATTCGCTGTAGTTGTCACGATGGTTTACAGTATACCTGAACGTGTGGAGATCATTTTCATATTTGGCTCCCAGAACCAGTGTTATTTACGAACAGCTCAAATATTTAATGAAAGGCATCCGGACAAACATGTAAGTCACGTGTACATCCGCGATTTAGTTGAAAAATTTAGAGAAACGGGATCAGTGCAAAATAAAAAAAGGGATGCCCCAAGATTACTGAATGAAGCAAGCCAAGTTGAGGTTCTTGGGCAATTTGCAATAGAGCCTACTGCATCAACACGTCAGGTATCTACAATGACAGGACTATCACGTGAGTCGGTCAGGAAGGTGTTGAAATTACATAAGTTTCGCCCGTACAAAACGCAAATTCTTCAAGAACTAGGCGATGATGACCCAGACCGACGAATTCAGTTTTGTGAACTAATGACTGAAAGAATTCGCGTTGAACCTAGACTATTGAAAAATATTTGTTTCAGTGATGAATGTACTTTTATGCTGAATGGCAATGTGAATAAACAAAACTGTCGGTACTGGAGTGATACGAACCCGCATCGATTTAGAGAAGGTCACACTCAATACCCTGAAAAACTTAATGTCTGGGCAGGGATATTAGGGGATGCTTTAATTGGCCCCTTGTTTATACCAGGCAATTTAAGTGGCGACATTTATCTGGATATGCTGGAAAACACCATCCAACCTTTAATTGTGCATGAATTAGAGAATCAACGGGATGACTAAGGCAATCTAGCTCTAGAAGAAGATTTGCTGCACTACCAACAAGATGGAGCACCTCCTCACTATGCAGCTGCAGTTAGGCACTGGTTGGATACTAATTATCCGAACAAATGGATTGGAAGGAAAGGTTCTATTGAGTGGCCACCGAGGTCACCAGACTTAACGCCACCTGATTTTTTTATGGGGTTACCTCAAGTCAGTTGTGTATAAAACTCAACCTGCGTCACTTGGGGACTTGCGGGAAAAAATTACTCAAGCATGTCGCGCTATTACTAGAACAACATTTGTCAAAGTTCGTGCAGAATTTGAAAATAGGCTGTACTATTGTTTACAAAACAACGGAACCCACTTTGAACATTTACTTCATTGACATTTTCACAAATTTGTAGTTCAACAAAAACTTCATTAAATTTTCCTTTTAAGGCAAGGTTTTGTAATATTTATTTACCCTGTACCATTATTATTCATACCGTTGGATAGCATTTTTAGTAGGCTTTTCAATGATGTATCACAAGTAGGGGTCTGCTATTTAAACTTTTTCAGTTGGGGTAGGTGGGGCCTAGGGGGTTGATGGGGGCGAGTTCTTTTTATGTTATTTTAGTTCCCCCTTCCTATCCTAGAAACGGTTTTGAGCATTTTTTGATATCATCTTTCGTTCGTGAGATATAGCCCATTGTAGGTTTTTAAATTGTCACACTGTATATAGATCTATTTAGGGTCTCTTCTCCTCCATACTTTCTCATGTGTGTCTTTTTTTTTCTGGTAAACTTACAAGTTAGGGGCTCAATTAGAACTGTTTTTGTAGCTTCCACCTTTTAGAACCCTTAGACATAACCCTTGTCGTCGATTTTTGAATAGTCTCTTATTAGATTGCATTGCACAAGCTAATTGGTCATTTCCATTTTGAACGTCCCTCGTAATATTTGGACGCCTTGCGCTCCGCGCATGCGCGTCTCTAACAACTTTCAGACACCTGTCGTTTCCTGCTTAGAAATAACTTTCAATACCACGATTTTTATCTAATTGACGGCCATTTTGGCCAAAAAGCTAATAAAATTATTGCAAATCAAATTTTAAATGTGTTAGTGAACCTTTAATTTGTAACTTGCTAGATACAGGATCAAGTGTAGTTATGTTATGTGCAGCCTAGCTCTGTAACTTTGGTGGCCTACTGCCTTTTCCAATGATTTTGTTCAAATTTGAATATCGTCACATGTCCTTAAAAAATATGTGTTTGGTTCCACAAGTTGTTAGGTAAGACCTTCGCTCAAAATAACTTTTATAACAACGTTGCTTATTTGTAATTTTTTTTCCTTAGCCTTTGAAAAAGTATTAACATAAATACGAAACGTCGGCTATAAAGCTTGGTACCTGTGCGTAGTACTGATATTGGAGTTATTCCAACCCCTATCCCAGTCAAAGAAAAATATTTTACTGTATATGTAACCACACAAGCTGTGAGAGGGACTATCTTTATAGAGTACCGATGCATTTCTACGAGTCAGTCAGCAGGGAGTATGGGCAAGAAGCAGTCTCCTATCTAAAGAATTGGCAGACCACGAGTAAGAAATTGGCGGCAGCCAAAAACCGAAGGATTTTCCTAACCAGATGTCGACAACTAGGAATTACACCAATCCACCTGAGGGGCTACACAAAGGCAACGGAGAACGTGCTTTGCAAAACGCAGAACAATCGCACACTAAGAAAAGTGGATAACACACAAAGAAGGTTACTGCACAATATTTTAAAAATAGAACTTAACGATATCAATGATACCTTTAGATATTTATATAAAATTTTACATATATCCAAAGAGAATTGTAAACGTTTACTACCTCGAGAGATTTTCAACCTTTAATATAAAACAGATTAAATTTTACCAATTTTATTATAATAAAATAAAATCTAATAATATTAATAAACTCAATAATTTGAGGCTGCCTTTAACACAAAGTAATTCTATTGTAACACCCGATAAGTGGTTTAAAAATATATCTAATGTTGTCATCCCTGATTGTATACAGCGTTTCCTTGCACTTGAACCAAAATTTGGGTTACCTGTTAGCTTGAATAATAAATCAACCTTATATAAATATCTTGCTCAAATTGAAGACATTATTAATACTTTGAATAACAAGGAAAGGAACAATTATCGCTCCTTAGTAGATCTCCACATCACAGATTTTATTAAAAATCATAGAAATACAAAAAATCCTTTACTACCTTCTATTGAGAAGAAATGTAATATCTTTCTTAAAAATAATTCTAATGTTGTATTTTTACCATCAGACAAGGGCAATGTCACTGTAGCCTTAGAGCGTGATGATTACATCTCCAAAATGCAGACCCTTTTGCAAGATAACCAGGTTTATCAACCTTTAAAAAAGGATCCCACAACGTCTATTGAGACTAGGAATAATAAATTAATCAGAGATTTACATAATAATAACTACATAGATACCCCCACGTATAAACGTTTGATTTGTCATAATTCTGTTTCTCCTAAATTGTATGGTTTACCGAAAATACACAAACCCGACACACCTTGTCGACCCATTGTGTCCTCGACACAATCTCCAGATAAAAAACTGTCCAAATATCTGGTAGAAACCTTAGGGCAAGCCTTTAATGAACATAATAGTTTTCGTATCAAAGATAGTTTCGCCTTTAGCGTAAAAATTAATAATTTTTAGTTACCACCCGATTATGAGATTATCTCACTAGATGTGGTGTCTCTTTTTACCAATATCCCTCTAGATTTAGTTATACAGGTTGTTGAAACCAATTGGAACTTAATAGAACCACTAACTAGTATACCCAAATCACAGTTTATTAACCTTCTTAAATTCATCTTAGATTCAACATATTTTTCCTTCAATAATATTTTTATAAACACATCTTTGGATCCCCAATGGGCTCAACTCTTTCCCTCATTTTGGCAGAAATGATAGTCAATACAATCATAAAGAAAAGTGTCCCCAAGCTGGCTTTTCAATTTCCGTTTCTTTACCAGTATGTTGATGATCTAGTTTGTGCATTACCGGTCGACGACGTTGACAATGTGCTGAGTGTTTTCAATGGTTTCAACCCTCACATCCAATTTACAGTCGAAAGAGAAAAGGATAGGTTGGTCCACTTTCTGGACACTCTGGTCATCAGAACGATTTCCAACACCATTAAACTGGATTGGTACGTTAAACCAACCAGTTCTGGCCGTTATCTGAATTTCCATTCTATACACAACATTCGACACAAGTTGAATGTAGTGAAAGGGCTCAAGCACAGAATCTTAACGATCTCGCATCCGAATTTTTACGCAATTAACCTCAATAAATTAATTAATACTCTTAAATTAAATAATTATCCTATTTCTTTATTAAATTCTATCTTATACTTTATACTCCACCCCCAAGGGCAGGATCATTCCACCAGAAAATTCTGATAATAATATAAATGATAAACCTCCACTTTACAAAAGTCTCATCTACGTCCACGGACTTTCTCATATAATTAAACAGGTTTTTTGTAAGTTCGATCATATTATCATTGCGGATAAGCACCATCATATCATAAAAGATTGTTTCTCCAAATTAAAGGATAAAACTCCAGCTCTCCTAACCCCTAATGTCGTCTATCAGATAAACTGTAGTGGTTGTCCTTCTACGTATATTGGTCAAACTTCTCAGAGGTTGAAATCAAGGATTACTCAGCATAAAAGCGACTCTCGTCTTAAACCCAAAGCCTGCACCCTTGCTGGACATGTCAGCAGCACTGGTCATTGTATGGATTTTGAAAATATCAATAATTTCTTTTTTATGATAGCGCCTGAAAAATCTTACAAGGGTGGGATCTATTATCTAGTTACTTATTCTGAAAAACTGATCTTCCAATATTTTAAAAAATTTCATTCAAATCAAACTTCACTTCTGGTTTCAATCAAATGTCATAAACAGTGTTTAAATTTCAATGACAAGTGCCAACTCGTTAGAATGGTACATTATCATATTTAATTACATAGTACGTTTATTTGTTAATCAATTTCACCTTCTTAACTTATTTATTTATTTGTTAGTTAGGATATACTAAGAAATCACACACCTTGTATCGTTATTCACTGAACATGCAAGACAGCTACCTATTTGATATCTGCAACTAGACTCCTTTAAGCTCCTTACTGCAATGCACCGCTCACTGACAGTCCACTCGTTCCAACTGCTCAACACCAGAAAGTATGAAACTCCCGTCAGCAAGCAGCAAACTTGGAACTCCACCTGTGAGAAGTAGGGTGTTTTGGAGTGTTCTGAGACAAGGTCAGGTCAAGGTTGCCACCCCCCACCACTCGACCTGCCACCTCCCACCACCACAAATATTAAGGTCAAGGCTAAGTGTTGGTGGGAGGTGGCAGGTCAAGTGGTGGGGGATGGCAACCTTGACTTGACCTTGTCTCAGAACACTCCAAGGAAAAATATTTAAAGTTAAGGACCTCAGCTTTTAAGTTCAAGGATAAATCGTATTTGGATGGTTACCTTGACTTAACCTTGTTCCAAAACCCTTCAAACAAAAACCTCCACGAACTGCGAGGTTGTAAGATTCGTATTGTTGAAATGATGCTCGCTCGTTGACTCCATGTAGACGATCTCGAAAGTAATCCTGCACATGTTGTAGCTTGTGGGAAATGTTTGGTGTAGATCTAAGACAGTACGTAGAAGAACGTACTTGTGAAGACGACTAAAGTAACAACGACGATGAATAAAACGAAAAAAGTGTTATAAATCCATTTATTAATCATAAATACATTTATTAAGCATAAATACATTAATTAGGAATTGTCAAGTCTAGTGCACTAATTCTCTGTAAGGCATCACTTATGTTAGGTTAAATGAAAACTAGCGACTGTTACTCTGTAAGGTTGTAACACGCTTATATAGATGGTAATCCAGAATGAGAGGGGTGAATAGCTGTTCAAGGCTGACCGGGCGACTCTACTAGGATGGGAGCCTTGACATGAAATTCCACATACATAACAGGAATATTGTTGACTGCTTTAAATTTCAGCACGTCACCCCTTTTCAAGGTCTTTCCAATCAACTCTGTAGCGCTAAGACGGCGATCATTCAAAATAATGGTAGGAGTTGCAGGATCCATATTGACAGAAGTTATCACATCCTCAGCGAATTGAACTGTATAGTCTAACTTACCGGATAGTAGAATATACCAGCCTTCAGGGTCAATTCCTAGGCTTGTAAAATGTATGTTTTTTTCATAGTAAAAACGCGCCAAGTTCTCGAAAAGAAACAGTTGAGGATGATCAGTGGGATAATCAGAGGGATGTGCAAGGTGATGCCTTCCAACTTTATCCAGCGGCATTATAGTTTACTCTAACGCTCCTACGCCCACTCGATTCGCCTAACTGCTACTTCGTTGAAATGTTTTTTCTAACTGACCAACTTTTCCCCGCCACCACCAGTTTTGGTACTCCTCCTACTTGACCGTGACAGTGGGCAACCTTGTGACTCCCTTCTACCACTACCTTCGAAAAGTAGATAAAAAATAGCAGGCAGAAGTAGGCATCGCGGAACATCTTCTTATTCAGTGCAACTAAGAATGGAAACCATTACCATAGTTCTTGGGTTAGTCAAGAACGGGCAAGCAGTTTTCGATGGTGTCACGAAGTTTAAACCGCAACAGTGTCCAGTGCTCCTTGCTAGTAGTACATATAGATTAAATAATTTACAGACTAAGTTTGTATGTGTGCGTCTACAAACCAGCGGTGGATTTGTACCAGTAATACAAATACGTGGGTATCAAAATAATTGGGTTCAGCTGCTGGAACCCGAGTGGGAAATCCTGTTAGAAAAGAAGGGAATTATAACAAATTATTTTTATTTCGGACCTGAACAGTGGCAACCGCTTCAGTTGGGACCCATACTCCCATCATTCACAACCATTCAAGCGGTGAAGCTGGTACGCATACAGGGTCAGAACGGATCGGATGTTTATCTGGGGAGAGAAACTGTGGAGGAGTTGTACAGAGTTCGCACTCTAATTGGACGAAAACTAGCACAATTGAAGAACTTAAAGTTTTCTCAATTTTATTCAACAGCAACAACGCGAGCGCTAACTCAACCTGGGGATTACATTCAAAATCTACAGGTTACGTTACAAAACTTTGACGTATTGTCGAAGAAGGCTCTGTGTCTGTACGAACTGCTGACGTTTGCTAGTGACAGTGTTAGGTGTGATATTGAACTAGAAGCAATTGGGCAGCAACTGTCGTCGTAATGTGGATGTGTTACTCGGAGGCTGCTCGAGCGCCAGCTACGGATGTGTGCAGCGCCATAGGGCGTCTGCAAGGTTTGTGTGAGGACTTAGCATTCGACGCAGGACATGAAGATGTGTATGGTATGGGGCGGAGCGGATATACTAATGAAGAGTTGCAGATGAGAGAAAGATTATATGAAAATGGTTTAGAAGTATCTCAATTATTTCTAAATAATGTGCTTAATCTAAGGCTGTTTGTAAATCTGATGGAAGGTCTCGGGTTACATCATGAACTAAGTGAAGTAAACAAATTTATAGAAGAAGAAGATAAAGAAAAAACTAAAGAAGAAGCTAAGAAAGAAAATGTTACTAGTTAAGCTAGTATTTAAAAATGTTTATATATTTTTCCACACAGTGAGATATAAAAATTATTATTATACTATTATAGTATGTAATGTTTATTTGCTAGATCTTTTTTTACTGAACAAACTTCTACTTATACTTACAATGCTCTGACGAGAGCGTTCAAGCAGGTGTAACTCTTCTGCACATGTTTTATCATGGAGAGTGGGGAGTGGTAGTATTACTTTGCCGTCCAGCTAGCTATCTGACCATAACTTCGTTGTGTCCTGACAAGTGTGAGTGCGCTAGTACCTTCATCCATTCAGCTAGTTCTCTGAGGCAACATGAAATTGGTTATCGATATTCAAGGATTCAAAACAATCGACAAAAATTTCACTCCAAAGAAATTTGCTGCTTACGATGGAACCAGTATTGCCCACCACGTGTTCAAACAACCCTTTCCTTTCGTAGCACTGTCTCAGAATTTGCAAAAGCAAGCCCGTTGGTTAATGGAAAACCATCATTGCATAGCCTGGAAGGATGGATTTACTCCTGCATACCTGCTCCCCACCATATTACGGCGCCTTCTGCGGGACGCTGAACTGATATATGTCAAAGGGAGGGAAAAGGCTGAGTTTCTGAAACGCTACACCGCAACACCAATCATTGAAGTTGCGGAGCAACCACCACTCAGTCCAACACAACCCCTTTGCATGTATCATGCTAAAACTTGTTGCTATTGTGCTTTGTCTAATGTTTACCATATATATAATCATTACTTAATGGAATAATAAAACCACATTTAAATTCTATTGTGTTTTTTTATTTTCAAACAATATAATCTAATGATCTACAAATGATGAATGGCGTTGTACGTATACTTTATCCCTATGTTTTGAGCTGAAGACGTTCCTCAATACCTCTTCCACATTAAGGATCCTCCGCTGGAACCTCATCTTATCCTGTTTCGTTCAGACCGATACTAGTCAACAGATGGGCAGGTGGGCATCACCATAACTCGTATACGATTTTCTTGACACATTTACCTTCTATTCTCCAATTTTTTAAATGCGTATCGATGGGCTCCATTACATTCCAATTAAACCAATCAAACGGGTCTGGGAATCGTAGCTTTGTACTAGTAGCTTGAAAGTCCGGATGTCCATCCAGCGTAAAACGGTGATATGTATACTATCGTAACCAAACCAAGAAAATAACTCCGAAAATTCATGGTAATATTTCTCGTAATATGTAGGTAATACGTAGGTGTTATCGTCAACTTCCATGTTACAACCAGACTGTCACGATTTTGCAACCGCACCGTTTTTTCTTTTGGTGGGAGGAGGTTCTAGAGTTGGACTTTGAAATCAAGGTCGAGTGGTGAAAGTTGTGAGTTTGTCCTTGAAAATGATGTAACCTTGAAAATCGCCTTAGCCTTCAATAATGGCTTTAAACTCAACGTCAAATTTTTTGCCGAAGGTCATCGCAGTTTTTTATTAAATAGTTTAAAGACCCGGTGGTCTAATGGTATGACGCCTGGAGAGCATCATATGCATTAAAGGGAATTCTAGACACTGCGCCTCAGGAAATCTGGGTTTAAATCCTAGTCGAGTCAATTTGTTAATATTATGTTTATCAATAATCGGAAAGGAGACGGCGCTAGTACAATGCAAAAAAACCGCATCGGGGTATTACAATTGTTTTACTGCTTTTGTCAGGGCGTTGTACGTAAAAACCCAATCATAAATAACGAGGCAATACGCGGTTGTGTTGGCTATCACGTTTGTGGGAGCTTCAAATTCAACTCGAAAAACTACAGCGTTCGCGTGGAGGTAGTCCTTTTGATGGGACCAGTCGATTATAACAATGAGTGCTTTGTCAGCAAACTCATTGGGCGTGAATTAAGGCTCGTCAGTCTAGTTATAATAAAACGATTGAAACTTGGACTACATGTCGTATAATGTGGCGTAATGATTCAGGCCATAATTTGTATTTAAATTATCGTAGGGGAAACGTTCGGAGTTGAAATAAACTCTAAAATTTGTAAGATTAATTTTGTCGAAATGACTATTGTCCTTAGTGATGAGCCCCGAACGTTCCATCTGAAAACCTACGATGACATATCTGGGGGTTTGTAATTTGGTGGTTGTTGCAATGGCATGAGAATGTTGAGTCACGGCATTAACGCCTGGTATGATATGAAATTACCAGCTGCGAAACGCTACTTGTGTGTCGATATTTTTGTCAATGTATTTGGTTAGAGATAATTCTTGAGCAAGACCTGGAGTGACATGTGGAACTTTCCAATACAGCTTGTCAATTGTAACTTTAGCAGTTTCTCCTACGGTAGCACTGAATACGGCGTCGGCATCGGTATTGCTGCGAATCAAGACAAGTTCTTGTCGGATGTTAAGTATGACTTTTCCATAATCTTCGGCAAAGCCTAACAGCATTCTCAACGGTATGGAGGCACTGAAGTTGCCCTGTGCATCGGTAATGTGAGTATTGGCGGGGTACAACCAGCCAGAATTTTAAAGCTTTTTGACATCATCAGAACTGTAAGACACATATCCCTTCAGAGTAGATATAATACCAGGTTTGGTAACAGAATGGACAACGACACCATTGATTTCATATCGGATTTTACTAAATAAGTGTGCCAACCCATTGTTAAGAAATTAAGCAGTGGTAACTTCACCGGTTGCTTTCAGCAATTTTCCCTCTAGGTACAGATAACTCAACCGGGAAGAGGTGACATATCTTCAGGAATTGGAATTCGTATTTCATCGTTATAGTCAAAACGGTTTGTATACGGTTGATGGGTGTGTAATTGATTGCTAATGACGGAGTTGTCGACGAGGACTCGTCTCCAATATTTAAAATACGCATTGCACTACTGTAAAACTCAAGAAACGCAAGAAGTTTTTGTTTGTCTTTGTTAACTGCGCGGCGGACAAAGCTGAATTGATTTTACGGGGCTGTGGACAACGTCTCTTATAGGAACCGGGCAGGACACAGTAGGGTGAAGGAATTTGAGACACAAGTAACCGCATGTGTATGACAGGAGTCGTTGATATCTATTGGAATTATACGCGATCGTGTTATTGCCACTGTCGCTGAGAAAGTATTTCATTAATTCGGTTGGAGATTGTAAGCGACCGATGCTATCGAAATACAGAACAAAGGTATCCACTTTTACGTAAGCTGTCCAATGCGTGCCAGGTCCAACATCATCGTCCAATTTGGTGACACCACATTCTCGTTTACGAATCTTGACAGGCAGAGCATCCCGCATAAATATTCCCCTAGAGTGTGAAATTTCTAGACGTTTAACGTAGTGTGAAATAACGATGTTCGTTAACGCGCGGCGCGGCAGCTTCAACGGGAGTTTTTTGACTGATACTGTCGTAGATATAACCCTTTTCCACAAGCAATGGATTCCATAGCTTTGTTATGTCGTTCCTTTTCCTGGAGATCTGTTTTAGCAGCCTTTGCCTTTGCCACTGCTTTAGCTACTGCTGCAGCACCACCTCCGAGGGATCCCAATGCTCCTAATGCAGCAATTATGGGTACAAGCGGCAATATGCCTCCTCTCTTCGGAAGAGGTACTCTAAACCGCTTCGTCTTCTTTCTTGTTTTTAGAGCTCCTCCTCCTGAATGCGAGCGGATTGTGGTACCGACCCGTTTGGAATGCTTTCGCAGTGTACGCTTCCGTTTCACAACCATTCCGAGTTTGGTTTTGTCTTTTATAATTTCCGTAACAGCAGGGGCTGCAGCTCTTTCCCCAATAGTAGAGTCTTTTGCTTTAACGCGTTCCCAAGCTTTCTGTGCAAGAACCTTATCCGCAGCGTAACGTGTTGAAAGATCGCTAGATTGTGAGTATGCGATGTCGTGTTGTTTGCAGGCCTCGTCCAGAAGATTTCGTCCTCGATCGCCTCGAGAGAGCCGCTTGTTTAGGCGGGTACCAGGTCCGCAAAAATTGTAACCTGGTGTATGTAATTCTAAGGGCAACTTATCAATAAGGGTATTCAACAAACCGCGACCTCTCCGTCTGACGGTTCTACGACGACTACGAGTTTTACGCCTAGTACAACTCATCTTAAACAAACGCTCGTCGAACAGCGACTGACGGCGTGAAGTCCAAAGGGTGGGTGGGAAGTCAGTTACTTCCCGTCC
This sequence comes from Agriotes lineatus, assembly GCA_940337035.1. Lineage (NCBI taxonomy): Eukaryota > Metazoa > Arthropoda > Insecta > Coleoptera > Elateridae > Agriotes > Agriotes lineatus. The sequence continues at coordinate 125,817,868 of OW679202.1, read as the reverse complement.
GAAAACTATGGAAAACATCAAAATTGTGTTGTTCCTTGCCGGTAGCAAATCACACAGTAAATTCTGTGTCCGAGACTTACAGAAAGCACAGCGCTTTACTGGGCAAGGGATGTAAAGGAGATCTGATCGTAGGTCGATCCGGAAGTGGAAAAACGTGATAATCAGTTTACTAGAGCATCCAAATGGGCTGCGATTCGCAAACGTTTATTAATATTCGAAAACACTGGATCAACCCAAATATAATTATTTGAGAGCAGTCTTACAACCATTGAGAGACATTGGATTCTTCGAATATAGTGACGATTGTGAGGTGATCAAACCTCAGGAAACAAAAAAACATTCCGTGATAGTTTTTGACGACGTAGCGTGCGACACGCAAAGCATAATTCGAGATTATGTTTGTTTCGGACGTCACCGAAACATAGATTGCTTTTATCTATGTCAGATGTATTCATCTATTCCTAAGCAGCTCATAAGAGATAATGCAAATCTTATCATCATATTCCAACAAGACAACACCAATCTAAAGCACATTTACGACGATCATGTCAACACGAACATTTGACAAGTTCAAAACATTGTGCACTCATTGTTGGAATGAGGATCCCAGATTTTTAGTGATCGATAAAGAAAGCGAAACCAACTCTGGACGATATAGAAAAGGTTTCGACAATTATTTTAATATATAGACAGCAGCCAAAGAAGAGTAGGTAGTAGTTTACCAACAACTGAAGCAGTTGCAACATGGATAAGCGTTTGGCCAAGGAACTTATTAAAACCCGACAATCCGTTAGACGCAAATATGCAGCTTTAAAAGCAGACATCGCCCAATCCCAAATAATTTTAGCTGAGGAATTCAAACCCCTTTCCAAACCGCTCACCGAATTGCTACTAACTATAAAGCAAGAGGTGCGCGAGTGGGCGAACCAAAAGTGAATTATTCGCCAATAACCATTAAACGTGGATTATCCACTCCGTCTACCTTGCCCCGTCCGTGAGCAGTAACCACTCCAAGACAAGTTTCTGCAATAAACCTAAACCTTCTGGGATCGTCAGGCACTTCCACACCGGGCTCATCATACACATCCACACCTCGATTTTTGCCGACGCATGTATTATCCGAGAGTCAACCAGTAGAGGAATAAGATTAGCATTTGCAAACGGACGTTGAGGAGGCGGCAGCAGAAGAAAGTGCTGTACAAGCGGCTGGAGAAACCATCCAACAAATGCTGCAACCGGAAGTTCTTGGTCAATATTTAGATCACTATTTCAAGGGTTAGCTCGCAAATACGTAGAAGGAATGATACGAGATACTGAGGACAAGTACGATTTGCACTACGGAGTCCGATTCGACGTAGAGAGAGATAAGGTTGCTATAGGAAATAAAGAAATCAAGTTCGAAGGTAAAGATATCGTTATTACAAACCACGAGAACAGAATAGTGTATAAAGGCACTCCAGGATTTTACGAATTGATGTTTAAAAAGAAACCAAATATATACAAAACAACAGATTTAGAGCAATATCATGATATAGTGGAGCAGTCCGCCGCACATCATGTAAACTTCGACCCCACACAAAGAATCAGCGGTAACGCAGGGTCTAAATACATGAAAATAGTACGACCTCTAACTGCCTCCTCAACCATAAGAGCTCCCGGCAGACCAGCGACGAAGGTATCACGGCGTGGCAAGGGATTACTAACAGTGACGGACAAAAAAGTAGAATATGTTCTTTGGAAGGATCCCAACTCATTAGTGAATCGGTTGCGTATATTAATAGCTTCTCAGGCAGCTGGACACACGGGTCATTCCAATGAGATAGTTTGCATCACCGAAGCCCTACGAGACGCGAAAATAATCTATTAAGGGGTACAAAAGTGGAGTGTCAATAGCGGTAAGATCAGAAGGCATCAGCCGACGATAGAGTGATGCCCATCGACAAATTTGGACGACACTACCATAGGACACGCCACGCAGCGCATCGCAGACATGTGTTTATAAAAGTGAAAAATGTAAATCAACTCCATATAGAAGTACCATTGCTGCTAGTGGGGCGTGGGTACGATGAAAGCGAATATTCCAAATTTTCGGAGAGCACGAGTACATTTTTTAGTTAACAACCGGCGAGATCCTAAGTGTTCAAGTCAACGGACTGTCGGTAGAATCATACATCAACGACGCCATGCAGACCACGCTTATCAGTATGACATTACATCGAGGAGATAAACTGCAATTGAAATGCAAAAACCAAAAGTTATACGTGCAACTCCTGCTTAAATGTCCCGTAGGAGTGTAGAAAGCAACAGTTGACAATAAACCTTAAAGAAGCCATAGTTAGCAAACTCCACAAACCAGCACGAAAAAATTTCCAAGAGAAGGCGCGTTATCCTAAAAGGCTTGAACGATTTATATCAAGCGGATTTGGTAGAAAAGATTCCTTATGCAAAAGTTAATAAGGGCTTTCCCTACATTCTGGTAGTGATTAATGCTTTCTCAAAGTATGTGTGGGCCTATCCCGTAAAACGTAAAACAGGAAAGGATGTAACAGCTGCCATGGGTAATGTGTTGAGAAGTATAAAGGTGTCACCACAAAACTTACAAACGGATATGGGGAAAGAGTTTTACAACACCGCTTTTCAACGATTAATGAGGCAGGACAACATCAATCACTACAGCACGTATTCTAGTATGAAGAGCAGCATAGTGGAGAGATGCAACCGCACCCTGAAGAACATGATGTGGAAGCAGTTCAGCCTGCAAGGGTCTTACAAATGGTTGGATATCCTACCCAAGATTGTAGCAAAGTATAACACAACCAAGCATCGCACAATAGGAATGAAACCTGCCGAAATAAACTTAAAGAATTCAAAACTTCTGTTAAACACGGCGTACAGTCACACAAAGATCGTGGACCCGAAACCTCAAAAGTTTCGTACAGGGGACTTGGTACGCATTAGCAAATATCCTTCGGCATTTAGCAAGGGGTACACGCCAAGCTGGAGCAACAAAATATTTGCAATATCTACAGTTTGACTTACAAACCCAAAAACCTATCAACTCACCGACCCAGAAGCTCAGGAAATTAACGGAGGATTTTACTAGCACGAACTGCAGAAAACAAAACATTCAGACGTATATCTAGTTGAAAGGGTCCTGGAGAAGAAAGGAGATTTATTGTATGTAAAGTGGTTGGGATTCGACAAGCGACACAATTCTTGGATACCTTAAACCAATCTCGTGTAACTTAAAGAAATGATGTAGTACTCTCAAAAAAATAAAAATTTTTTTGTAGTAAATATTTTTTTTAATTAATAAACTGGTACAACTATGTGAGTTTTTCTTTAGATATGCATTACTAATTCTGAACAACATTACAGATTTCATTTAAAAATGAAACTAGATGAGAATCTTATATGATTACTAATTACAAACATAGTATGATACAATTACATAATAACAAATTGTACAAAAAAAATGAAATTATGTCTACTTAAGATTTTACGATACAATTACATAATAACTAATTATACATACAAAAAAAATCAAATTATATCTACGAAAAGAAAGCCTCTGTAAACGTACCAATCTCGTGAGACTCTTTGCAAGAAACAAGTAAATGTTAAATGACAAGAAACAAGGTTAATGTAAATAATAATTATTTACAGAGTTACTCTACGAACTTTCTTCTCGGCGAAAATGTTTATAAGACGTTCCATATTTGGCGATGATTTCAATTTTTTAAGCTCTTCCTTTTCGATAGATAATACCTATGCCTAAATCCGATAACCGTTCTTGTGTCATAATACTTCTTAAGTAGTTTTTGATATGTTTTAATTTTGAAAAACTTCTTTCTGCTACTGCTACCGTAACAGTCAAAAACTGCATACAAGCACTTATTACCTCGGAAAATTTTGAAGCCATACTATTAAATTTTATTAATATTAACTCTGTTAATTTTTTAACTGTATTAATTTATTTAGGGGACTGCGGTTAGGCGGCTGCACCGGGGCCGAGCGCATTTTATATTCGTAATTGGAGAAGGGGGGGAGTCAAACACCTTCCGTCTATATAAACCTAAATTCTTAAATGTGCCCTAAGCAAAAGCTTCCAAATTAAATTTATATGATATATTTTGTCTTTGAGAGCTGAGTGCTGATGGGCCCCCCTGGCTCGTGGGCCCTGTATCATTGATACGGCAGATATAGCAGTAGCTACGCCCCTGATGTAAAAGGGCCATGCGCATTATTATGGATGGTAAGTTAATTATTTATAAATTTCGTCTCGGCCCACGCAACACGTCAATACAGAGAGAAATGCTTATTGGACATTTCATTTTTAGAAAAAGGATTAATTGTTAGTCAGGCCGACACGAAGAGTCCTGTAGCGACCAGACACCTGCTTTTGATGGTTTTTTAAGTAGTGTTCAGTTATTGTATGCGGCACACGGCCAGGGAATATTTTCAGGCAAATATGTCTTCACAAAAAAGAAAAATAACGGACGAACATCGAGTTTATAATGACCGATGGGAATCAGACTATTTGGTTACAAACAATAATAATAAACTTCAGCGTCTTGTGTATATGCAAGTACTATCAGTTTCTAAAGAATATAATTTAAAACGCCATTACATTTTGTTGCGTGAGAAAAAGTTTAATCAGTATACTGGCGAGTCTATAAATGCCATCATTTCCGAATATAAGAAGAAGCTTACGCAACAAACACATTTCTTCAAAAAATCTAACACTGATTAAAATTGAAGTCTTGCGGCTTCTTACGAAGTAGCACTAGAGATTGCCAAAGCAAAAAAAACCATTTAGTGATGGAGTGCTTATAAAGAACTGTGCAATTAAAATAGCAAAACGATTTAATGAAACAAAAATTGCCCAGAAATTCGAAACAATGGCAGTATTTCATCAAACAATTGCGAGACCTGTAGAACATATTGATCAATATGTTTCTAAAAAGTTGTACGACACAATTGAAAAATTTAAGTATTTTTCACTATGTCTGGACGAAAGCACTGATCAATCCGACATCAGCCAACTTGTGATTTTTGTTCGAACTATTCAAGAGGACTTTACTGTAGCAGAGGAGATGCTTATAGGCCAGTCACCGTAGACACAAAAATGGCGTTAGGTCGCAAAAAATTGCACAGTCCTGAGTTTTGGGCATCTTGTTAGGATAGATACCAATAGTGTAAAACCAAGTTTGCAGCTTCGAAAGACCTGTGCTAACTGCGTGGTGCTCGAAAAACCTTTTTTTTTGGCCTTTTTTTCAGTATTTGGCTTATTACTTCTAAAAGGTGCGTTCTATAGAAAAAGTCGCTCTGAACACTTTTAAAGTAGACAAAACTTTCTACAATTTGAGTGTAACAGCAGTTTCGTAGGTCTAATACGTCCAGAGATAGAGTGCTTCAAAGATTATCTATTTTTCCCAAACAGTTTGAAATTGTAGTTTTAGCCGTCTTCCGAGCAGAATATCGGTTACAATACTCATCCTACGAGGAAGTCGTGGGATATGAAGTTGTAGAGCAGTTACTTAGCTTTAATTTAAGTATAAGTGGAACCCTATAGGGCTAATAGTTCCCTTGATATCAGGAAAAAACGAAAAATTAAGGAAATCGAATTTTTTAAGAAAATGGAACTTCTGTTATTAATATCGCACAGTTACCTATAGAATGTTATAAAAATAACATTATATTTATAAATTTGATTTATTATTATATACAGTGTCCGCCAAAAAGTCGGCATAATATGGGAAGAATTTTTATTTTTGACATTTTAAATAAATCAATAATTTGTGCTTGTCTAAAAACCTATTTAGCCCTATCATATATACCGAGTGATTCTTCTCGTATTATGATGACTTTTTGGCGGACACTGTATATAATAATAAATTAAATTTATAAATATAATGTTATTTTTATATCATTCTATAGGTAACTGTGCAATGTTAATAACAGAAGTTTCATTTTGTTTTATTAATTTTTCGTTTTTTTCTGATAACAAGGGAACTAGTGGTCCTATAAAGTTTCGCTTATACTTACATTAAAGCTAAGTAACTGATCTACAACTTCATTTCGCATGACTTTCCTCGTAGGATGAGTATTTTAACCGATATTCTGCTCGAAAGGCGGCTAAAACTACAATTTCAAACTTTTTGGGAAAAATAGCCAATTTTTGAAGCGCTCTATCTCAGGGCGTATTGGACCTACAAAGATGTTGTCACACTCAAATTGTAGAAAGTTTTGTTTACTTTAAAAGTATACAGGGTAACTTTTTCCGTAGGACGCACCTTTTAGAAGTAATAAGCAAAAAACTGAAAAAAGTAAAAAAAAAAGTTTTTCGAGCACGACGCAGTTAGGACAGGTCTTTCGAAGCTGCAAACTTGGTTTTCCACTATTGGTATCTCTCCTAACAACATCCCAAAGAATCAGAACTGTGCAATTGTTTGCGACCTATGACGTTTTGAATGACTGGCCTATTAGTCTTATTCCTTTGCATGATACAACTAAGGGTACTGACATTTTTGAAGCTATACAAAAAGTGGTATCAAACTATGAAGAATTTGATAAATGCTTCTGCATTGTCACTGATGAAGCTATCTATGGCTATGAGAGGAAGTATATCTGGATTTGTTGGACTCTTAAAACAAAATAATATCAACTGTCCTGTTATACACTGCATTGTTCACCAAGAAGCCCTATGTGAAAAATCCTTACGTCAAATAGATGCCATGAAAGTTGCTGTTAAAATAACAAATATTATAAGAGGGGGTAATCGAGCTTTAACTCACAGAAAGTTTAGTGATTTTTTGGCTGAAATAGATGCTGCATACGGGGACTTGTTACTCCACTCAGATATTTGTTGGCTAAGCTCCGGAAACTGTTTAAAACGTTTCTTCGTCCTACGCGAGGAAATTCCCATTTTCCTGACAAATGAACCGAAGTCCAACACTACGGAACTGGAAAATCAAATGAGAGATGCAAAATTCTTGTCAGACCTTGCATTTTTAACAGACATGACATCTCATCTGAACGAATTAAACTTGAAGCTACAACGAAAGCAACAGCATATTGCCTACTTATATGGTCACATAAACGGATTTAAAAATAGAATTAAGCTTTTCAAGTCTACATTAAAGAAGCAAGATTTCATATTCTTTCCAAACTGTAAAGAGCATTTTGAAGAAATGAAGGATTTTGATAAAATTTTATTTTCAACCCATGTGAGCTACTTTGATACAATCATAGAAGAATTCGGAAACCGATTTGGTGACTTTAAGAAAATTGAAGGAGGTATTTCAGGTTTTAGTCAGCCGCTCACCATTTCTATTGAGAATGTAAGAGCTGACTTTCAACTGGAACTGTGTGATTTGCAATCAGATCCTTTTTACCAGGGAAGAACTGAAACGGCATTAGACTTTTTCAAGTTACTACTTTCTGCGAAAGCAGCTTATCAAACCTGAAATTTATAAAATCTAAATATAGATCTTCGCTGACTGATAAATCACTTTCTCAGTTGCTTCGTTTGTCAACAACAAAATATCGAAGTTAATATTGATAAACTGGTAAGTGAAAATCAGCATCAGCAAACTTCCCATTAAAACCAGGAATATATATGTTTTATGTGTCAATGCTTTTTGTAATGTAACCTTAGCTTCTTGAATAGATAAAAATTGTTATCCAAATATACACGTTTTATATTTATTACAAATCACTCACAAAGTCGTATATGACCATGTTATGATGCGGCCCTCATCAACCACAATTTTTTACAGTGGCCCCTGCGCCACTTGAAGTTGGACAGCCCTGATGTACAGTATCGTATAGTTGCTGCTCTTATCAAAATTATAGAAACCTATTCTAACCAAATAAAAACTAGAAACAAACAATAGAAATACCTATTGCTCCACCACTTGTTTTTGTGTGTATTGTTTGAATTGATATCGTAACTAATCGTGTCCAAAGCAAACTTTAGCATTTCATACATGCGCCTCACATTCTCGGATTGTATGGCAATGCGTCCTCGATGCTCCTTTTAAAGTCGCTGGGTAAATTCCAAACACCTTCAATTACACTAGTATAAAATTTTTCAAATATCTGGCTCTTCAAACATTCAGGTTTGGACTACAGCAGCCGCAACGACTTCCACAATTCCACTATTAACTCCATTCCCAGATACATTTCGGATTACCTTATTTCCTGCAGCACAATCACTTTCTTGTTTCCAATTTTTATGAAATACATTTTCTTTCCCCGAATTATATCCACCGATTTTGGCTGTAGATCTTCATAGTTAAAATGCCTGTTTGCTACATCTTGATTTCTAACAAACACTTCTATTCCGATTCCTCCAACTGTATCCAATCCTTGGTCGTCCCGTTAATTACCACTGCAGGCACAAATTATCCATAACGGAACAAAATCACACACACATACTTGTTTCTTGATTTATTCAGCGGATAACATATTGTGTTTAATAATACTGGATACGGCAGTTTTACGTTTTTGTTTGTCACTCGATGGTTCACAGTTTCAACAACCTTTTGTAAGTTATCCATTGCAAATTTTTTCGTTCGTACAACGCACAATACTCTACTGAACAGCAAACCACAGCTTCTTTTATACTCATTCTTCAAGGTTATTGTGGTAGTAGTGGTAGGAGGTAGTGGTAGAAAGTAGACAGGTTCTTTCGTCCTCGACTCCATTCCCTCCTTGACTCTCTTCAGTCCTTGACTCCGTTCCGTCCTTGACTCCGTTCCTTTATTAAGTTTACTGCTTGCTATTGCAACTACCACAATGCTCCAGCAGCTATGCCAACTCACTTCAAAAATGCGAAAGTGTTTTATTGCCGCTTTCATTGATTTTTGGCTGGTTGCCTTCCAGCGTCAGCTCAGCTGTGCTTCCAGGCAGTCGTCACAATCGAGTACACGATGAATATACATGGAGAGAGCTTAGGCGGGACGACCGTCTTTTAGAGTTGGCCTGCACCACTCGACGGATCGACAACTGTGTAGCGGTAGACCCACGTTTACAAGCCTGAGTACAGGTTCCTATCCCGACTGGAAAACGGTGAAGTCCCATATATCACATATGTTTATAAATAAATGCATTTTCTAACCTTGAATTATAAGGTATTGTGCACTAGATAGTTGTTATTTCTAAGAGCGTGACCTTTACTTTTGAAATATTAGTCCGTTGTCACCATTGCTACCATCATGTCCTCCGGGGCTCGAGAACCGCATTTCTATTTCGAAACGGCTACAAACATTCAGCAATTGAAGAGGGTTTCAAACTCCAGAATCGCTTGCAGACTCCGGTTTCTTTTACATCAACGACACGATTGATTCTGTACAGTGTTTCTACTAAGGAATTCAGATTTATGGTTGGAAACAGCATGACAAACCCCTATCTGATAACCTCCACTGGTCGCCCAGGACTTGGTTAAAAAAATCTTCAAACTATATTGTGAGCTGCATACCACACCTACCTGTCAAATGTTTGGTCGCTCTCGCTGCAGTTCATGATGCGATTCTATAGGTGCTACAACCATCACATTGCAGATAAGCTTCTTTTGCCTATAATGATGGAGTGCACAACGTAACGTGACGTAACATGGTAACCAGTTAATTGCAACTATCTTCGTTTTTTAAATATAGGTGAACAACTTTACTGAACATAATTTTTTAACGTTTAAGAAAAATACCATTTTGCTACATATGCGATACACACCAATTAGCAAACGATTTTGGTATAGAATAAATCTTCTGTCTTGGGGAAGCTGCTCGCACCCGCAAATAATTTCTGCTGTATATCTGCCATTGTCTTAACCACTATTTTATTCACTGTATTGTTTGTCTGTGACGTATTTCTTTATATGTTGGTATTATAATCATTTAGTCTAGCACTACTGTTATTACTCTTTGTATGTGCATTTGTGTTTTAAACAACAAAACTAAAGCGTTTTACAATATGAGTATCTTTCGCTCTAATAAGGTACATGAGTTGAATGACCGACTATTTTATAAGAGTCGACGGTCTAACGACTGCAGATATGGCACACTATACCACTGCTGAATGAACAGGGAGACCTAGGTTCGAATTCCAGTCTGGTCATAATTTAAACATCAAATATCCTGGGCTAGAGCGGGATTACTTCATGCCTATTTTTTTAAATGTGTTAAGCTGGCACAGTTTGTTCTGAGCACTATTTTTATCTTTGTTTAGCTTAGAATCTGCCTTTGGGTTTTAACATAGACTTGAAAGTGGTTTTGGCCTCAAATCTGGTCTTGGTCTTGAACGTGGTCTTGGCTTTAACCTCAAGGTTAAGTGGTGGAGGTGATTTCAGAACGGTCCACACTATTCTACTTAACTTAGACATAATTGGTAGTAGACCTTTGGGTAGATATGACTGCTTCATATAGAGGTTTGCCAGGTTTGTGTATTTTTATTATATGCGCGAATTTCCAAGTTGCTGGATAATATGCATACTATTATCAATGGTGGTCAATAGAACTAGTGCTAGAAGTTCCTTAAGAATTAACGAATAAATCAAGTCAAATCCAGGAACTTTGTGTTTTTTACATTTAGAAATTTCTTGCTACACTTTCGCTGGAGAGAATGACTTTATTGGTAGTGTCATAGGGCAGGAGCTGTTCTAAAAGTTTTCAATTTTATTATCATTATCAGCGTTGTTGGGTAGAGCTGGACTAAAAACTTCTGAAAGATGATCTGCAAAAATAATTGCCTTTTCCTGGTCCGTTTCTCCCTAGCTACTCTCTTGCTTTCTTAGCGGAGGAACGTATGAGACTGGTCCTCTAAACTTTTTCGTAGCTTTCCAAATGGCATTGTCATTCATCGATAAGTTGGTAATGTAAGGTTCGAACGTCGCATTTCCAATTTCTTATAATTCCGATCTTAATTGCCTTGTAAGTCTATTGTATACATTTTCATTAACCGTGGGTTTCAACTTCTTTGCCATTTACATCTAGCTCTCCGTTCTCAAGTTCTCGGATATATAGAGGTGTATTGTTGGTGGTTTTTATGTCTCGATTTGATTGTAGAGCGAATTTCTATGTTGCTTCTTGTATTACACGTGTGAAATAGTCCGTTGCAGGGTTGAGATCGTCAGGACGTTTTAGGTTGAGATCGAGACTCAGATGGCCGTCAAGAAACGCTCGAAATGTGTACTTTGCGCAGTAATTATGGGAGTGTACTAGAATTGCAATTTAGCTAACTAAATCAACGTACAAACAACTATTTAACCTTTAGGATGTAGGTACGTCATAATTTAATGATATTTTCAAGTCTATGAACTAATGCACTTAGGTATCTTTCTGTGTTCACGAACCTCTACCAATGGGTCCAAGTCTTTACCACCCCAAAGAATTATCCTGTAAATGTCGAAGCCACCCAACAATAAAAAAATTCAGCCTACTGTAAGGTCCACCCTGAAGTTTACTCTTTCGAGCCGGATGCATTAGCTAATTGACTATAAAATATCTTATATACAGTGTGTCCCAGATCAAGTGAGATTGCACGGGTAACTTTCTTATCATTGAAGATGGAGATGTAATTAAATAGGCAATGTTTTGCAGTTTCATATGCAGATTTAAAATCTGTTTGAAAAAGTTCAAAATGTTGAACAAGGCAGAAGTTATCAAAAAAAACTAAAAACTGTCATTTTCTTGTATGTCAAATATCTTCGTAAGTATAAGAGATACGAAAAAAAGTTTCGTATGAAAGTCACTGTCTTCGATAAGATCAATTTAAAATTGGTGTCAAACAAAAATTCAAGATGTTTACTTTAGAGGTACTCGTATCAACTTCCGTAAGTTAAATGGGTGCCATATTAGATTTCTAGTTACTGAATAGAATGTTTTATTCTCTTTTCAACAATGTAAGATAATGTATGATTAAGTAAAACATTCCAGTAAAATTAATTGTTTTTACATATTAATCGAGCAGGCTTACATGGATCCAAACAAAAACAAAAAAATATTTAAAAAACAAAACGTAATCCTGATAATCACATGAAATGATCAAAATGCTGGCCATTGTTACCTAAACATAGTTGACACCATTTGACGACACGACGGGTTACTTTACGCAAACTTTGTTATTGTTTTTATCATAGCTACTTACCTACTTGATTATACATTTAAAAAGTAATATCACGATGTGTTTTGTGGTTGAAGTACTTAGTATTGAATTAACATGTTACTAAGTAATGTGGAAATTACATACAAAGGTTTTCTAAAATAAATTTCACCTAATTTAATTTTGTTTGGATCCATGTAAACCTACTTGATTAAAATGTAAAAACAATTAATTTTACTGGCATTTTTTATTAAATTATACGTTATCTTACATCGTTGAAAAGAGAATAAAATTTTCTATTCGCTAACTTAAAAATTCGATATGGCGCCCATTTAACTTAAGAAAGTTGATACGAGTACCTGAAAAAAGCCACCTTGAATTTTTGTTCCACACGAATCGAAAACAGTGACTTTCATATGAAACTTTTTTCGTATCTCTTATACTTACCAAGACATTTGACATACAAGAAAATGACAGTCTTTAGTTTTTTTTTAAATAACTTCTGACTGGTTGGACATTTTGAACTTTTTCAAGCAGATTTGACATCAGCATATGAAACTACAAAACATTGCCCATTTAACTAAATCTCCATCTTCAATGATAAGGAAGTTACCCATGCAATCCCACTCGATCTGGGACACACTGCATATACGCTTAATTTATTACGTAAACTCTTAACAGTTGCTTGTACATTGATTCAGTTACTTAAATTGCTATTCTACCGAACGTTTTACATTTCATAACAAACTGTAATATTTGCGTCAGCGATTTCAGCATAATTACATTTAGTTACTAAGTCACTCAAGAAGTGCTGACTACTTATAATGCATTTTTTGCGCATTTATGTTGCAAATGCAATGATATGAAATATAAATGTCTAATTAATTATAAACATTTAAAAATTATGTGTTGGTTTCTAAACAATTTCCATATGAAAAAATTGACTATAGCTAAATCACCATTTAGAAAAATAATAACAACAAACAACAACTTGGAAGTAAAACATTATACGTGAACATAATATAGATTCTAAATACATTTTATTATTGGATGTTCAATTTCCAATTTAGCATGGATGTTGACATTTTCTTATCAAAGCGGCAGTATAAAAATCTCAAATTTTTTGAGAATTCTGAAAAAATACTTTTTGTTCTGTTTGATTTTTTACTCCCGCAATTTGAAAATAACTCTACATTATTGCCGTATTAAACGTCGTCTCATACGTCCCTTTTGACAAATTTTTCGTGTAGGGACAAATCCTTATGTCTAGCAACATCGTGGGTGATCTTCCTCGTGGTCTTTTACCATTTACTTTCCCTTGGATTACGAGTTTCTTTATTGTATCCGGTTGTCTGCCTATGTGTTCGAAATATCTAAGGTAGTTTTTCTTGATTGTATTTAATAGGCGATTCTTTATCTTTAATTCGTCCAATAGGTAGTTATGGTGTTGGATCCACGATATTGTAAAAATTCTTCTGTTCGCCCACATTTCTAGGGCATCTATTCTTTCTATTTTTTTAAGTCTACGTTACAGAGACATATGTTTTGATTGGTAATATTAATGCATAGGCCAGTCTAAATTTTGTTTGTTTTGAAACTCTTGAGATAGCTATGTGTCTTTCCAAATTGTTTCAGTTTCACCATTACAATTCTTGCTATTACTATTCTTTGTTGTATCTCTTCCTCACAGTCACTGGAGTTAGTTATTAAAGATCTCAAATAAGTAAAGCTGTTAACTACGTCAAACCCTACCATCTCCCTTTACATTGCTAAGTTGTTAGTTTTACGGTCGACTATCAATATTTTAGTCTTTTTGTTGTTTATTTCCAGTCCATATTCTTTACTTATTCTAGTGCGCTTTTCTACAATTTTATCCAATTCCGCTTCTGTAGAGGCAAGATTGAAGTGTTATCTACTTACCTTAAATTCGTAACCATTCTTCCACCTATAGATATGGCACCACTCCACCCATCCATTACACATATCAGAGGATCCCTATGAATGTTAAATAGTATATGGGACATGATGCATCCTTGTCGTATTTCCATTTCGGTCTTCAATTCTTTTGATAAAAGGTTGTTGATCGTGATGTGGGCGGTGTTATTGGTATACATATTTTTAATTAATTTGATTAAGTAATGTAGAGTGCCCTTTTCTTCTAGTATATGCCAAAGTTTCTCCCACTATATTTTATCAAAGACCATACGAAAGTCTATAAAGCGCAAGTATACTTTTACGTTGTACCCTCTTGCCTTTTCTATCATTTGTCTGACATTGAGTATTTGATTCATAGTCCCTTTCCATGGTACATATCCTCGTTGTTCATCTGACATCTTTGGTAGCAAATATGTTTTAATCTTTTATTAATCGTGGTCAATAAGACTCGTATGAGATTCGTATTAATGAAACTGTTTTGTAGTTGGAGCATATTATAGGTGATCCTTTCTTGTAAAGAGGAGTGAATATTTATTGGCACCATTCAGGTGGCAATTCTTCAGTTGTAAATATTTTTTGACATAATGAGTAACCTCCATTCCAGTCTCGACTAGGGCAGATACGAGTAGAGTCCCGATAAGCTGTTTTAATTACGTTGCAACAATGTAGATAGTTGAGTAGAGTCCGGGGCGAAGTCGTTAAGGGATTAAGCCGATAAGAGATGATTAAGCGGTAATAATTTGATAATGACCGAACGAAAGTAGGTTCATCAGCTATTACCTGATTGGGGGAAAAACAACCCCCCTCATGTATCCAAAGAATGACAAATTTTACACAATTATGAGGTATGATTTATGCCATTTACTTAAAATCTGTAAACGACCTGACCATGAGTGCGCTAAAATTTGTGACAAGTGAAAGAGGAAAAGAACTTATAGTGTTGGATGGGTTTAAATATCGTTTCCACAAAGAATTATCAACTGGGGTTAAACGATGGGTATGTTCGATCGGCGCAAACAAGAAGTGTTCAGCATATTTGAAGACCGAGGGCAAATCTAATGTTTTGGTGGAAATCATTGATAAGCATAACCATGAACCACTACAAGAAAAATTATTGAACAGAAACGTATTAAGCAATTCCTTAAAAAGAAAAGCTGTCGAGGATGTAAGTGAAAGGCCCATGAAATTAGTTCATAAAGAACTAAGAAAAGGTGACGTCGACACTTTGACAAATATCGACATCCAGTGCATAAGAAGAAATATATACCACGCAAGAAGAAGCCTTTTACCAAGACTCCCAACAAACGTTGAAGAAGTTCACCAAGCCCTAAACACATATCTAGTTAAAACAAATCGGGAGGAAACATTTTTACTAATTAACGACGCGGAAAATAACGTCGTGATGTTTTAGGAAACTATATATGTGGATGGAACATTTGACTGCTGTTCTAAGTTTTTCCTCTAAATGTTTACAATTCATGGGCTAGAAGGAGACCATTATATACCATTAGTTTTCTTTTTGCTTCCTGGCAGACGGAAGGCCACGTACAAATTGGCATTAAATTATGCTATCCAAGTAGCCCAAAAGTGTGGGAAGCAATTAGCACCAAGCACAGTCGTGGTCGATTTTGAACAAGGTATACATCAAAGTGTGACAGAGACTTGGACCAACATCACCCTAATTGGATGTAGGTTTCATCTGGGTCAATCATGGTACGTTTTATTTTTAATTAATATGCATTTTAAATAACAATCACTTAACAATTCTAGGTGGAGGAAAATACAAAAACTCGGTCTGGCAAGCTTCTATAAAGACAAGGAATCGGATGAGGGAAGATTCTTAAGGTACTGCTTCGGTTTGCCATTTCTTGATCCTAAAGTAGTTGAGGATTGTTTTGCCATTGACTTCACTGCAATTCAACCTGAAAATTCTAAATTAACAGAATTTACCGACTATTTGGTGGAAAATTACATATCCGAATCTTCTACATTTCCACCATATATATGGGCTGAAAATTCAAGCAGCTTAAAAAGGTCCACAAATGCTTGCGAGAGTTTTCATTCGCGTTTTAATTCAGCTTTTTACCATTCGCATTCTCACATTTTTAAGTTTATCACAGTTTTGTTGGATTTTCAAAGTGATACATAAAAATAAGAAGCGTGCAGCAAACTGAAAAAAAAATATGCTTCCCAAACTTTAGACAATAAAAAGTTTTTGGATTGTCAAACATCTCGACTAAAAAATGGCGATATAACTAATTTTGATTTTGTTACAATAGTTGGAAATCATTTTACAATGTAATGTTTTAAAGGTAAACTGTAAATAGCTAATTTTTTTAAAAATGCGTATGCATGTATGTACCTATTAAAGCAAATGGTTGTAAATGTTTTTGCATTTCATGAGTTTTTTTACAATGATTTACTAATAATTCATTGTATATTTCTAATATTACTCTAAAATAAATTTTAAACTACCCAAGTGTTTATCTATTACTTAATCTAACATAATCTGCTAAGATACTTTTGGGACTCGATTCAACCATCAACGGAACTCTACTCGACTGTGATTAAGGGTGATTAGAAAGTTTGGGACTCTACTCCACTCCGCCGCTCGACTATGGCTTTTAGTATCTCTGCCGTAATTTCACCCGGCCCCGCAGCTTTTTTGTTATTTAGTTTATTTATTCAATATCTCTAGCTCTTCTAATAAGTATGAACAGTTGATTCTGTACGTGTGGAACTCTCAACAAAAACGTATCCACGTTATTATCATTTGCTTCTGTAAATTACTGAACACACATTTCCAGCGTGTCAAGAGCTGTTAAACGTTTTTATTCTTCAGCAAACAATTTACACTTTACCTCAAATACAGTAAAACTTGACTATTATGTGGTTTTTAATTGATTTATTGACTATACTATAACAAATAAATAATATGGGCTTTCTTAATACGTAACTCCATTTTCATAATAACTTTCCTTAAGCTAAAATAAACACCAAATTTCTCCGTAGTGCCCTTTAGAAAAGACAGAAACCCGCAACAGCAAAACACAGGGAACCTGTGCCCTTATAATCTGTCCGGAGAACACACCACGATTAATTTGACCATTAGTACAATTCTGTCCCGCACGTTAGGGGATCTAAAGAAATTCGACTAAGTTTGTGTGCACATTGCAATAAAGATAAATCCTCCTTTGTTAAGCCTAATGGGGTAGCTAACGATTTAAATCCCTCGTAATCCAAATGCACGAATTCTAAATGGAGAAATAATACGGTGACGGCCTATTGACGAGTATTTATGTTAAACGTAATTGCTTAAAAACGCTTAGCCAATTTAACTCATGATACTTCCGAGTTCGAACGTTTAAAATTTGCCATGGCTATTGACTGTGTGCGATAGATAATTTACAGCTAGTTAAGATAAAAAACAGATCCCTAGAAATTTAAGAAGTAAGACTAAAGAATTAATGATCGCAATGTTGGTATCCCTCATGGGAAAAATGTTATCGCCAATCCCTGGCGATTTGGCGAAGAGCATAATCTTCGGCCAACTTTGTTGATTTAGTCTCTCTCTCAAGGCTACTGAAGATGGCAGCTTAGCTGTCAAAATACGTATTTAGCGGTTGTTAAATATGTGTGTGGTTAGGGATTTTCAACGAATTGTATAACATCCAAATTTAAATTAAATATTTACTTACACTCTTCAAGCTAATACATTTCGGAATTAAATAAAAAGATATCCTTATATATTTTTGAGGTCTCCTTAAGAAGTGAGTAAATGTATATACTTACTTCGGATCTCTACTATCAAACAAAGGTAGTGTCGAAGATGAAATAAAACACCAAACAATAATCTATAGAAATACTACCATAGATTTAAGTAAGATTTGGAAGGATACGGCTATCACTGCTAGAACTAAACTCCGGCTGCTTAACTCCCTGTCCTCCCAATGTCCACCTATGATGGCATTGAACAATGAAACAGACAAGCAAGCACAGAGTAGGAACTTTTGAGGTGTCTGCTAAGAATACCATCATAATTCTCCTCTCAACAAAGATTAGCTAGTCTTTTCTGAGATATTTTGGGTATATCACTAAAAAAAAGACGGGTAGAAGGTCGTAAACAAACCAAATGTCTAATTAATACAGGTCTACACGCAATATCCCAGTTGAAAAAAACAGAGAAGCGTAGCAAAACAGTATACACTCCATTTTATGATGTTGCTAATTTCTTTAGGGGTGAAGCTGGTATTTAAAGGTACCTGATACTTCGTATACCTAAACCTATCTGAAGATAAAAAGAAACAGATGTTATTACAATAACAGCTTTGTAACAAACCTCAAATTCCTCTTGAAAGAAACCGCAGAGAAATTTCTAAATTGGTTCAAATTATAATTCATAATATAAATTATACGTTTTACAATGTACGGATACGATTCATACAAAAAAGCAAACACGTGTTAAATAAAAAGGCCGTCGAAACGACTTTTTAAAAAACACTTTTATTTTACAACGATAATGCTACACGTTCGAACTCAAAGACAGAGTCAGACAACTTCTTACATCTAACATGTGAACTAGGAAGTAAAGATAAAATGTCACACTACTACCTTATATAGCATTTCTAATCAGCTAAGATAATCTTATCTGCCAAGGATGTACGTGACAGGATACGCGTGCATGCAAGGTTACAAAGTAAGCACTTTTAAACAATAGGGAACTTTTTCTATACAATGTAACTCGTCCGCCGAAAAAATGTTTAATAAGGAAAAATTAAATTTGCATTGTTGAATCTTACAAAGTTAAAAGAAAACTAAACTTACGCATTTAGGTTATCTGATTAGAAATATTTATTTAAAAATCTAATAAGCTTAATTTTCATTGTTTCTACTATAATACATATATAGCATACAAATAATTATTATAAGAATGATTAGTAGCGTAAATATAATTGCAGACACACTCAGATTATTGAATTTAACATAATTTATTGGTTTTAAACAAATTTCGTGTTTATTAAATTTGATCCTGTCTTCAACCAATTTTTGAGTGTCGACGGGAATCAAGTCGATTTTTGAAACGTTTATATGATTTGATTCGGAAATTATTAAACGGTCAATATTTGAAACAATTTTGTTCGAGGTGCTTTTAGCAGTAAATCACATATGTTCTTGATTTATTAAAATAACACAGTCTGAACTTAAGTGCAAACGGTTAGAGCCAGATATTGCTTTTCTAAAAATTTTGTTTATTACATTTAACGTCCAATATTGCTTCGGAGGGAGTAGATATCAGCCATGTCGCAGAATTTATTTGCGATATTTTGATTTCTGTTAAATTGAACAAATATGGGGTACAAGTAATTGTGTTTCGCACAATTAACATTGGGGATTTCAAAATAATTATTTTGATTACAAAAATAGGTATCTCGGGTTAAAAGTTTGCAATGACTTATTTCGACAGAAATACTATTTTTAACGTTGAATAATAAAGTATTAAAGGTAAGAATAATCATACGGAATTGATAGTGTTTAATAAAAATTGGAAATGGTATTAATCTATCATTTGATAATTGTTGGTTTTGGAAGTAAGGGTTATTTCAAAGATAAATGTAATTTTATTTATAATTTGGTAAACTCTTGTAATAATAATGGATTCATATAAATGTAAATACTGCGGCTCTGCGGGATAAAGGATAGTTAGAACTTTTTCTGAAATACTACTAAGATATACAGAAATTTCGTTTAGATTTTCAACTAAATCATCATAGTCAATTAGTGGAATGCGCATTTGTTGATTTTGAGCCAACGTTAACTCATTTTCTATATCCAAAGAAGGTATTAATAAGTAGCTGTGGAGATTGGGGTGCTTCTATTAACACTGTTTTTAAAGAGTATGTGGCGAGGTTTTTACATAATTCCCCATTTTGCAAAATTATTTTATTTATATTTCTGTCTAATAATACTTGACTTTTTGCTATATCGTTTATTACTGAAATTGTGTCATTCAAAATGTTGGTTTGTTGTAATATATCATTATGAATTTTGTTACTTTCTTGTAATTTGGTAATCATTGATTCGTATCTAACTCCATCGTTGGCCTTGAGGTTGCCACTTAAGAATTTGAAAGCGGATCCTAATCCGTCAAAAAGTCCTTTTTTATTAATTTTGTGTTTAACATCGGGAAATAATTGATTCAGACGTTTATCAGCTTTTTGTATGTATTTTTTTAATATTATAAGTAAATTATTATGATTCATAATAATATAAATTTTCTTAAATTTTGTATATTCAATAACATAACTCTTATTTTCAAAGAATAGTACAATTTTCAATTATAAATCTTATATTTTTTCTAATTACCTATCAATTATTCAAATACCGAATTCGTATTTAAATTAATCTCTATAATATCCAACTACTGTAATCCCTTATTCCTATTTAAAAATTGATTTTTATACCGCTGTATTCATATCATTACAATATATTAGTCTGAAATTTTTACGGTTTCATGCCAGGTATATATATATATATATATATATAATGTGTATGCAAAATATCATCTTCCCCCGACAAATAGCTTTTGAGTTATACAGCCAACAGACAGACATGCAGAGAGACAGACAGACAGACTGACGGAATTGAGAAAATCTGTTTTTCGTCATCTAGGGACCCTGAAACGTGAAGATCTGAAGAAATCTTGAAAGGTAATTTTTTCGTGATTTACAATACTTTCTTCGTCTTTCAGCGAGGGAAGTAATAAAAAGAAAAAACAGTATTGCACAAAACATGAATTAGAGCAGTTGTTATTTATGAATCGTAAATATATTTTCTTAAAAATGGGGGGAAAACTAGACATGTTTAAAAGCGAAAAATATATGGCTAAATGCGGAGAATATGACAAGACAAGAGGTATAATTTGTCACACTTTATATAGTCAGATATATACATATTCAGTAGATTAAAATAATCTAAATCTGTACAGGGTGGGCAAGTTTCGATGTTTTCATAAGGAATCTTGATAACTATTGAAGATATGAAAAAATGGACCCCCCATTCTTCATATCTTTTTTGGAGACAACCTTAATGGTGCAAACTAAAATTGGCTATCGTCTTTTTTTTCGAGTTATAAACAAACTTCCGATTTTTCGCATTTTCGTTTTGTTGCCGTATCTCGTTTATTTACCAAAATAAAAGTAATTTTGAAGTTCGTCGGGCACTTTTTTGATACGAATGCAGTGGCCTAGTTAGAAATTGTTTTTAAATTCGAGCTATACTATAAAGTTGTATTTTTTATATGGAACCCATAGCTGGCTGGAGCATCATAAGAAAGGAGATTTGTTCCAATTCCAGTAATATATTGTAATGACTGCCTTTATTTATAAAGGTTATTTTTAATTAATAAGTTAAAATGGGGCAGTATAAATAAACTCAAAATTCACTTTTGCCACGACGTTGGGCGCCATAAATATGCAATGACCTACCCGTCTTGTTATTATTTTTGTACAAAATTAATAAGTTAAATTAGGACAAATCACCACACAATTCTCAGGATGGTTTTTATACTGTGCTCACTTTGCCTGTCAGTAATTTAAGGCTAGTTAAAATCAAATGTATTAGTCGATGTTCAAAATAAAATGGTTGAATGCTTCTCTCTTACTATTTTATTGAACTGCAATATTATTTAAACTACCTCTCGGCAAACACAAAACTGGTTATCTCAGGTTGGGTTCAGAATTTCACTATATCCACAAATTAGTAGTTAATTTTAGATTATTCGTCCTTCAGTAGCTCATATATGCGGTTCTGGTAGATAAAATTTACAATCTGTCAGATGACAGAAAAACCTCGCCAGTGCAACAACAATTACTTGAATGTTTAAAAAAATCGTGAAGTTACCAAAGAATCGTCAGGTAATTTGATTCAAATATCGCTTGGCAACAAAGCCTATACTTCATTGTTACAGGAATGACGTAGATAGGACGCCATCCATTCACTTGTTCCTGCTGCTTGGAAATTCGCCAAAATTTGATAACGCTATGCAATTTTTCGATTATTACGGCGTAGCTGGACCTATGGATATGCGAAAGGCCTCTTCAGCAAGGTTCAATCTCGTATTTTAATATGTTTCCGGAACTCTGACGGTTGAATTTACAGATAGTTTCTACCTCTTTCAGATGTCCAAACTTGGCACGAAGATGATCGGAGATGACGCTGCTGGAATTTCTCTGCTGGAAACGCTCCCCTTGCTGCAACTTTCACTCAGCATGCTCCTGCAAATCCCGCTGATGTGATGCAGTGCAGATTTCTGGCTCCAGATGCTTTCTTAGGTCGGAAACAATGTTGGGAAATTTCAAGTGTCGGCTGCCGATATATCCTAGGAGGAAAATTGGGAAAACTTTAATTTTATCTCGTGGATCTTGCACGGTGATGAGTGTAATAAAATGCAACACCTTTTATAACTGGTAAACACTTTTTCTATTGCAAAAATATTAATTTCAAGAGAGCCCAATTTCGCTCAAACTGTCTTAATTTTTATTTCAATTGTTCTTATTTTTTTAAAAACGCATAGCGTTGCTATGTTACCGCGATAATTGTTGTTAATTAGACATTAGTTTTGATAACAAAATACACAAATAGGTTAAAGTTTGATTACATAAATCTTAAATTAAGATTTTTTTAAATCTAAACAAAAATAGTCCTTGGCTTATAACTATCATTGTTCCTTAGTTACGCACACAAATGTTTTAACATCACTGCTCTGCGTTTTCACTTTGTTTTATTAATGCACTGGAAATTGAGTTCAAATTTACACAAGTTGCTGGCTTTCCTTCTTTTCCGTTGCCTAAATTCGGGATTGCTCTTTGCAATTTTCTATTATCTTTTATTCCGATCTTATTTACCTTTTAGATTGCTTGCCATTTACTGGCCTGTACTTTTATTAATAATTACGTTTCTTTAGTCTGCACATAAACGTTTTGTGTCAATTAATTTTGTTTGGTCTGGCTTTAAATATGCACAAACCCATTATTAATTATATTATCTTATTCCAACTTTCTGAAATATGCTTTGCTTATGCTTGCCTTTATCCGTTTAATTACTGTTTCTCGCATCTCATTACCAATGCATTTAATACTTTATTATTGTTTTAAATTGCAATTTCATAAAATATTTTAACTCTGTGCTTTATTGACTTGGTTAAATATTTTGCACTGCAAACAGAGCCAAGTTGTAGGCTTAAAACCATCTCAATGTGTCATAATATATAATATAAAATGCAGTGTCCGTCATAAATTTGAACACGTATTGATTTTTATAATTATCCATTTATTAGAAAACAGCTGATGAAAGCTTCTGCATCTTCTCAAACTAACAATGCACTTGCTAAAATTTAAATATTTTCGTTCCTACATGAGGGAGGTTCAAAAATATGAAAATGGTGAAAGAATAAAGTATACCCTTATTTTTTAAAATAGTTAAAAAAGTTGATGTTAAAAGTTACAGCTCCCGCATCGTAACCTTAGAAAAAGTTTCACTTCGCCCATCAATACGATACAGTGTAGGGGTAAGCGTACACTCCGAGTTAAAAGTACATATTTTCGATAGCACTCAGTTGCAACTAGAGTTCCTATATGTACTAGACATTGGATCTACAAATAAAGGACCATGTGATGTAACAAAGAAATATTTCATTTGTTTTAGTTGAAAGAAGTACACATAAAGTTTAAAATCGGAAAAAATCAGTTACTCCGTGGTTTGTGGATCGAAAACAAGTCACCCTACATGTCCCGACTCTTTCATATACAGGGACTCTAGTTGCAATAGCACAGCAGCGCCAGCGGTACGAAAGGAATGGAAACATAAGATTAAGAACATGTTTCATTATTATGGGAAGGCATTCGCTCTTGTTTTTACGTAAAATTTGAAAAGATGTATCTACTGCTGCTAATACAAGAGAATACGAAGAGAAATTGGAAGATGAAAACCCACAGGAAATTAATTTTTGTAACTGATTAATTAAACGTTGTGCATTGTTAATCACTAAACCTAGATACAATCTAGAATTTCTGATGTCTTCCATTGTTTACGCATTTAAAAACATTTAAAACCCAGTACTTTTTATTTTTAATATACTTTATAAATAATTTAATCTACAATAGTTTTTGCAAATAAAACAATTGGACCAAAAATATTTGCAGGAAACAAGCCTATATAAAATAGTATAGTTTAAAGACGCAAGGGTCGAGTGTAAACTTATTTGGCGTTAGCGTTTTAGGGTAAATGTACAGCAGTGACGCACCAGCGAATAGTAGTCTTGGAAGCAGCCGAAGTTCACGATATGATGTGATTGCACCCGGGAGCTGGCTGCGTGAAATTTCTAAGATTACGATGCGGGAGCTTTCCTTAGAATTTAAAGTAGTTGTTAAATATGAAGTCACAATCACCTGCTCAGAAAACAATTTTTACTGGTTTCTCCTATTTTGTTGTTCCCACCCTGTGTATTACTAGTTGAGATACTTCAAAGTTAATTTATCTACCGATACGATAAAGGTGTACTGTCAAACTTGAGTTTTCCTCACTTAGCAACCAGGATATTATGTTATTCGAAATTAGTGCTAAAAAATCTCATTTTATACCGGGAGATCAAGAAAGACTGACCGAAAAAACCTTCTTCCGGGCAGGTTATCAATATCTACTTCAAGTTTCTACATTAAAGTTAGCTGTTTATCAGCTGTCAGTTTCAGTTTATTTGTATTTTGTAACATTCAATTTTCCGTTCATTTAAATATTTTTCGCTATTATTAACAACAGTTTCTTTAAAACTAACATTAGCATTCATGTTAGTGACAAAAGTAAGTCAATTCTTCCTTTGTATTAATTATTGGAGGGTTTTACCAAATGTTTCTACTTTAGGTTAGAACTGCCGACTGTAATCATGCCATTTTCATTTGAGGACGACAAATTCCTTTTACAATCGTATCTTCGAAATGGAAATAGAGATGAAAATGTGAGGTGAGTTCATCTAATAATCTTGTATGTTGACGAATTCTGGGAAAGATTTCCCGAAGTAGAAGTGGATCACAAAGTTTTATGCCGTCACATCTACAGAGTTGTTGATCGCTTTCAAAATACAGAAAGCGTTTTTTGAGGGAAGGCACCTGGTCGTCCCACAGTGATTACCGAAGAGTTGTGCAAGATGTGAGTGCTCGTCTTGAACATAGTCTGAGAAATCTTTACATCAATTAGCCCAACCAACTGGTTTGTCGTATGGCTCATGCCATACCATTGTAAAGCGGAGGCTGCATTTCCACCCCTACAAGGTTTCTGTAGTTCAAGAATGATCTCCACCTGACTTTGAGTAACGTATGCAGTATTGGAATTGGTTTAATGCAAATTTACTAAATGATAATTTGTTAGACAAATCATTTTTTCCTGAAGAAGCCTGGTTTTATTTAAGTGGCTATGTAAATTCACAAAATTACAGAAATCCTCACTTATTTTACGAGACACCGTTGCATCCAGTGAAAGATAAAGTATAGATTGCAATTTCCAGAAGAAGAACTACTGGGAAAATTCTCTTCAACGATACTGTTAATGCGGAACGTTATTGTAATATGTTGCAAATTTTGTATAGATCAACTACACCATTATGAACTCCAGGAGGGTTATTTTCAGCATGACAATGTCGTTGAGCATACTGATTGAGCAACTAGTCAGTTATAGAGAGAGGACATTTTCCGGAAAGTTTGCAAGATCTTACTCTACTGGATTACTTTTTATTCTGTCATTTAAACAATATAATTTACCAGAATCGATTGCTCACATTGGACGAATTAAAAGAAGCGATAAAAGGTGCTGTGCAAAGAATAAGCTAAGAACAGCTGTATGGAATATTTTAAAGCATGAAAAGAAGAGTACATTCGTGTATAGTCAATGGTGGTGCACATTTCGAGCATCAATTGTGATATATTTAAAGCTAGTTGTTTACTATAAATGAATAAATCCATTTAAATAAGTAGAGTTTTTTTATTTGAAATTAGCTACTATAGCTCAGCCCCATTCGGTGCAAGGTGGCACATTTTTACTAAAGGCATATTTTATGAGAGCAGCCAAGTCAATCATTCTTGATCTCCCAGTATTACAAACCAGGTACCTTCAAAAAAATTAATAACAAACGATCAAAATCTCAATAAAAATTCAAATCTATTATGGTTTTTAATAGAAATATTTTCGAATCTCTCCGTATACGAAAAACGATATTTAAATGTTGGGAAGTGCATTATTAATTTGAGAAGATGCAGAAATTTTTATCAAGAATAAAATTTTCTCATAAATGGATAATAAAACAATTGTTCATATATCTCCAAATGTATAACGGATACTGTATAATATTCTAAGCAACAATCAAACGTGATTAATTCTGTCAATTAAACGGTGGTATTGTTAGAACGCAAAGACAGAAACTTTGTATAACCTCATATATTCTAAATGGCACAAGCCTTCAGCTAGAAATCCAAGAAATATAAAATGAATATATTTATCCCATACGATATAAATCACTAAAATGGGAAAAATTCTATTTCTCATAATGCCATAGTCTTCTATGAGTTCCATATAAAAAATATATCTTTATGTTATAACCCGAATTTAGAAACTAACGAAGACCTCACGTGCATGAGGCGTGGCCGGTGCTAAGAATGGAGTTTTAAGTCCATTTAGCCGTTTAGCTCACAGTAGAGGGCGTTACGAAGTGTGGTCGCTGAGATGGAGCTTCTGTTGAAAGATAGCGATTGGTTTAAGGTTTGTGTATTTTAAAATCTAAAATTAATATGTACAGTATTTACAGATGACACCTAAAGGAAATAAAATATAGATAGTGTTGTTATTGTGAGTTGCTCGGTGGGGGCATCTCGGTGAGCGAGATGCTGGGGCCGTGGGGGTCGATGTAGGTGGCGTTAGCGGCGATGGCAAGAGTCCTGACCGAGGATATCATTAGCCCGGGCTTGTGAGAGTGGATGTCGCCCAAAGGTGCTGGAAGCGTTGGTCAGGGGTGCTAAAAACGCCGGCCAGGGCTTCCTGAACCTGGAGTCGTGGCCAAGCGAAGTCCTTTGGAGGTAGGGCCTGGGCGGATCTGGGGCTGGGCACACTTCTGCGGCGCACGGCGGGTGCGGGCGAAAGCTTGGGGGGGTCTATGGTGCCCATGATTTTTCGCTGGAGGAAGCGCGGTGCCAGGGCTTCGGGAACCTGGAGCGCGTGCTTAGGACGAATCCTTTTCTTTGCTGGGAGTTTTTGTCTTCCTGGGAAAAACGGGTTGTTGATATGGGGGCGGCTGAGGGAGACACTCTCGTTGAGGGCCGCTTGGGCTAACCGAACGGGTGAACGTCTGTGGGAGAAGCCAGATGGATCGTCGTTGGAGAAAGTGCCGTTCCCGATCTTCTGGAAGCAGGCGCGCGTGTCCAGGCAAAGTATGGTGGCGTCGCGGCAGTTCTTACGTGCTGAGAGAACCTGGGGAAAGACACCCTTTGGCGGCACGTGGAGGGTGCGGGCGGACGCTTGAGGCATCCTTTGCACTACCAGATTGTCCCTCGGTGGTAGAGGCGGTGAGCCTTACCTCCGGAGACCTGGAGCGCATGTAACGGCGGAGTCGTGGGTTTCTAGCAGACCCGATTCACCTTGTCGAATTTCTGCTAATTGCGGGTGGCCGCGAAAATGGGATTCAGAGGTTTCGCCCAGCGCAGGCATGGCTGGAGATTTCTCGCGGAACATAGGTAGTGCCAATAAGACAAGGAGGCAACTCTAAGTGCCAGCAAGACTTGCTCAAGAAGCTCTAGCGGCACATAGGTAGTGCCAGCAAGAGCTGGTAATCCGGGATCGTGGACATCTCATCGAATCACTATTTATGATTTTTCCGACCCTCTGTCGAATTCCCTACTTTGCGAAGTGGGAGGTTTGTTTAATCACTTTAGATTTAATTTGGCCGTAGCCTTTTTAATGAAGCCCATAGTGAGGTGTCATAATCTGCATCTTGTAGTTGACGGGAAACTGCGTCTTTTGACACCTCACTTGCTATGTTTTGTGTTGATTCGCGGAATTTGGCATTTTAAATTCGGCGATATTCCTTTTTAATTCGCGCTGCGCGTTTATAGGGCATTTCACTTTTGTTTGTGAGGAAGGCCCAGACGGCGGCTCCAATCCTTTTTGCTAGCCTGTCCTGGGTTCTGCAGGTGCAATTTAAGTCTTTTCGTCTATTGTTCATTAAGCTCGGATTTGTCTTGTGCGGTTATCACAGGCGAAGGTGGCCTGTTTAAAAAAAACCGTTAGCTTGCGTTCGGCCGTCCTGCAGGCGCGGAGATTTCACTGTTTTCGGGAATCTGCAAGTTTGCATTCTCTTTGTATTGAGCGGGCGGAGGATTTGTTTATTAGACCCCCTTGTAAAATCACGTTGCGTGTCGGGGATGTAACGCTGGCAGATGGAAAAAAGAAATTTAACGAATTGAAATAATGAAAGGTCCATGACCATATTTCAAAACTTTTTTGGAAAAACTGACTACTCCACTGGATTTTTATCAGAAAAGTGCCTGAAGAACGTAAACATAGCTTTTCTCTGTTTTCGTAAATAAGTGAGGTATAGCCACAAAACTAAAGATCGAAAAATGAAATTTTGTTTATAACTTGAAAACAAAAGACGATAGCCAACTTTGGTATGCACCATTAAGCTTTATTCGAAAAAAGAGATGGAGAATGGTGGCTTTATTTTTTCATATCTTCTATAGTTATCGAGATTTCCTATGAAAACTACAAAATTTGCCCGCCCTGTACATCGAAAGAAAAATGAGAACATCACTGAGAATTATGAAGGGCAAGCGAGAGAAAAAATAGAAGGAAAACCAATTATGAATAACCTACCTCGAAAAGCGGTTGTTCTTAAATAATAGTTATACAGGGTGGCCTTGAAAGGCACTGAAAAATGTAACCACATATTCTAGAGCTTAAAATAAGCCGATAACTCAAACATCTATATAGAAAAGCCACCCCTGAGGACTTACAGCCGTCTAATGATAATACAAAATGATATACCTTGTTTTCTGTGTGAAATGAAAATAACGGGTAAGCTTTGAAAATATAATAAATTGTATTTAAACTTTACACACTAAACAATGCAACAAATAGGAAATTTTAACAAAGTTTCCGGATAGCCTCAACATTCACTAATACTTAAACAAATCCTTCTCCGTACAGTTTCTGACACGCTTAAATATTCCAACACTTGCACGGGTGGTATTTACTGCATGAAATTAAAATAACAGGTATGCTTTTGGAATGACTAATTTCATCTTTGTTAAACGTCAAAGATACCTGCTAGTTTTGAATTTCTTAAAGTATTTTCTTCATTAAAGAAACAGCAAAAGTAGTTGCAATGGAAATTCATCATTAGTAACAATGGGGAGCATTTTGAACATGTGTTATAATTTTTCATTTGTTGTGTTGTTTAGTGTGACGTTTTCAAATACCATTTATTGTGTTTTCAAAGCCTATCTATTATTTTCATTTGATGTAAGAGACACGGTAAAACATTTTAGTTTTGATTTAGATCTGTTTATGCAATATATAAATTTATAAAGTAGAAAAATATACTGGAAACGGTAATGTTTGCCATGATGGGTTTATACCTCCCACAAGAAATCCTTCCACTTTATAAATCGTAGAGATAACATCAGATAAGTTAAATTGTTAACAACGTGGAAACAAATTGGTTTTTGTCAAAACACAGACTAGAAAATTTTTATTTAAGAAATAGATGAGAACGTTAACGTTTCGCTAATTCAAAGTTAGCTTCATCCGAACATAAATTTTTGTACAAAATAGGACAACTTTTTTTAAGATTACAATCTGATATATATATATATATATATATATTTATATACAAATTAGTTATGGATATGTGGAAGAATAAGTATCCTCATATTTATTAATTACCTGTTTTCATATTCAATTTGATTAATTTATTTGGTTATTGAACTCTTTAAAATTTCATTCAATCGTCAAATAAAACTTCCTCGTTTCCATTTATTTATAACCTGTTTAGGGAAAAACTAACTTTAAAATGTTATTTACATTAAACTATACTAGCATTTACTTACAGTTGCAATTTTCTTGATTTTGGTTTTTGTGAGTCAAAAGTCATTCTGTTTAAATTACAAATTATAATTTAATATGGTCATATAGTGCCTTTGAATGACTATGTTGTGTAAGTGCAAATTGGTTGTACTCATATATTTATACTAGCTGTTGCCCGCGACTTCGTTCGCGCGAGGTTCGTCATTTGTGTATTAAATAATGACTAATTAATTTTTGTCACTCCATCCCATCCCATCGCTTTCTCAGTCTCCGTCTCCGTACCGTCCCATCCCATTCCGTCCCGTCCCGTCCCGTTTCCTCCCCTTCCATCCCATCCCTTCCCTTTACGTCCCGTCCCGTTTCGTCCCGCCTCGTCCCGTCTCGTCCCTTCCCTTCTCGTCCCGTCCCGTCCCGTCCAGTTCCGTCCCGTCCAGTCTCACCCCATCCCGTCCGTTTCCGTCCCGTCCCGTACTCTTCCATCCCATCCCTTCCTTACCCTTTCCGTCCCGTCCCGACCCTTCCCTTCCTTTCCCGTCCAGTTCCGCCCTGTTCCGTCCAGTCCAGTCCCTTCCCTTATGTCATGTCCACCGTCTTTGACTTAAAACTGAATGCCATTTTCGCAATCAACGTCCCAAAAGACCTCAATAACGACACCCATATCGTATTTTAGGCTTATTTGCCTCATTTCACCCCCTAAGGGGTTGATATTCGGAAAATCACGAATTACGTGTTTGCTTATTTGTTTTTAGGAGTACTCCTACGAAGTTTCAAGTTCAAATGTCTATTTATTATTATTTCTT
Source organism: Agriotes lineatus (assembly GCA_940337035.1). Lineage (NCBI taxonomy): Eukaryota > Metazoa > Arthropoda > Insecta > Coleoptera > Elateridae > Agriotes > Agriotes lineatus. Next base: position 125,786,912 of record OW679202.1, on the reverse strand, counting down.
TATAAAAATTAGAACCCCCATTTTACCCCTTTAGGGATTGAATTTCGAAATATCCTTCCTTATTCCTTCTATACATTATAAAGGGAACCTCTGTGCAAAATTTCAGCTTTCTAGGTCTAAGGGTTTGAGCTGGGCGTTGATGAGTGTGTGAGTGAGTGAGCGAATGAGTCAGGACTTTCAGTTTTATATATATAGACTACTATATTACTAGCGGCTATGAGTGGGGAGGTCACGAAGTAAGTGAGACAAACAACCAACTCTTCAATGTATATGGTGAACTGTGCGCAAGAGCGTCGGCGTCGTCCGCGCCTTGTTGAGGTGGTCAAGTTTAAAATTCGCTTCTAAAGGCGGAGTTTGAATTCTCAGGCATGCGCACTAGACGCTTTATACTCAGAGTGAGACTATGTCGGCGCCGTAATGTTTTCGGCCGTTCCCAGGCCCTACTAGCAATATATGTATAATACATATATGGTTGTACTAAATTTTTTTGTGTGCATCTAATCTATTGACATTGAACAAGTGCATTGGCTATTTTTATTCTGTTTGGAATAAATTAAGATTTAGTTGCTGATTCGTGCATAATTATGTTTTTCTTCAAACGGCAGTATAATATGGCATTATACTGCTGGATTGATGATGCTAAAATGTCACTTTATTGCCAAGCGGCAGATAATATTATCTGCCGCTGACGAGATCAAGTAATTTTCTTCGAATTTTGTTCACAAAGTTGTAAATAATTTGTTATAAAAACGTTTGAAGAAAAAATACTATATGTTATTCGGAGCAAGAGTATCTGTGGGGGAATGGTTCCACTTGCGTTGCTTCGTGGGCAACCACTCGTTTGATGATTAAATATAAGAAAACACCGTAACTTAGTGTGGATAAACTGTAATATAATTTTTAAACACAATGCCAACTCGCCACGACTCGTCTCTTAAAGATACAGAATAGGAATGCGCAAATGAATGCCCTTAACGGTAATTTGTGGGGGTAGCGCGGGAACTGGCCCCTCAGGTACAGAGCCCGCTAGAATTTCCTGGAACCTAGCTCGCTGGTGAAATTTCTGTGCAAAATGCTGGCATAGCAACGGTCTGTACAAAACTCGAACATACAGCCCCCTTTGAAACGACTACGTTTCAACAAAAAAAGAAAACACAAATACATATGAACATATAACAATGAGCTGTGGCTTGTTGGAGGTATATACACAGAATGCTAAATTTAGAATTTTTCAAATATTCAATATTATACATTAGGACAAAAAAAACGACATTAAACGCGACATGTAAATGCAAATAATTGTCTATAAAGTCGAACGTCCCCTATATCAAATCACTCTTCACTCACCGGTAACACACATATTTGCCCAACGGCACGTTTTAGCTCACTGTTTTTTGTTTTTACGCTCACTACGCGCACTATTCCATCCGTACCTGGGTGGATGGCTGTGATGCGTCCCATGGGCCATTGTAGGGGAGGCGCGTTGTCCTCCTTCAGCAGTACCAACGCCCCTATTAACTTCTTGGGTTCCTTCTGAAAACGCCATTTCGAGCGCTGCTGAAGATGATGAAGATAGTCCTTGGACCACCTGGTCCACAAATGCTGAGACATCTTGCAGATGTGCTTATAGCGAGAAAGCTTGCTAATCGGAGTGGACTGCAGATCTACTTCTGGTACGGCGGTGAGAGCTTCGCCGATTATAAAGTGACCCGGGGTCAGTGCCTCAAGGTCGGTTGGGATCAAGGATAAGGGCATTAAGGGACGAGAATTTAATACCGCTTCTACTTGGGTTATTAAAGTATAGAATTCTTCAAACGTGAAATGAAAGTTATTGGTTATGCGTCTGAGGTGATATTTCACAGACCGTACACAAGATTCCCACAGTCCGCCCATATGAGGCGACCTGGCAGGGAGAAAACTCCATTCAATGTTATTTTACAAGAAAAAGTTGTGCAATTTTTGTTCATGTAGAATATGTTTAATAGATTTCAAAACATTGTCTGCTCCGCGATAGTTAGTGGCATTATCTGAGTAAATCTTTTTGCATAAACCTCGTCGCGACACAAATCTTTTAAGAGCACATAAGAATGAGTCGGTGGACAACTCGCTGACAAGTTCCAGGTGCACAGCCCTTGTAGCCATGCAAACAAAAATACATATGTAAGCCTTAACAATTTTTCTGTTCCTGGTCTTGCCATCCTTTATTTGAAACGGGCCTGCATACAGGTTGCGGAGGTGTTCGTATTGAATTACAAGCCTTGTGAGAAGGTGTTTTTGTGGAAGTAAAATCGGATGCATTGCATTGTAGCTTAACATTGAGTTTTTAAGGCGGCCACCTACTCGCAAGAGTCCGTGACTGTCCATAAAGGGATTTAAAGGGGCAAGCTTACTGCTTGGTTTAACATTTTTTGAGATGTTAATTGCCTTAATGTCATCAGAAAAACATTCGGCTTGAGCAATTTTGACAAGAGCACGGGTGCTATCCGTTGTATCCGAAATTGTTAGTGGTCCGCGTAGTCTGCTATCTGAAGTTGATTTGAGATTCCGAATAAACCGTAAACAATATGCTGTTATCCGCTGTAATTTGGAATAGCTGGAATATTTATTAAATAAATCAAGGGTAATTGCACAGTGTAACGAAATAGATTGTCGTTTACATTCGGGCATTTCTGCATCAATTCTGGAATAATTCAAAATATTTGTATTTGTTGGCCACTGATTGATGTCTGATATTAAAAACGACGGACCGTTCCACCATAAACCAGAACTTGCTAATTCCTTGGGTGTTGAGCCCCTTGATATTACATCTGCAGGATTATTTTGGGAGCTGATGTGATGCCAATTATTAACGTCAGTAATTTGCTGAATTTCGGATACTCTATTACAAACAAAGGTTTGCCAAATATGAGGTTCGGCTGACAACCAAGATAACACTATAGTTGAATCAGTCCAATAATATATATCATCGATATCTAATGATAATGAAGATTTTACCTTATTCATTAACTGGTCAAGCAATACTGCACCGCAAAGTTCTAATCTGGGTAGCGAGATTGCCTTAAGGGGTGCTACTCGTGATTTGGCACATAATAGAGTAGTTTGGATATTATTTTCGTCTTGCGATCTAACGAAAATCGCGGCACCGTAAGCCTTGATGCTTGCATCACAGAAACCGTGCAACTGTACACTTGAGGGTTTTTTTATTAAGGCGTGTCTAGGTATACGAATGGAATTAATGTGCTGAAGTTGAGATTGAAAATTTAGCCATAATTTATGCAACTCATCAGGTATTGTTTGGTCCCAATCAATACGTAGCTTCCATAGTTGTTGCATGATGCATTTAGCTTGTGTTATGACAGGGCCTAGAAGTCCTAATGGATCAAATATTTGTGATATATACGATAGTATACGCCTTTTGGAAACGTTACTAGAAATATCATCTGGTATGACAGCGTTGTACTGAAAGTCATCGCTTAAAGGATTCCAGGATACACCTAGGGTTTTGACACTATTATGTTCAGTTATCACGTAATTGGAAATTATTTCGTTTTGGTCAAGCAAATCAGCCACAACGCCTTGTTCGTTCGAGCAAAATTTGCGTAATTCAAATCCTGCTTGCTGTAACATACGTATAATGTTATTTCTAATGGTTATCAGTGATTCAATATCATGACTTCCTGTGAGTAGATCGTCCATAAAAAAATCCGTCATAAGTATGTTACTTTCAAGAGGATATCTACCTTTGTTTTCTAGCGCTAACTGCTTTAAACATCGTGTGGCGAGAAAGGACGCTGGGGCGGTACCGTATGTGACAGTGTTTAATTCAAAATATTCTAGCTCAGCTTCGCTAGATTTGCGCCAAACAATTCGTTGGTAATTCCGTTGAGAAGGATGGACTAATATCTAGCGATACATCTTAGTGATGTCACCAGTTAACACGACGTTATGTTGACGAAATTTTAAAATTATGGTAAATAAATCACTCTGTATATTTGGACCTACCATTAAAGTATCATTTAATGAGAGGCCCGAACTTGTATTAGAGGAAGCATCAAAGACTGCTCGTAGTTTGGTCGTTAAGCTTTCCTGTTTTTCAACTGCATGATGGGGTATGTAATATTCTAAGTTTGAGGTTGGATTTTGACTGGGCATTATTTTAGTCATGTGACCTAAGTCTTGATATTCCTTCATGAAACTGCAATAGCTTTCTTTAAGGGTGATATTTTTATTTAATTTGCGTTCTAATGCATAAAAACGTTTAATTGTGTTTTCCCTAGATTCACCTAACTGAATATAATTGTCCTTAAATGGCAATTTGACTGTGAACCGTCCTGTGATAGGGTCTCTACTAAAATTATTTACAAAGTGATTCTCACACTCATTTTCCTCCTTAGAATAACAATCGCGAGTATAATTCTCTTTTATTGATTGTTAATCTCTTGGTTTGAGATTAGAAAACATTTTTGTATTGGCTGTTTTTGGGAAATTTGTATAGGGCCCGAAACAATCCACCCCAGCTTAGTTTCTTGCATCACGGGTTGACGTGGTCCTAGCTTAACTTAACCTGTAGCGAGAAGATCAAAAAATACGCTAGCGCCTAAAAGTACGTCAATATTTGACGGTGTATTGAAATTTGGATCTGCCAGTGACAAATCAGATCGTATTTTTAATTTGGAAGTGTCGATATATTTTTGGGGCATGATATCTGTTATTTTGTTTATAATGAGACACGAAACCAGAACTTCATGTTCATTTAGTCTAGATTTTATTTTTATCTGGGATTGGTAATTAATATTGATTAAAGACTGACTTATTCCAGATATTGGTAGATTTATTTTTCTGGCTTGCAATCCTAAGCGCAGTATTAAGCCTTCGGTAATGAAGCTAGACTGCGAACCGTTGTCTAACAGCGCGCGGCACAATACGGGTTGATTTTGGGAATCAAATACATATATGAGAGCTGTAGATAGCAATACGAATGAGTCAGGGTGTATATAGCTACAGTGAGCATTTGTAGAAATGTTTGGTATACTGCAAATATTTTGAGAGTGCGTCGTATTTTCCATATTTGGAGTAAGAGACTGAAATCGACTGCAATCGTAATTTGGTTGCGGGAGTTGATCGGTATGGCTTGGAGTGGTGTTTCCACCAAGCGTACTATTTTGCCCTGAAATGGGCATTTGCGTCGTATTGACAGGATTCTGAAGATTGATGTGCAATAAACTGTTATGCTTTTTCTGACATATTCTGCATGAGCCAGATCGGCATGATGAATTTGAATGTCCTGGACGTAAGCAATTAGTACACAGATTAACCCGTTTTACTTCCGTCAGTCTTACATTTGGTGACATGTCTAATAATTTTTTGCATGAATACACTGAGTGCGTGCCGCGGCAATAGCTACAAGCTGAATTGTTGTTTAACGACACGTGCGCGTAAGCTTTAGCACGAAAATCACTGAAACTCCTTTTCGGAGGGGCAGCAGTTGAAATTGATTTAATGTCGATATTTTCCAGAAAATTACAGCGTTCCGTTAAAAACGTAATGAAATCTGCAATTTTAGGCGATTTATTGTTTTTTATTGCATTTTCCCATTCCCTTCTAGAGCTTACATCTAATTTTGCTGTCATCAAGTAAAATAACAGGGTGTCCCAATATTTCACCGTGGGTTCTAAATTTTCTAAAGCGCGATAATGTTTTAAAAATGTATCCAAAAAGGATCTAAGCTGAGCATGCGAATCTTGCCTTACATTTGGTATATCTAACATCCCCTTAATTCGCGAATTAATAATTGCGAGCTCGTTTTGGTACCGCTCTACTAATAATCGCCAAGCCGTTTGATAGTTGGCATCAGATACAGTTAAAGAGCTGATTACTTGCGCGGCGTCGTCTTTAAGGCATCCTTGTAAATAATAATATTTTTGAACATTACTCAGCGAGTGATTATTGTGAATAAGGGAAACGAACCTGTCGTGAAATTCCGTCCATTTTTCATAGGACCCCGCAAATTCAGGGAGAACAATTTGAGGCAGTTTTGCGACATGGGCTATTTCTACCTGCGATGAACCGGTAGTTAAACTAGGGTTGGCAAGACCAGTGACCTCTGAAAGGGTTTTTAAGTAATTGTTCGCTATACCTGCTGTTTGAAAATATTTTTCTTCGAAAGCCGATCTCTCTTGTTCTTGAAGGTCGAACGACTCATTATCATCGCAACTTAACCCTATTTCCAACTGAATTTGGTCTAATTCTTTATAAACTGCATCAATAGCATTTAAACGCTTTTCTAATTCAGATAAATTGCCACTGTTACTATCGAAAGTCTCTACATATGTTGCAAAACCTGTTAACTGGGATTTTAAGATACCCCTGAGAGTTTTTTGGTTTTTTAAATCTGCCATGATAAAATATAACCTCAATGGCGCGGTAAGAGGTATAGTAATTAAATTTATAATAAGTAGAAGCGATATTAAAGGGGGTAATTATTTGGATTAATAACGGGTTAAAATATGGAAAGGACCGACCTGTATTGCCAAAGACGTCCGAAATCCAGAGCTTCGCTGTTCCTATGTCCTATGGCGTCGTTGATTTTTGACGTCGCTGGAATTGAGCCCGTAACTCAGGCTATGGACCGGATGCAATATCCAAAAATCCTGCTCGATTGGACCAATGTGGGGGAATGGTTCCACTTGCGTTGCTTCGTGGGCAACCACTCGTTTGATGATTAAATATAAGAAAACACCGTAACTTAGTGTGGATAAACTGTAATATAATTTTTAAACTCAATGCCAACTCGCCACGACTCGTCTCTTAAAGATACAGAATAGGAATGCGCAAATGAATGCCCTTAACGGTAATTTGTGGGGGTAGCTCGGGAACTGGCCTCTCAGGTACAAAGCCCGCTAGAATTTCCTGGAACCTAGCTCGCTGGTGAAATTTCTGTGCAAAATGCTGGTATAGCAACGGTCTGTACAAAACTCGAACAGTATCTTTATGTGGTTCGGCTGTACTTATCTGCCTCGCAAGCTCGGCAGATAACCCGTCCAGCCTCGCCACATAAAATATAGCTTTTGCTCCTAATAACATAATATACTATTATTACTTTACCTTTCTATTTCTTTCTATAAATTGTTGCACGTATTAAAAATTGTTGGTTTATTTTATATAAAAATTGTTTGAAAGTTGGGTTATGGAATTTTAAACCTTTTTGTTGCGTGGTTATGTTTTCCAAAACGGTTTTACTGCAATATTGATGGAAAGGCGATCTTTTTACTGTAAAGAAGCGTTATTAGTTATTGTTGTTTCTTTAATTATTATTAGTTACGTCATACATTTTTAACATTGAAAACGAATTGGAGATGTGACGCTAGTACGGTGCTCTTTTAGCGATTTGTGTGACGCTTGGAAAATACACAGTTTTTGCTAATTTTTGTAAGTTGTACGTATAGCAGGTGAATGTTGTTGCTGTCATTTTGAAGACCTCGTCAAGGGCGAACTTTCTGGAGAGGTTGTGAAAATGTAAGATTCTATGGGGCGAAAATACGGGGGTTAAAATGATTTATTGCACACGTAAGCGTTTGGTGCTGTTACATCGCATACTTTTTGGAAGATCCAAATGTGATTTGGGGCTAGTTGGAAAGAGGATGAACCAGCGCCCATCTTACTGGCTGGTTTTTGGGGTCTGCGATGAACGGGGGCGAAGTTGCAGGGGTAGAAAGCTGAGGTGCATTTGCAGCAAATTAAATGTTCGCATAAACAGGGAGACAAAAAATATCAAATTTTGTTTTTAGCAGTATGTGGATGAATCTGTGGGTTTTTAAGAATTTTGCGGCTTAGGTGGATTTAGGGGTTGTAAAATGGGGAAACCGTTATAACTATCAGAAAAAACCTTAGAATAAATATTTGTGTTAAATTCACTGTTTGGAGACTTTACACGGGTCAATTGTATTTTTAAAGAGAATTCGGGCTGTAGGAATTTTGCATCCCATGTGGATTTAGGGGTTGGAAAATGGGAAAACGTTACAATTATCAGAAAAACGTTAAAATCAATATTTGTGTGAAATTCGCTGTTTGGAGACCTTCTACGGGTCGATTATATTTTTAAGTGAATTTAAGATGTGGGACTTTTGCGGCCTAAGTGGATGTGGGGGTTGTAAAATGAGAAAAACGTTATAATTATTAGAAAAACCTTAAAATCAATATTTGTGTGAAATTCGCTGTTTGGATATCTTCAACGGGTCGATTCTATTTTTTAAGTGAATTTGGGATGTGGGACTTTTGCGCCCAAGTAGATTTGGGGGTTGCAAAGTAGGAAAAACGTTATAATTATCAGAAAAACCTTAAAATCAATATTTGTGTGAAATTTGCTGTTTGAATACCTTCTACGGGTCGATTTTATTTTTTAAGTAAATTTGGGATGTGGGAATTTTGCGACCCAGGTAGATTTGGGGGTTGCAAAATGGGAAAAACGTTATAATTATCATAAAAACCTTAAAATCAATATTTGTGTGAAATTCGCTGTTTGGAGACCTTCTACGAGCCGATTATATTTTTTAAGTGAATTTGGGATGTGGGACTTTTGCGGCCCAAGTTGATTTAGGGGTTGCAAATTAGGAAAAATGGTATAATTACCAGAAAAACCTTAAAATTAATATTTTTGTGAAATTTGCTGTTTTTAGACTTTCTACGAATCGATATTCGGGATATGCTAGTTATGCGGTTTAGTTGGATTTGGGGGATGCGAAATGGGGAAACGTTATAATTATCAGAAAAATTTAAAATCAATATTTGTGTGAAAAGGGCTGTTTGGAGACTTTCTACGGATCGATATTCGGGATGTGGTAATTTTGCGGCTCAGTTGGATTTGGGGGATGCAAAATGAAGAAGACGTTATAATTAGTATCAGAACAATTTAAAAATTAATATTTGTGTGAAATTCGCTGTTTGGAGACTTTCTACGAATCGATATTCGAAATTGGGGAATTTTGCGGCCCAGGTAGATTGCGGGTTTGCAAAATGTTGAAAACGTTATAATTATCAGAAAAACCTTAAAATCAATATTTGTGTGAAATTCGGTTTGGAGACTTTCTACGGATTGATATTCGGGATGTGAGTGTTTTGCCGCCCAGGTGGATTTGGTGGTTGCAAATTGGGGAAAACGTTATAATTGTCAGAAAAATCTTAAAATCAATATTTGTGTGAAATTCGCTGTTTGGAGACTTTGTACTGATCGATATTCGAGATGTAACAGTTTTGCGGCCCAGGTGGCTTTGGGGGATGCAAAATGGGGAAGAAGTTATAATTATTATCAGAACAATTTAAAAATTAATATTTGTGTGAAATGCGCTGTTTGGAGACTTTTTATGGATCGATATTTGAGAAGTGGGGTTTTGTGCCCCCTTGGATTTGGAAGATGCAAAATGGGGAAAACGTTATAATTATTAGAAAAACTTTAAAATCAATATTTGTGTGAAATTCGCTGTTTGGAGACTTCATACGGATCGATATTTGAAATGTGTGAGTTTTGCGGCCCAGTTGGGTTTGAGGGTTGCAAAATGGGGAAACGTTATAATTATCAGAAACATTTTAAAATCAATATTTGTGTGAAATGCGCTGTTTGGAGACTTTCTACGAATCAATATTCGGAATGTGGGAATCTTGCGGCACAGGTAATTTGGAGGTTGCAAAATGGGAAAGACGTTATAATTGTCGGAAAAGCCTTAAAATCAATATTTGTATGAAATTCGTTGTTTGGAGACTTTATACGTATCGATATTAGGGATGTGAGAATTTTGCGGCCCAGTTGGGTTTGGGGGATGCAAAATGGGGAAAACGTTATAATATCAGAAACATTTTAAAATCAATATTTGTGTGAAATTTGCAGTTTGGAGGCTTTATACGGATCGATATTCGGAATGTGGGAGTTTTGCGGCCCAGTTGGGTTTGGGATACGCAAAATGGAGAAAACGTTATAATTATCAGAAAAATTTTAAAATCAATATTTGTGTGAAATGCGCTGTTTGGAGACTTCCTTCGGGTCGATATTCGGGAGGTGGGAGTTGGATTTGGGTGATGCAAAATGGGGAAAACGTTATAATTATACGAAGCGTTAAGGTCGTGGCCGCGCTGCACTTGTTCGCAGAATGGTAGTGGCCACTGGTAGGGTTGGGATGTTAGTGTCAGCTGATTGTACTAAAACTTAATGCGGGATTGTATGTATTATCTGTATCCTTATTTAGTTTCCTGTGTATAGGCTGGCGCTTTATGCGCTTGCATCTGGCGGTACCATGCTCAACTTGCCCCGTATTCGGGATACAGGGTTGGAGCGCGCTTTTGGTGCTTGCGCAGCAACCATTGTGTAAGGTGTGTGTCTTGGTGATGTGTTGACCTTGTTAGTCTATTTCTTAGGTCTGTGGTACTGAGTAGAACACAGTTAATTTGGTGTCCAACTGTGAATGGTCTCACTGAGCCCGATTCCAATCGCCAAGGCTACGGAAAAATTCCGACCTTTGCGGGATTCGAACCTAGGACTTGGTTAATGCAAGCCTGGCGCTTACCCAACTGCTCCACGCGGCATTGTAATGCGGGATTATAATAGAAAAAATGTATGGGGTCTTTAAAGATATAAATACATATACTTATGTATACAAATTTTCCGAAATTCGTTTTGAACATAGGAAATTAATGAGTGCGACAAGGAAGACATCAACAAAATGAGTAGGAGGACAAAGATAGAATGAAATCATGGCTAAGTAAACTTTTAAAGTAAAATTAAGTCAACGAAACAAACAACCACTTCTGTCAAATATTTTATCTGTCATTAAGAGTATAAAGTGAGGTTTAAATAATTAAAATAATTATGTAAATAATAAACAATGGTATATTTAAACCTCACTTTATACATACTCTTAATGAAAGATAAAGTATTTGACAGAAGTGTCTGTTTGTTTCATTGACTTAATTTTAGTTTAAAAATTTACCTAGCCATGATTACATTCTATCTTTGTCCTGCTATTCATTTTGTTTATGCCTTCTTTGTCTCACTCATTAATTTCCTATGTTCGAAACAGATTTTGAACAATGTGTATGTACGGAAAATAGAAAGTTACTTAGTTTAGACAATGTAAAATCTAGCCAAATAACAAATCATTTTAAAATATATTTATTGAACAATTAACACAAAACTAAAGATACATATCGACTAAACAACTCAAAGGGTATTCACATTTAATCCATTTTTCACATTGCCCAGTTCCTCCTAATAAAATCTTAGCTCCACTTCTTATATTTGCTATTAAAGCACGTTTCATGAGTAAACAAAATAAACTATTAACAATAATGTGGAGCCGCCGATCGGGTGGCCTGCAATTCTCAGAACTCCTTTAAAACAGCTAATAAATGTAATAATAAGAATGGCTCATATAAGCAATACATCTGGTAAAGTTATATAAAAAAAAATTGAATGCAATATCGAATTCAACACCTTTATCTAATTGCAAATTAACATTAAAGTGTACAAGATGCTGAAAAGCTTCACGACTCTGCGTACTAGTGCGTACTATTTATTAGTGATTTGCTATGCAGTAGATCTTCGCAGTAACATTGAGCGTGGCTATAATAAAGAATAATAATACAGATGGGAACAATTTTAAAACTTTTTTATTTCTATCTCTTGTAAATTTTTCAGATTTTGCAAATTTTATGCCAGACTTGAAAATTAAAAAAATTCATTTTCAATGCATTAAAGAAGGTTGGTGAATTGTAACTTTTGTATTTTTTTTATATTTCGTTTGATTTAAAGTGAATGCACATGTTCTTTAAGTTAGTTGAAAATGTGACAGTTGAAAATCTTTCTATAGAGAGCTACTCAACAAATCTTACAGTAACCAAATCCTACATATTCATATAAGCAGAGGAGAGAAGTTCAACACTCACAAGAAACTCGAGACGCCTGCTGAAAGAGCAGTTGCAAATAATCTCTACATCGCCGAGGAAGATTAAGGAATATATCCAAAAATAAAAACTTAAAAAAGCACCTGGATGTGATTTAATCACAAAGAATTGATTATTTTCAAACCCCCTGGAAGGCTCCGGGAGGCCGATAACCTCCTCGCCTGTGTGTATGTCACTGGTTTATTAAGCACTTCGAACTAATTCGGTCTTCTAAATAATGATTTGAATTGGATTATGCTGATTTGGAAAGGCACTGGGTTGAACGCGACAGCAGTCCACTGCAACTAAGTTATGTATAGCGCTATTGAGCTGAACTGGCTAAATTTATAATAAAACAAGAACAGCTTACGGAGTACACGAAAGGTGATGATAATGTAATAATTATGGGTGACTGGAACGCGATAATTGAATATGACAAAGCATGCAATACTGTAGGGAGTTTCGGATCAGGTAAGAGAAAGCCACGCAGCGAACGCTTGCCGAATGGTTTGAACAACAGAAAGTAACAGTCGCTAACACATTATTTCAACATCATGTTTAAAGAAGATACATTTGGAAGATGCCAGGAGTAGTGTACCTAGGGGTGTTCTGGGACACTTTTGACCTTAAAGTTTTTCAAGGTCACAAAGAGGTGGCGAGGTCAAAATTATGTGGCGAGGTCATTGACCTCAAGGTTATAAGGTTTCACTTCCGGTTCCCAAGATGAATTAAATTAAACCAAGGAGTGAAACAAAAAAGTGGTATAATGAAGAACCTACATAATTGTTACTGCAATCATATTCAATTAAATTAGGCGGTCGGTAGATATTACAACTGTTACATCTGTAAGTGGTTTGTGGTTGACAAGATTAAATTAAAAACTAATCGGCAATTTTAATAATTTTTTTTAAAGTAAACAAATACTCTTAGGAACTGCGTTGATGTTCAAAGAGATATTCTGACATCGTTTGAAAAAAGAAATTGGAAGGTGTCTTATGCGAGATGGTAAAGAGTTTTAAATATTTGTCGCAGTATATGAAAAAGAGCGTTCAAAAAGTGCAGATTTGTGAATTGGTATACTTAATTAAGATCCCTTTGTTTTTAATGTTGATATTGTGAATTTCTGTTCTAAATCTAAGCCTATAAAAAGATAAGTTGGCGTTTTAGACAAAAGTAATTTCTGAATAAAGCATGCGAAGTGCTTAAAACGACGATTTCTCATGTTCAACCATTTAACGTCTCGGAATTTGTGAGAAATATGATTAAATTTTCGCAAGCCATAAATTAACCTTAGGCATGAATTCTGAATAAGTTGTATTTGTACTATCGAAACAAAAGCCATAAACAACAACTTCAAATTTAAAGTGAGACAAAACAAAGGAATCGCATGGAACTTTTTTATTATTAATAGTAAGGAGGTGTTTGTATGTAAAGAGTTTTTAAGTTTTTAAAAGCTTTTTGTATACATTTATTAATATGGCGGGAGTCCATTATGAATCCCAAATTTCGACAAGACTCTGTATAGGCGAATCTAGGAAAAAAACCCTAGAAGAAAAAACCTACGGAAAAAATACCTAAGGAAAAAATACCTAGAGGAAAAAATAGCAACGGAAAAAATACCTAGTGAAAAAAATGTCCAAGATTATACAGTAGAAAGTCAAAATATAGTATGATCAAAAATTAATCTCAACTAGTATGGCCATGGAATACTTCCTAATGTATGAATGCAACTATAACTCACTTAAAAATGAAAGGTCAAGTTTGACATTTAAGTGTAAACATAGTTGCATTCATAAATTGGAAACAATTCCATAGCCATACTAGATGAGATTAATTTTTGATCATACTTTATTATCGAAAATATTTATTAAATACTAGTTATATTCTACAGAAATATTAATAGGTAATATACAAAAATTATGATTATATCTATCTAAATCGAATTGTATGTCCGACGGCCTTAATAAATTCTTGTAATGTTCGGCTGCCTTCCAGATATTATTCATACAGTGTTTTTAAACGATTTTGCATATTCTCATACAAGGGCAATTTCCTCTTTTTGTTCAAAGCGCCTATATTGCATTGTGCTAGTTTTGTCGTATCGGCTGCAACCTACGCGCATTTTGGTAATCAGTGTCCATATCACTGGGTGCTTATGACCCATAATATTTAAGAATCGGTGATTTCACCCTTCATCTTGGTTATTTGTTCTATCACCCGCAGCAAGTGTTGTTGCATGGACATTCCAGGTTTCGGGAGGGAATATAGGTGACATATTCCTGAGTCTCACTGGTCCCCCTGCTCCTGGATTGCCTACTCGGCGAAAAGTACGACTTACATACGTAGAATCAACATAATCGAGTAGATCTGTTGCTGTTTCAGGCATCACTGTACGTAAGTAATCCATTCCTTGCGCCACATCTTCAGATGGCAGAAAGGCAAGTCCATCCACCATTCCACAAAATAAATTCAATTCTTCGTTTTCCCTATATGCTTCTTCCAAACATAGGGATTGAATTTTGCGGTGTTTACTTTGGGTGAAATCGTAAAAGCAACCCCGAATTATGATATGATCTCCTAACACTACTTTTGCAGCTGTAGTCACGGCCTTTTCAAAATCTACATTTAATGTAAGAGGTCAGGAAATAATTCCCGTGAGGCACATTCTTCCATGACAACACGTAGCCTGTTTTAATGCGTTTCTTGGCTCTTACATTGCAATAGAGCATATACTCCTGTTATAAATATTCCTTTAACAGGCACTCTTATGACATACAATTGTTGGAATTGTTTAGGGGCTAGCTATAAATTGCCGTCCATATATCATCCTGACGCCGCAGAGATATGGCGAAGATTTTCGTCAGTGGAAAATACAATTATCCTTTGGTCTGATTCTGCACCATTGTAGTGAAGAAGGAAACGGTTGTAATCGGGATCACCAGTTGTACACCAGTCTTCTACAAAGAAACTTGAAATTTAAAAAATAAATATATTTCAAGTTCTGTTGTTCCTATAGTAATAACTACTGTTTACTTTTTTAATACCTTTGAAAATGATAGATATATATGTTGAAATGCGTATACCGGGTGCCACAACATAGTGGCTCACTCCTGTAGTATTTTAATTTTGTAGTATATCGAAATGAAGCTTGGGGTTTATAAAAACTACCTACAAAAGTGCATGTTTATGGCACGTGCAGTTTATTGGATACGATGAGCCACCATAGTTCCATTTGTAAAAAAATGTGTTTCTTCAGAAAATCTGATTTGTTCAATTTAATTAAATTATATTACCTTCAATGATGAGTTTTCGCAAATTATCTGGATCTTTTTGAGTATTTTTACTGTTTTGATTCCGCAAAGTTCGCTTTGCAGATTCTTCAGTAGGCATACGTGCTTTTGTTGCAACCTCCAGTGTAAAGACAGCTTGCGCAAAAATTTGAACAGGATTGATTCCAATACTTTTGGATTTTGTCTTTATTTTTCTACACATTTGATCACTTAAACTCCTTCTGCGTCTGCTAGATGGTTGTGATTGTTCGCGACCACAGGATTTGTCATTTTGTACGAGGTTTTCAGAATTGCATAACACTTCAGAGAACCGCGTTTTGAACACCGCCACCGAATAAACTCGCGACATTCAACATCTACAGTATACGTGTAGCCATGTAGACATAATTTAGTTTTCCCTTATTCGTTGTAATAATTTCCATGGACCTACATGCATCGATCTATTTTTGCGTTCCCTGCAGTTACGAATTAATTCAGTTAGCGATTAAAAAATGTTCTATTAATTTTGTTAAAATTCCGTACAAATATAGGCAACACCTTAACCAGGGCTATGTCCCGGCAACCATCCGTTGTTAAACAACAAGCGTATTACTGATAAGAGAATAAGAGGATTATAAGAGGATTATACCTTTCTGTAAACTGCAGGTAAAAAGTTACTTAGCTTGGTAACGCATTTGTTTATCCAAATCAAACTAATAATACAGCAAGTCCGGTTCTCAAAGTAATCAATTTTATTATGATATTGGAATCAACTCCATACATAATGGAATCAAAAAAAAATTTCCTCAAGATATTTACGACATATTAGCTAATAGTGTTGATAGTGCTAACGAGAAAATAAAAACAATAAATACATCAGCGCAAATACTTTACTAAAATAATACATATAGCAATAACATAACTGTTATCAGTGCATAAATAAACAATCTTACAAACAAATATAACTAGTGATTAACTAATGCTAAATATTCATAAATAAATCAGCCTATATAGTATTTTGTATACTGATCTAGATAAATTAATTTAAAAAAAGGAAAAAAAGTAACAATTTTTTACAGTATACATACCTATACACATTTTACATTTAATTGCAGAAGATATAGTTTCTTCACGTACATCAATTTAAAAATGTCTCTCGAATAGGTAGCTGTCGTGATTGTCTTGAATCCAAAATTTCGGGTAACAATGCCGAGTTATAAAATTGTTCACGTTTCGGAAGCATTTTTTGCTCCCAAAACAAAGGATCGGTTTTTATCACTTCCACTGAAATATCACTAGGAGTCCAAATAACAAAATAGCAAATGTCTTTTTTCGCGATATTTAATTGCCCTTAGATTTGGTACATGTAGCTGTCATTTTGTTTTAATTTTAATTCGCCTTCCTCTACTCGACAGAATTTGATTTTATTGTTTAATACGGCTTCCATCGGAGTGTACATTCTTGCACTGTACGGACATTTAATTTCTAGAATCGCACTACAACTACAAAAATCTCACAGGTTCTTCCTTCATCTAAGGATAAATTAAACACTATGTCATCTAATGGTGTTTATAGAGTCCCTTGCTCTTGTAATGCTGTATACATTGGTGAAACAGGTCGTTCGGTAAAAACTCGCATCTCTGAGCACCAGCGCTGTCTCAAGTCAGGTCTCGTTTCATCATCGGCCATCGCCGAACACCAACGCGATACTGGTCATAAGATTATTTTTGATGAAACTTCCATAATCTGCAAATCCCCATTCTTCTTTAGCAGAAAGATTCGCGAAGCCATTGAGATTTGCAAACACCCTAATAATTTCAATCGGGACGAAGGCTTTCCCCTTCCTTCTATGTGGAAAGTGCTAATTCCAAAGCCCCGCCCTCCGTCACTGAACCGCGACGGCATTTGCTGAATCGCTACGGCGCTTGCCTATAAATTCTCGCTTTTCTTCTTCCGATAGTCAGTCGAGTTTCGCCTCTGACGTGGTTAACACGTTGAGTTACCGTGCTCTTCTGTCCCTTCCCTTTGCAAAGAGTTTCGCCTCTGGCGTGGTTAACACGTTGAGTTACCGTGCTATTTTGCTTTTTTCCTCCTGATGAAGCCCCTTACGAAAGTGGGCGAAACGTTGAGTTCTTCGATCTCAATCATCACACGGTCCAATCCCGGAAGTCGTTTGTTACTTAACAATTAGTCTTAGTTTAATAGTTATGCAACTTTACATACATCAAACAGAATTTTATTTTAAGTAAATGCCAGACTTAATGGAATAATAATATTCTTGGTACAAAAGAATAGAAATTGTTAGTAGTCATTTAAGTGCTATAGTTTTATACTATGCTTTCGGTATTTTTTCCGTAGGTATTTTTTCCTCTACGTACTTTTTCTTCTAGGTATTTTTTTCTTAGGTATTTTTTCGTCGGTATTTTTTCCGTAGGTATTTTTTCCTTAGGCATTTTTCCGTTTATGGTATAGACACAGCGGCACCCTCAACGTTGATAGTAATTAAAGATAATATTCTATCTCTATCTTTTGATTTACATAATAGCAGGACTGGCGACTTTAATGGGTTAGTAAGAAGAGAATGTTTTTTGACTTGGTAGTTTTTTTTATTAATATAATACACCTAGATCAGCATGCAATGCTATACATAGGTTTGTTAATTAATGCGTATTTAATAACATTTAATTACATTAAGGGACTGGACCCTAGTAACATCTATGAGTTTATCGACGTTTGGTTCAGTTTATTGCACTAGCACTGACAGCTACACTTAAATTGATTTGTGCACTCACTCCACTTAGTTTATCCGTTGGAATTTGCCGTTTTAGTCTTCTGTCTTCAGGTGGAATTTGAGTGTCAAGGCCAAAGTGAACTGCTTCGCTGCATTTGGTAATATTATCAAAGAATGATTCTGATCTCTGTCTTATGTTTTCCTCGATATATGGTATATTGAGCTCACGATGTATTTGGCTGTTTCTGATGAACCATCTTGCATTGCATATTATCCTAAGAACTCTGTTTTGGGAAACTTGTATTTTGTTGATGTGTGTTTTGCTTGCTGTGCCCCAAATTACTGATCCGTACATGATTATTAGTCTAATTAGCGATTTGTGAAGTAGCAGAGAGAAGGTTTTTTTAGAGGGAGTTTTCCTATTCAAAAGCGGGTATAATTGAGAGAGTCTCGCATGGCATGCGTTCAACTTCTTGTTGATAAGATATCCCCATGTAAGCCGTTTGGCAAAATATAGGCCCAAATAGTTAACTACGCCGTCATTGAGATTCCATTCAATACTTTTGTTTTCGATTTTAAGATTATTAGGATTAGATAGGCGTTTGAGTGTAAATATTTTAGTCTGGCATTTATATGGGTTTAGTTCAATCCTCCATTTATTACACCAACTTAGAAGAATATCGATGCCTATTTGTAATGTATTTACTGCTACCGCTAGATTAATATTTTGTGTTATATAGGCTGTTTCATCTGCGAACAAAGCAACTTCTACGTTATCAGGGATCGGAATGTCGTGCACAAATATATTGTAAAGTATTTGCCTTAAAACTGAGCCTTGCAATGGGCAATGGTACATTACAACACTTCAGTTTGCACAGCAGGCCATGTATCCATACTTTGTCGAAAGCCTGCTTGATATCAAAGAAGGCTATTACTGTGTAGTATTTGTTTTCGAACCCATTGTTTATTAAATTTGTGATCTTTAGAAGCTGATGGGTAGTGGCATGGGAAGAGCGAAATCCAAATTGCATTCTTGGTATTATATGAAGGTTTGTAGTCTAGTCATTATAACTTTTTCCAATAATTTTGATAGAGTGGGCAGGAGACTAATCGGTCTGTAATTGCCGGGCTAATACTTTTCCTTTCCAGGTTTATGAATCATTATGATTTCAGCATGCTTCCAGGTGCTCGGGAACCATTTGAGTCGAAAACATGCATTGAATAGGCTAGCAAGCAATGCGAGGGATTTCATTGTTAAGTTTTTTAAAATTATATTAGGGATTAAATCGTGCCCTGGAGACTTTCTTGGGTGTAACTTTGATATATGCTCAGTAAGTTCCTTTGAAGATATAGGTTCGAATGAATGATTGGTGTTCTGTACGTGTTCAGGTATGTTCGTTTCAGTTTCAATTTCTATGGTTTCCTCGTTAATTGGGTTAGCTTTGAATACGTCTTGGAGGTGGTTAGAAAATAGCTCACATTTGTCTTGATCTGTTTGATAGTTAACTCCGTTGCTTTTGAGGGTAGGTATTTCATCTCTTTTGCGTGTTAATCGTTTTGTTGCTAACCATAAGGATTTATTAGATTCATCTAATTGTGAAAAATAATACTGATAGGATGATAGTCGAAGTTTGTCTAGTTTTAATCTGATTTGACGCATACGTTGATTTAGGCGTTGCTTGTACTGAAGGTTTCTGGTGGACTGCCATTTCCTTCTGACTTTATGATTTTCTTTAATAAGATTCAGGATATAACTTGACGGTTCTGGGTTTTGTTTATAGTGGCTATGCTGCTTTGCGGTGGTTGATTGTGTGACTGCATCTGTTATAGTATTTGTTACGTGAAGTATTAGGTTGTCAATTTCTTCAGAAGATGTAATGAGAATTGCTGGACGAATGTTCTTATCAGGCTCGCTTTGAAAACTATCCCAATAAGCGATACAGTTGATTAGCCTTGTTGGAGGAGATATTGTTGAACATGAAGAACTCATAGTTAATATAACGGGTAGGTGGTCGGAGTCAAGTTCACTGAGTACAAACTGCTGGAATGTAAATGATATATTTTTAAGCAGTGCAATGTCCAGTATATCAGGAGTATGGTCTGTTCTGTAGGGAAAATGGGTAAATTCCGGAGGCGATAGTATATGCACCCCTTTTTGAGTTATGGAGTTCAGTAGTATTATACCGCTAGGATTATTTGAAGTACATCCCCAGTTTTTTCTCTTGCTGTTGAGGTCACCTAGCATTATTGTAGGCAGATTGGTGTCAAATAGGTTCTGAATATAATTTGGATTTAGTCCCTTATTTGTTTTTTTATAACTTGCAATAACATTACATTGTTGGTTGTTTAATAGTTTTAATCTGATTGCTACTGCTTCAATAGAAGTGAGGGGTGGTATTACTATTTCATTGTGTTCGATTTTTGTTTATCAGTATCGCCACTCCTCCTGCTGCGTGTTATTCAGTAGGTCGATCGCATCTGTAGATTTTATACACACTGGTTTTATAAGGTTCTGTACATATAAAATGAGTTTCACTAACACAAGTTATATCCACGTCATGTCTTTGTAGGAATAGTGTGAAGAGATTTTGCTGTCTTTTTAGACCGTCCGCATTGAAGTTTAGAAGTGTTAACTTATGAACGAGTTTACTGGTATTGTTTAACATTGGAGGTTGAAAGATTACAAAAGATGTTTAAAATGTGAGATTCTAGTTGTTGAAGTAAGGGTTCGATTAATTCAATGATTTTTCTAACTATCACGTCAACAATATTATTATTGCTACTATTAGTTATTGAGGAACGATGACTTCATGATGAGAACCACATTTAGCTGCTCCAGCATATGAGAGATTATTTATATGGTTGCTTCTAATATTGTTGTAGATTGTGTTTCTTGGAATTGATAGGTCGGTTCTGTTTTCTGGAATTTGGTTCGAGTTTGGGTGAATTCTTTTGTTCTTGATTGAAAGATAATGTGAGCACCCCTTATAGTTAGTTGAAGTTTAGAAGTGTTAACTTATGAACGAGTTTACTGGTATTGTTTAACATTGGAGGTTGAAAGATTACAAAAGATGTTTAAAATGTGAGATTCTAGTTGTTGAAGTAAGGGTTCGATTAATTCAATGATTTTTCTAACTATCACGTCAACAATATTATTATTGCTACTATTAGTTATTGAGGAACGATGACTTCATGATGAGAACCACATTTAGCTGCTCCAGCATATGAGAGATTATTTATATGGTTGCTTCTAATATTGTTGTAGATTGTGTTTCTTGGAATTGATAGGTCGGTTCTGTTTTCTGGAATTTGGTTCGAGTTTGGGTGAATTCTTTTGTTCTTGATTGAAAGATAATGTGAGCACCCCTTATAGTTAGCCGAATGAGGTCAGCCACAGTTCACACATTTGGGAGGGTCTACTCCGCTTGTTTTAGTACACTGAAAGTAATGATGCTTACCATCGCACTTTACGCATCTTGCTTCTAAGCGGCAGTAGTTTTTTGTGTGACCGTAGCTTTGGAAATTGGTACACTGTGGTGTGTTAAGGTATTTTCTTCGGGGTTCAACCACAATAATTGAGTTTAATAATCTGTCTATTTTATAAATTTCCATAGCCTTATCTGTTTTACTTAATTGTATAAAGCACAGTGGTGTTGGTGACTTATTTTTGTTTAGAGCTCTTGTAACTGATAAGATAGAAAACTTCGATTCAAGCTCAGTCTGAATTTCTTGCACAGAGATTGAAATAGGCACTTTTCTAAAAACTACTTCTATTACTTCCTTTGTGGGATCTTTGTATATGTGATACTGAAGTTTTTGCTCGTCGTACAATTTTGTTATGTTTTGAAAATCTTCGCTAAAAGTGAGATTTATTTTTAAACCGTTTGTAACGTGTTGTGTTGTGAATTCGCTTAGAGTTAAACTCTTTAAGTCTGACAGAATTGCTTGATAATTATTAACTTCATGTAGAAATATGGGAGGAATTTTATTTTGTGGTGTCTAGCTAAATGCTGCTTGACTTGTTGGCTTATCGTCCCAATGAAGAGCTTGTTCGAGTTGATTTGGGAGATAATATTTATTTTTGTTAACAGAGCTGTCTCGCTTGCTATGTATTTTTTGTGATATTCGCTGAGGTTTTCCACTCTCATTCGTTTAAAGGGCTGAGAATTAATCGTAGCGGTTGTAGATGAAGTATCCATGGGAGTACTGAAACCGCCTGGAGGGGGCTCCGTGTCTTTTGTTTGTGGACTTTTGCCGGGAATAGTTCGATTTGATATGCTTATAGCTAATTGTTTACTATCAGTCCGTATGTTGTTGTTAAACTGGGATGCACTGATATCACTATCTATCACGTCCGTTCACTGTGAGGTTTAGGCCCTGAACACACGGAATTCCGTTTCCCAGATTCGGTATGCGGGATACAGAATCTGAGTCTGTTCAAACACGGCGACTAAATCTCAGACGCGGGCTTTCAGTCACTTGCAGTTAGGGATGGTAAAACCTGTTCCGCTAACGGAGCAGGTGCACTCGATCCGACTCCGACTCCGAACTAGGTGCAAGAAACTAGGTTCAGTTCCGCTCACGGTCAGCGGAAAATTGCAGGTCTCGCCAGACGCTGGAGCGGTCGGAGTCGGATCTCGGACGGGCTTGCACCTACAGTCGCATGTTATGACTCAAATGTTAATGTAGGGGACGTGATATTGATTTGAATCCGATGGCTCCGATCGGAAGTTTTTGCTGGGTGGTCTATTTCAATTGTAAAAGATTTCTTTGATTGCATTAGCAGGGCATCAATAACTATTACAATTAAATATGTCTATTACAATTTAAAAATGTGAGATGTTTTCTATTTTTTCTATTTATACCTTACAGTAGCCTACATGGTCTATGATTTTGGCACAACACACATGGCATTGCCATAACGATCCCGCAATTCTGAATCCGAATCTGAAATTCGTTGCGTAGATTATGCAGTTCCTAGTCAGTTACGAACGATTGCGAAGAGCAAACCGCGTCGATCCATTTCCATTCCGATTTCAAATTCGACGTCTTTGCAGTCCGAGAAAGAGGAGCGATCCGATCCACTTCGTAGGAGCGAGAGTCCGGCATTCCGTTCCACAGTTCCGCCGCTCCGCGCTCCTTAGCGCTGGGGCGGTTTGGCTTAGGTGCAAAACGGTTCGATTCATTGAAGGAACGACGGATCACTCCTAGGTGCGAGAGTCCGGCATTCCGTTTATAGATCCGCCGCTCCGGGCGCTGACGCGGTTCGGCTTATGTGCACAGCGGTTCGATTCATTGAAGGAACGCCGGATCAGGCGACCTACTCTTTAACGAACGCCGAACCAGGTGCACCTACTCCGGCAAACGAACTAGGTTCAAAAGAATAGGTCCGGGAATTGACAACCATCCCTACTTGCAGTGCCGTGCTGTTATGGACCTAGCATTGCTGTTCTTTGTTTCTGTCGAATTAGTCTAGAAGTGATGTATTTAAAGTCAGGGATTGGGCTCTACTAAGCTAATAAATTTTTCATTGTCAAATAATGTACGCTCTATGATCGTTGTATAGTAAGGAACGCCCTGCGGCAAAAGTAGGCGAGTCCAGGCCGTGGTACACGTGGACTCATATCCTCTATATGCTCCAATGGCAAATCGGTATTCGAGATACAAAATTTGTCGCCGGCGGCCGAAATGGAGAGATAAGGAAAATCGGCCGTCGGCGACAAATTCTGTATCTCGGATACCGATTTACCATTGGAGCATATAGAGGATATGAGTCCACGTGTAGCACGGCCTGTACTCGCCTACTTTTTCCAGCCAGAACATATGATATCATGTCATAGGCGAAGCAGATTTTCTTCAACTTCTATTTAAATCGAATAAGCAAGGGGTTCCTTACTATACAACGATCATAGAATGTACATTATTTGACAATGAAAAATTTATTAGCTTAGTGGAGCCCAATCCCTGACTTTAAATACAGCACTTCTAGACTAATTCGACAGAAACAAAGAACAGCAATGCTAGGTCCATAACAGCACGGCACTGCAAGTGACTGAAGGCTCGCGTCTGAGATTCAGTCGCCGTGTCTGAACGGACTCAGATTCTGTATCCCGCATTCCGAATCTGGGATACGGAATCCCGTGTGTTCAGGGCCTTAAGGTAGGTAAGTTATTGACCGCTTGTTTTTTGAGCAAGAACTTTGCAGTTTTAATATACGTGTGCCGTTTACCTTTAACTTAGATTTGCTATCCAAGCGGCTCGTCAAATTTAGGGGAGATAAATGATTAAAAAAATATGCGATTAAATGAAAAACGATAAATAGAAAAGTTGTTCATTTTGGTGAAGTCTATCAGTAGAATGAGGACAGTTCTCTTCTCCACTTTTAATTGATTGACCTAATTAAACCTCGAATTAAATCCCCGATTTGAGCTAATTCCGCGAATTAAACCGCGGATTGATCTAATTAATTTTCGCGGATTGATCTAATTAATTTTGATATGTGCTACTGATTAAATTACGCGGCGGCCATTTTTAATTTGCTTCCGGAATTACGGGGCGGCCATTTTAATTTCCGCGCGAATATTTGAATTTGAAATTTTTCAGATTTTTCCATTTTTTGAATTTAAACTTTCCGGGGGTTGGCCATCTTGGTTTTCTGTGCCGCCAGTTTTAATTTTAATTTAACGCCCGTTTTGAATTTAAAATTGGTGAATCTGACTCTCTTGTACTCAAAGGGTATTGGTTGTCTCCCTTGCATTCACAGGATGGATGTTGAATTTAAAAAAAATTCTGGCCGACTCCGCTTTGAACCCGCGACGTTCGTATCCACATCTGGGTTGCATTCGTATACGCCTCTAGGCCACGGAGTTCTACGGATTTAAAGGGTTTGAACAGAACGCCATTTCACTGTTCTGTCGTCACGCTTCCATATTTTAAACTAAATATTTCTTGAAAATTATAATTTATAACAGCGGAATTGTATGGTCTATAGTTTTAAAAGCCTGATAATAATTTAAAAAAACTGGTTTCTTACGCGGTTTTGATGGAATTAATTATTTTATTTTTATAATTCGTCTCATCAGGTTGTGGCTTGTCGGTGACAGGCGGCAAATTCAGATCGTAAATATAAAACGAGTTACAAATTTGAGTTTAATATACTCATGAAATACCTCTGTTCAGATAGCTTTTATTCTATTAAAAATTTGACGGAGGCCGCGATTTTAAAATTTGGTCCACGACAATTAGCTACTTTTCTTGCATACTTTAAACAGATAATTCAATTATAAAACCAAGTGACTTAATCGTTTAGTCATGCGGGAATTGCACTGTCTTAGAATTCAAATAAAGGGGCTGAATTATTCAAAAGTTTTATTAAGTATGAAAAGGTCTCATATAATTTTATTAAATTATTTATGAAAACCGACGACAATTTGAAAGCTAGATGAATGTCTGTAGTGTCTTGCATCTAAGTTGTTTTTGTACAAATTCGAAGGTCGTGACAAAGCAAATGCAGTCACCGTGGGATTCCGCCTGCGGTTATTTAAAGTTCGTTAAAATTATTTTTGCGAGAGAAATTGACAAGTTTATGCCTGCAGGTCTTTAGGATATTATATTCATTTACTTGAGCGGGCGGCTCGCATTCTGTTCGTTGCTTTCGTCTGTGAACAGTGTCTTGTTGTCTTATATTTATACAACTTTGTGAGTTTTTGTGCTTTAAAATGGAGCAGGAGTTATCCGTAATTGCAATCCTCGATTTGTTCAAGAATGACTTTCATACCAACAATGATATTATATTAGTGGCTTTCAAAATCATCCAACATAAGTTAGCTAACGGTGGTGTAGTTCTGGGGCCTAATTACATGTTAATTTATTCTGATTTGTGCCAAAGCGTAGGGAAAATTAAAGCAAGACGTTCAATGGCTTGTCTGTCGGTAAGTGAAAAATTATTTCCTATTTTTAAAACGTTATTAAATGTACACGAGTTTCTTTCCTTTGTATCTGCAATTTTAAAAAGCATTACAGTTTAAACTCAATTGTTATTATTTATTTTAAAATCAGTACACACCCCCCTTAGAAACGGTCATATAAGAATTATCAATTTTTGCAGGTGGGACCAACTACAACTGCGTGGATTTAACTACGTCATCGCGTAAGCGTAGATTGGATGAATCGGGGAGTGCAAGTAATTCGCTGATAATAAATGTAAGTGTCCTATCATTTTTTCTATTTAAATTAATTATTTCTATTTTATGCTAAAATAAATAGGTGTCGGTCACTATACGACATTCAGTTTTACTGAAAATGTTTTCAACATTTTTTTAAATTTCAGGAACCGTTGGACTACTCATCTACGAAGGCTGTTAATCAAACAGTTAGGAAAACTGTCATGCAACACACTGGCGGTTCTACTTCAACCCCTGTACAAAATTTAAGCATTTTTCCGCATAACAGTGGTAATAAACGTGGCTTGGATGATGCGAGTTGTGCAGAGCATCAGCAAACGGATAACCCAAAGCCGTCGACATCGAACGTCATTTCGAAACATGTAGAACATTCACGTGGTAATGTAAGTATCCCATGCCTTTTATATTTTAAATGAATCATTTTTGATTTTATACAAGTTAAAAAATTGGTAAGAAAATAAATAAAACAATGTTTCTTATTATTTTTATTTTTTAATAGTAATCTGGGCTTAAATACATAACGTTGATGGGGGAAGGCCGAAAGACCATAAAAAAAATTAACACTGAGGCGATGACCTTAACTTTCAAAATCAAAGAGGTTGAGAATACACGCAGTCTTGTCATATGGCTTCGTGTGAGTATAAAAACTCATGTTGTAATGTATTGAAAAGACAAAAACATTCTAAAACTTGAGCTCTGTTTTTAGCTTTGCAGAATTTAAAAATCTAAAGATATTCATAGTTCAATTATTTAAACAAAATTTGTACAGTTATATACTCAATCGACGTCTAATATTTTGAAATATGTTAATATATCGGTTCGACATTTTAACTTATTGAAATTCTACTTACAGAATGCATTCGACGAAATCATTGACCACATCACTCGAGGTTCAGCGGGGCATGACAAGATAGGTTTAGTTTTAAGAAATGATAATTTTGCTGACAAACCTATAGGCATTTCTTTACGACGGATAGATCAGTTGAACACTAACGTTGTAATGGCTACCTTAGAAAAAATTCTTCAATCTAATTCCAAATTTTTTGCTCATGATAAAATGCAGCTACACGTAAACCGTGTTACTTTACCTGCGGGGTATGGAAAAAACCGTAGCAGAATGACTGGAGTTGAACCTCTTCAAAGCAGGTCATCCAATCTGACTCAAAAATCCGACGAGCTTTGTGCCAACGCCGGTGTTGATCTGGGGGATGCGGATGGCGCAACGCGAGAACACATACAACAATTCCAACTGTATCTATCTAATTAGACCATAGTAGTTTATAATTGTCGCACTAGCAGTAGTAAGTATTACGAGGGAGTAGTAGAGATAGGCCGGTTCTGGAACACTTCAAGGTCACCGATTAGACTCTGACAGACTTTCACTTCTGGATATTGCGCAACATGTTCTGGGTATTGCGCAACATCAACCTCGGGGGCAGAGCCCCAGCCGCCATATTGTGGGGCCCGCATGCGCAACACCAACCCCAGGGGCAAAGCCCTAGCCGCCGGGGCCCCCATGTTCAAGTATATATTTTCGGATAAGATATCGCGCAACATAAACCTCGGGGGAGGCAAAGCCCCAGCCGCCGGGGCCCGCATGCGCAACACCAACCCCGAGGGGCAGAGCTCCATCCGCGGGGGGGCTTGCATCAGGTTTTTTGTATATTTAAGGCAAATTTATTCCAGCGCTGCGGTTAACTGCCAAATTTTGATGAGCTTGGGAACCGGAACGCAAAGGTGTCATCTTCATTATCTTGAGTGTCATCTTCATAATGCCAAATGTCAATGTTCATCGGTATCTGTCAGACACCGGAGGTAGAGCTCCAGCCACCGGACCCCTATGTTTAAGTTAGGGGTGAGGGGGGATGCCCAACGTCACATCAGATTTTTGTATATTTAAGGCTAATTTATTCCAGCGCTGTGGCTAACTGACAAATTTTGATTAGCGTGGGAACCGGGACGCAAAGGCGACATCTTCGTTATCTTGAGTGTCACATTACATCATCTTTTGTGTGCGGGGTGGAAGGGGGAAAGGTGGTTTACCAATCCATCCGTTGATTATTACGAATGGGAGATAGAAATGTGTATTGAAGACATACGACTAAATCTTTTACCTTTTGAAACACGTTTACTTACATATTCCAACTGGGCCAACAGTGTGGTGTTACCTGCTTCTCTAGCCCGCGCCAGATTTTTTTATTGTGTGCTTTGTATGTCACGTGGTAGTTCATGATTGGAAAGAAGGTGACGATCCGCTGTCTGAACATATTCGTTGGTCTAACAACTGCTTATTTGCAAGACTACTTTGGGAAGAAAGGAAGAAGCAATTTCGGCACGACACAGTTGGCACATCACAACAACGGCGTCGTCTTCAAGCACCAGTATGAATGTTGTTAGGGAGATTGAGGAGTTTGGCAGATCTAACTGCGGCAAAACTAACATAATGATCAGCTTGTTAGAACATCCAAACGGTTTACGATTCGAAAACATTTATTTATATTGTAAATCTCTGGATCAACCAAAATACCAGTACCTGAGAAAACTTCTAAAACCCTTAAAAGAAATTGGGTTGTATGAATATCTCGATGGGTCTGTAATTGAACAAACGACACTACGCGAGGAGGGGTGGTGGGAGGCAGAGCCCCAGCCGCCGCACTCCTCCATGGTTTGGCATCAGATTTTAATAAAAATGCTGATTTAAGACCAATTTGTCGTTCGTCATTCAGCCCTTATCTCACGCACGGGGCGGGAGGAGGTGGAGGGAAGATTCAATGTCGCATCATCTTTTGTATATTAACATAGAATACCCAGTACTGAACATTTTTAATAAAATGCAAATTTAAGGCCAATTTTTCGTTTGTTATTCAACCCTTATGCTTGTAAACCACATCCGCATATTTTACGGGGGACACCTAACAAACCCCAGAAATTCATGTTAAGGGGCTGACATTATAACCAAATCAAGTCTTAAATTTCATTTATATCCTATGCCGGCAGCGCTAAAAAAAACCCTGGCGTAATTATCAGTCGCAAAGTTGAACTTGCACTTGTTATGTGAATCGAAGGTCGCGCTAGTCGCTGAATGCCAAGCGCATTAAATTAGAAAGGTAATATTATGAATTTTAAATACCTGACTATTGAGGCCTAGATTTTTTACAAATTTAAAATCATTAAAGGATTATTTCTAATTATTTTTGCAAACGCAAACCACCACTTTAAGACAAAATCAACCTTGAGTTGCAATATAATTAATATAAATTCGTACTAAAAGCAAAAATGTCATCTACATTTACAAGTTACAGAGTAATTAATTACAGTATAGACAAATATTATCATAAAAATAGTCAATCATGCAATAACAATATAATTTAAAAACGCGGAAGGATGGTTTTAGAATTTTATATTTTATTTTCATTTTTAGTAATTGGGTACTCATCCGTTTATTTGTTAATTTAGGTAGGTTTGTCAAACCTTTCTATTTTAACATAAAAAAAACAAGTGTTTTGCAAAGAGCCAACATTTGGTCTTAAACAGTTATTACGGCTGGAATTTGCACTAGCGGATATGTAACGCTCGGCAAAAATCGAAGGTTGCGTTATAAACGCTTGTTCGATTGTTGTGAATATTTTTATGAATTTCTAATTATGTTGATATGGCTTTTAATATAAGACTCTAAGAAATTCTGTACTGTTTTCAGTGGTGCAGTAACAGTACAAAACAATGTTTTTGTCAATCGATGTGCAGGGTTTTAATACTCCGGAATTTACTGTAAAAGAACTATCACTTTTCGATGGAAAAAGAACTAGCCACTACTTATTCAAGCCGCCGTTTCGATTCACAAACTTAACGGTAGATTTGCAACGACAAGCAGTTTGGTTGGAAAAAAAACCATCATGGTCTGAAATGGAGCCGAGGATTCGTTTCCCTGTCACAGCTACCCGAAATTCTACTACATGAAACTGAGAACGCCCACACAGTATTTTGTAAGGGTTTGCAAAAGGAGAAATACCTCAAGCAGTTTCTTGGAGATAAGGTTATTGCAGTTGCAGATTACAATTTTGAAATGGATCCTACTGCCCCAGCATGCTTCAACCATTATTTAGAATTATGTCATTGTGCTTTGTATCAATGTAAATCTTTGTACCAAAATATAATAAGAGCATTTGAGCAAAGGGATGCTTTGGGTGGTAGTCCACATCCAGCGTTAGCGATGTATTTCCTTCTCTAGCAAAATATTTTAAAATGTTTTTTTCCAAATTGGCAATCAGTCGTTTCCGTTTTTCTCGTCGATTTTGGCTATCGCCAGCCATAGCACACACTACATACGCGTCAAATTCCAAGTCTAAATTTCTGAGTCGCGAGGAATTTCTCACTATTTTATCTAAATCGTTTTTTGCATCTTTAAACCAGAAAGGGCAGCACAACTTTACAGCGTGCTTTAATGTGATTTCATGCAAAGAATCGTCACTTGGAGTCTGATCCATTATTTTATACGTGAACGAATAGTGCGCGAACTTGACGCAAATTATAAAACAACTAACGAGACCATGTTAATGCGCAACAATATAAAAATGAGGTTAAAATATAAATAACAGAGATAGCTGCTGTAAGTAGCTACAGCTTCCAAACATGGGCGGCGTAATTGCAGCCGCAACAAAAATCCGGCGGAGTAGGGGAATTTATTCAACCTATATAGCGGGCGTACGTTGTTTTTAGTAAATTAACCCTGTTAACATTAATAAAAAATGATTCAAAGTAAAAATCAATAATAATAGGTATATTGAAAATAAACCTCAATATAGCACACTACAGTAAAAGTCCACTAAAGGGCCTTGATATTTGCAATCTAGTTAAAGCAAAAATTATTTAATATACAGCCGTAGTTAAATTTTTTATTCGCTAATAAAACCTTTCTCTGCTGCTTTATAATCTATTAAGAATGCGCATAATTAGACAGGTGGCTGCTTGTTTATTGCGGCGTAGATTTTTTAATAACTCTGGAGAAAGCGAAGGCCAACAAATATTAAAAATAAGCGAAATGCAAATAAACAAAAACTACATTATCGAAAATATTCAATCGGGTAATCACCTACAAATTGGACGAAACGTTTTCGTTGAAACCCAGGATGTACGAATTTACCTTCCAAAACGAATTTCCGAAAAAAATGACTGATGAAGATATAACTAAACTTAACAAATCCGCTAAAAATGTGTCTAAAGGGTTTGATGTCAACTTAGTTAAATTTGTGGAACTTTAGGATGTATACAGGTAAAACTCGCTAATTAATAATTTATTTGTTTGTAGTTTCTAATGGATATGACACAATGTTAAGGCCAAACAACCAATTTTTTAATAAATATTTTTAAAAGTTGCCGTTTTTTATATGCAACTCATACTTTGGAGTATCAGCAAGACATTTCTTTCGCGTCGAAAATATTTTTCTTTTTTTACCTGGTAATAAAGCGCAATTCATTCAGCCTAGGTAGTGGGGCATTATGAGGAAAACGCACAGTGGTGGTGTACACTGTTTAGTGGGATTTTAGTAAATATTTAAATTAATAAGAAATGATCTAAATTGATTCAAAGTAAATATCAAAGAATCCTTGAAATAAACGGTGGTTTAGATGAAGCAGCGGCAGTTTGTTGTATTAGTATATTATTCAATTAATTGTTTACAATAGAATTTGGAAGAGAATCTGCGTAATTCGGCATTTGAGGGTTATTTGTATATTCCAGTTTTTAGTAGAATTGTAGGCAAAATTGAGTATCTAATAATCATAAGAAAGAAGAGGCCTTTTGTATAATAATAATTAGTTAAGTCTCCTGCCTGAAGAAAAACAACAACAACCAAACCTGATGAAGGACCTCGGATTAAGCAACCAGTTGAATGGTAGCAACATTCTGCCTGACGTGGTTCTATTAATCACGTAAAATGTACCAAATGTTTGTTTTATTGTTAGTAGTAGTGGTAGGATGTGCAGATGCTTTAGCTGTATGTAGTCAGATTGGCCGAGCGGTCTAAGGCGCCGGATTTAAGCTCTGGTTCCTGTAAAGGAGCGTGGGTTCGAATCCCGCATCTGACACTTTTAAAACAACAAGTAAATCATCCTATTTATTACAATTTCTCATTTAATGTTAATTTATATGCGATTTTGGGTACTAATCACGCCTTTTGAAAGATACTGATAACCATATAACCGTCACAATAAACCGAAATAACTTCTACCAAGCATAGTGAAAGACAAACTAAGGTAGCTCTTAGTGCTTTAGAAGATAAACGCCATATATTAGAAAATAGAATAGAGACCATCCCATGGGGACATTATTCCATAAAAATGCAAAATAAAACACGTTTATAAAAGTTGTTGTTTTTTATTTACCTTTTTTGTATAATAATTAGTTAAGTTTCCGTCCTCGATCGGGATAGTGCTAATTAGTGGCGACGCG
This sequence comes from Agriotes lineatus, assembly GCA_940337035.1. Classification (NCBI taxonomy): domain Eukaryota; kingdom Metazoa; phylum Arthropoda; class Insecta; order Coleoptera; family Elateridae; genus Agriotes; species Agriotes lineatus. The sequence continues at coordinate 125,754,353 of OW679202.1, read as the reverse complement.
GTGGTAATTAATAGAATTTCCTTTCGTTTCTATGAAAAGTTTTAATTGCACTTCGATTGCCAAGTTGCATTGACGTGTGTACTTATTAGTAGTAATAGCAGTACTCTTATATATCAAATCAGCAACAATGGGCTTTGACTTTAGTTGTGCATCAATCTATTGCCGCACGGTTTACATTCTGCGCGAATCCAAACGTTACGATATTTGCCAAAAAGAAATTCATGTTGGAATTATGCGAGACGGCGAAGTGATCATTCGACTTACATGTACCCTTTATGGATATTGTTTCTGCGACAGGATAGTACTAAAACCAGACGAATGGAAAATGCTACTACACTTTAAATCAATCATTTTAGACAAGAAAAAGCACGGATTAATCGCATTAGGCAACCTTAACCTATATTACGACGAAAAAACCGATAATACCGGACTATTAGCGAAGGTCAGCGGAAAAAATGTTTTTAAACTTGAATTAGATTTTCACGAGTGGGAGCAACTCTTTCGAATCTCTAATGTTATAAACTACAGGATTAAACTATTGACTGCCCAAAACTTTAAATCGTTCTACAATAGGGCCATTTTTCATCTTAAAAATACACTTGCACTTCAACCTCTCTGCTATAACATCGCTGGCAGTTGTGAAGAGAAGAATGATATAAAAACTAAAATCTGCAACGAAATTCAATTGCTCGCAGATAACAAGGACTTTTCAAACCAGCTACAGAATATTATCTGCTTAATGGAAATGACGTGTGAAGGCAGTTTGTTAACCATAATTAAAGATTGTCAATAAAATAGCGGCATAACTTATTAATTACCTTATATTGTAATTGTATATTTCATATACATAAAATTAAACGTTTTCCGATGCCCTTGTTTTGCAGGATTATCTGCAGCTGCCGTGTTCTAAACCTAAATGCTACAACTGCATAACGAGTAATATTTAGTAAATGCAGGTTTTTGTATGTTATTATTGTTTTACACAAATGTGTTCTTATACAATATAGTTGTTTAATGTAATTGTGCATGTATTGATTTTTTCCTGAAAAACAACAGTATCCTAGACGACACGTTTTCCGTTAAAAAATTAAAATATGTAATATTAAACAGACAACAAATTGTTTACAATAGAATTTGGAAGAGAATCTGTTTTTTTAATCTGCTTCTGATGTTACTGTTTCTATTTCTAAGAATTATTATGTTTAGGTCTTAGAATAGTGTATTTCTAATAATTATAACAATAGAAATTTGTGAAAATAAATATGTTAAAAGAAGCAGAATAGATACCATTCCACGGGGTCATTATTACTTAGAACTGTAAAATAAAGAAACACGTTTATAAAAGTTTTTTATTTGCCCTTAATTATACATATTGCGTCGCATAGTGTTTATGTAAACGACAAACGTTGGAGAAGGCGCAGTAACAAAAGATAGAAAATGATGCATGCATGCATGCTTTAGCTGTATGTAGTCAGATTGGCCGGATTCAAGCTCTGGTAATATGGCGTGGGTTCGAATCCCACATCTGGCACTTTTAAAAACTGAAAATAAAATGTTACGTGTCAAAAGCATTTGATATTAATACTAGTGTTGAATGAGGAATCTAGTGAGAGTGACGCGATAAAAATTAATATCAGATTGGCTTTGTTCGTTGCTAGATGAGATATAATAACAACGTTTGTTTGTTTGAGAAAAAAATTGTATATCAGCTTTTAAAAAAGGCAAGAGTTTTCGTGGGGTGTAAATGACAATCTCGTCATTTAATTTGGTTTGGTGATAGTAAAGAATTGGGTTACTAGCCAGCCGTTCCTGTAAGGGAGTTCATTAAGCAGATGTCATTTTTCCAATGAATATTTATATTCAAGCTGTAAAGCGATCTGGGAAACACGAATACGACGATTGCGAAGTTTATTGCCTGTGAACAGGGTATGTAGTTTAATGTGGAATTTGCCTTTTGTTACCTGGAAATTCGATTTATAGCAACAACTATTAGGGGAAAATCTTGGAAAGCTAATCTACCGCAGTATTGGGGGTCGAGGTATAGCGAATGACCGCCGAGGTTGGAACCTGTCAAGCTGACATGTGATAGGAGTAGCGGGACGTATTAAATGTCTGCGAGTATATCGGCACAAAGATAAGTGTTTTAGCTAGAATCTGATGATATTTTTGCATATAAAAACTGTGTAACCATTAGACTTACGAGCGGTTTAAGTTAAACTATTTGGGGTACCCTGCGTGAGGTAGTAATAGTAAAGATGCTAATTGTCTGATCGATGGTAGTAATGTTCGAGTAGTAATAAAACCAGCTACAAGTATTGCTTTCTTTCATTTTGATAGGGAGTTCAATAATCGTATTGTTATTAGTTGATAGAAAGTGAAGTTACAAGTTTCTTGGCTTATATCAGTATATTTGAGTTTAACTTGTTGGCGCCATTTATAACATCATAAACTAGAATCCGCGACGTCTTCACTGATGCTAGAGACGGGCCTCAAATATACTTTTATAGTGATCGATTGTTAACTAAGAGATATAGCGATGACCTAAAGGTAGGTAAAGGAATTTATAGATAAATATAGCTAACAAGTTTGGCACCCAACGGGGGCTTTAACAAGATTGGAACATATACCTTTAGGTCGTACTATAATAGAAAGGAGCAATACTGACAATAGTTATACATAACTTTCTGTACTCGTTTATGTAAGTGGAAAAATATCGTCAGAACGTGACAAACCAAAGAATTACTTTGAGAATAATACATAAAACGGTATACTTGGCAAAATTTTGAGTAGTTTGTTTTGGCTAATCAGATTGAAATTAAACTTTCGGGATTGTGTTTAATACGGGTTTGTTTTGGATTAATGTGGATTGTTTATTTGTGGTTTTAACAAGTATAGTACTCGTAGTAGTACTAAGCTTATGTAAGTAGTACCTTGGGGTAGGTGAAATAAGCGAGCGAGCCTTTGTCGATTTTTGATTGATTTGTGGAAGTAGTATCTTATTTGGATATTTTATAATTGGACATTTAATCCTGGATGGTTTTATTTTTATTTGATTGAGTGGGTGTGTTGCATGTTAGATTTAGGAGCTCTGTGTGTATGTTTATAAAGGCTGGTTTTATTTTCATTTGTATGAATGGTGAAGACATCACGCTATTCAGGTATCATGATGAATTATCTTTTAGAGTTTTTCATTGAATGATTGCGATTTTCATTGACGGAACCTCGAGGATATGCTGGCCAAATGTGCTTGAGTTTTTCTTCATTGAATGTTAGAGTCCTGGTGGTTTGATGTGCTTGATTTTTTTTAATTGAATGTATGTGTGAAAGGTTTAGTGTGTTTGAGATTTTCTTTGTGTCTTCTTCTTAGTTTGGTGATAACTCTGTTATGAGTGTGATGGTGATGTGTTTGGAGCAGTTTGCTCTTGCGGGATGTATAAGCCTCCTTCTAGTTAGGTTGGCGTGGTTTAGTTGATTGCTTCTTTTCCTTTTCTTTTTGGAGTGTTGATTGTGATGTGGGTTCGATGTTGGTGTGTCTGAGGGATTCGCTCTGCGGCTTTCTTTTAATCCTTGATGATTTTTAGGTCTCTCAGTACATCTTCTTAGTTTGGGTTGGCATACAGTTCTTCGATTGGCTCTTTCATCTTCTTCTGGTTTGTTGGTAAGATAACGTGGGCTGGTGTTGGTGTGTTTGGGAGATTTTGCTTATGCAGATATCACGTCTCTCAAACCATCTTCCTAGTTTGGTTATGGTAGTTATTATTTGTTGGATCTTTCAATTTTATTTTCCTTTGTTTCTGATGAGGTTCGAGTACGCCCGTTGGGTAAGATAGGTTGTTGATTATGATTTCTGAATCGTCGATTAGCTCTTTAGTTATCGAGATTAGGTTTGTGGTGTTTCCTTCGGTGGCTGTTTTTCTGTCCCCGAATTGAGTGGTATCTATTTTTCCTGGGGGTGATTCTCATTCCTTGTTGTGTAACGATGTTAGACATGTTTGAGAAAACGGTTTGGTGATGTAATGGCGGCAGTATACCTTTGAATTGTGTGTACCATTATCCCTTAGCTTCAGAGATTGGTGAATTGTTAAGTGGACCTGATGAAGCTCCGTTGGTATGCGGATTTTTGGGTCTTGGGTACTGTTATGGGACGATTTCCCGGAGTCTTTGTGACTGGTTATTTGTCATTGGGTTGCTGGCTGTCTTGGTAAATTGAAACTTAATTCTTTTCTCAATACATTGTCCCTTCCTTCGACTAATGTAATCGGTTCTTTTTTTGTTACTTCTTCCGCTTTCGATCTTCTGGTGGTTTCTGTGTGTGATGATAGAATTTGTTTCTTCGGTTTTTCTTGTGATCGTTTTCTGGTGTGGAGCTCTAGCAGTGCATTGGTGTGTGGTTCTTTTGGTGTCGGTCAGCCTTCAGCTGGATCGTTAGTATGATTGTGGTTTTGTGTGAACTTGCGGTTGTGGAATATTCTCTCCTTTCTTTTGATTGGGTTTATATTTCATATAGGGTGGTTGGTTGGGCACGCAGGGAAGGCCACGAAAGGGATCATTATCATCTTGTTTTTCCCTTGTAAAGTATAGGGTGGTTGGATGGGCACTGTAGGGAAGGTCACTTTAGGGAGCATTTTTATCTTGCTTTCCCTCTTGTAAAGTATAGGGTGGTTAAATGGGCATTGCAGGGAAGGTCACTGTAGGGAGCTATTTCATCTAGTTCTTCCTATAATAACACTGAAGTAGCTTGCAGATAGCTGTTGGGTTCATTGTGTGGTTTGACTTGCATTCGTGTCGAGTGAAGTTCATCTTTCGCTTTAGCGTAGGTTTGAGTTAGCTTGTTGGGTTTTGTTGGATACCTTTTTGGGATTTTGGTGGCGTAGCTGTTGTTGTATGGTTACCTTCAGCTATGTGTATTGTGTGAGTTTTTTTTGGTATCCATTTCGCTTACGCGGATTTAGATCCACAAGTGAGTCTCGAATCCTTGTTTTGGTTTCGCTTTTGGTCATGCTTGGAGTTGGAGAACGGTTTCGTTTACTCATTTAGAGTATCGGCTCGTTCCGGATTTATGGGACCTGCCTCTGTCCCCGAGTTAATGTCCTTTAGTTTCCTTTTGAGCCGTTGTTACCGAATGAAGTCTTTGGTATGATCTGCTGCTGTGATTGGTTATTCCAGCTGTTATTGAATTTCGTGTAAAGTATAGGGTGGTTGGAAGGGCACAGTAGGGTAGGTCACTCTTTGAGGAACTTTTAATATCTTGTTCTTTCCCCATTTTAAGGTATAGGGTGGTTGGAAGGGCACAGTCGGGAAGGACACTATTTGGGAAACTTTAATATCTTGTTCTTTTCCCTCTTTTGGGTATAACGTATACGGAGTTCTCTGTTGGGAAATGTTAATGGATGGTTTTCTTTTTGATTGTATTGGAAGAGCGTTACGTTATCCTGTTTTTCCTAAGGGGACATAAGGGTAACGAGATTAATCGTTAAAGAAGTACAACTTCTTCGTTTCTTTTAGGTATCCCTTGGGGTTTGGGGATATAGGGTGTTTCCCTACAAAACAAAATTTTTAAGATGACCAGTCCTTCATTCTTCGCCTTCTTTTCTTTTTAAACCTTTGTCTATATTTCTCTCTTGTAATGTAGTGAATGTCGATTTTGTTTTGAATGAACTGTTTACTTAGATGAATGACAATTTGTTTTCTTTTATTTCTCTTTGATCTGGTGCGGATGAAATCTCTGGTGATGAGTGATTGTTGGATGTGAGATGAAAGTTGGTGGGGATTTTCTTCAGGCCGTTCGGGGCGCTGAAGGATTCCTCCGTCGGAGCGTATGAGAGTTGTGTGGATGTTGGCTTCTGCCTCTCACTTTTCTTTTTTCTTTAACCCTCTTTCACTGGGGTTGCTTTCTCCCCAGGGTTGTAAAAAGAAAGATCCTGGTTATTCTTTGTTTTGGCTTAACTATTTTCGGTCTGACAGTACCTGAAACTGTGTGGAGGTGTGCTTCCGCCTCGGGGGTTTATTGGAAGTTGTCAGGGGGGGTACGCTGTGGGGATTTGGAGTGATTTTGGGGGGTTCATGGGGGTGGAACTTCTTCACGACAGGTTGTTACAGGGTTGTTCACCGGCGCAGCATTTACATCCAGCAGCGACGAACAATCTTGATCCTTGTCGTGGGGTTGATCTGGTCCTGGATTCCTCCTGGGGTCATCACCGTCTCTACAGTGTAGTTGCTTGTTTGTGGTGTGGGTATTGGGTTTTTTTTTAGGTTAATTGTTAGAGACGTCTTATGACAGACGGTTTATTGACTCTCTAGCGTATATGTATGTATCCTTTTAGGATAAAGTTTTTATTTAGTTAAAAATTTCGTTGAAATTTTTCCTTTCTGGTAAGGGGGGAGTTTGTTACGTGTCAAAAGCATTTGATATTAATACTAGTGTTGAATGAGGAATCTAGTGAGAGTGACGCGATAAAAATTAATATCAGATTGGCTTTGTTCGTTGCTAGAGGAGATATAATAACAACGTTTGTTTGTTTGAGAAAAAAATTGTATATCAGCTTTTAAAAAAGGCAAGAGTTTTCGTGGGGTGTAAATGACAATCTCGTCATTTAATTTGGTTTGGTGATAGTAAAGAATTGGGTTACTAGCCAGCCGTTCCTGTAAGGGAGTTCATTAAGCAGATGTCATTTTTCCAATGAATATTTATATTCAAGCTGTAAAGCGATCTGGGAAACACGAATACGACGATTGCGAAGTTTATTGCCTGTGAACAGGGTATGTAGTTTAATGTGGAATTTGCCTTTTGTTACCTGGAAATTCGATTTATAGCAACAACTATTAGGGAAAAATCTTGGAAAGCTAATCTACCGCAGTATTGGGGGTCGAGGTATAGCGAATGACAGCCGAGGTTGGAACCTGTCAAGCTGACATGTGATAGGAGTAGCGGGACGTATTAAATGTCTGCGAGTATATCGGCACAAAGATAAGTGTTTTAGCTAGAATCTGATGATATTTTTGCATATAAAAACTGTGTAACCATTAGACTTACGAGCGGTTTAAGTTAAACTATTTGGGGTACCCTGCGTGAGGTAGTAATAGTAAAGATGCTAATTGTCTGATCGATGGTAGTAATGTTCGAGTAGTAATAAAACCAGCTACAAGTATTGCTTTCTTTCATTTTGATAGGGAGTTCAATAATCGTATTGTTATTAGTTGATAGAAAGTGAAGTTACAAGTTTCTTGGCTTATATCAGTATATTTGAGTTTAACTTGTTGGCGCCATTTATAACATCATAAACTAGAATCCGCGACGTCTTCACTGATGCTAGAGACGGGCCTCAAATATACTTTTATAGTGATCGATTGTTAACTAAGAGATGTAGCGATGACCTTAAGGTAGGTAAAGGAATTTATAGATAAATATAGCTAACAAAAAACAACAGCTTGTATCCGGTGCCGAATTTGTGTTGATTAATTAATATGTATTATTTTTATTTACTGCCGGCATGGGCAAAACATTGCTGCTCCCAAATCCTTTATCCCCTCTACCAAACTGCGCAGTTAAAGGTTCGTCCAACAAAATTACATTGTTTTCATGATACCTTTTTAAAATTAACATTTGGGCTATCCTCTCTCCTTTTAAAAATCTTTCTTTGCTATCGCTCATATTGTACATCATAACTTTAATCTCTCCTAAATAATCGCTATCTATTACTCCTCCTACTACTACACAATTAGTACTACTAGCAACAGAAGATCTATCACAAATCATCCCTACCGTTTCTACAGGTAATTTCATACCAAACCCGGTCTTGATTTTCACCATACTTCTTCCTTCTACACCGATATCCTCCGCAGAATATAAATCCAAACCCCCAGAACCACAATAACTCCGAGAAAATGGTACCACACATCCTTTAAACATCCATACTAAAATCCCGTCTGGTTTATCTTTATTTATGCCAAACCCCGGACACCATATGTACTTTTTCCCATCAATTATTTTCGTCGCGCAATTCACATTAGCAGACATAAATCGCGGTGCTTCTATCACCTCCTCTTCCGTTACTTTTATTTTCTTTACTGCTGTAACATCTTCTTCTTCCGATTTCCTTTTCTTATCTTCTAACAACACATCATAATCAAAATTTACATGCCACGGCAAAGTATAAGTATTTTGCGTACCTTCAGGCCATACGTCCATATTTCCTTCTTCTTCTTCGGATATTTCTATTAATTCACGTTGGCTTTCCATATTACTTCTTGCTTGCTCGCCGCCATTTCATAAACATTATCAACCACCTACCGTCTTATATATGTTATTATTTTGTAAAAAGAGAATATGTGCAATTGATTAGCATACTAATTAGGAAAAGGTTTTCCTTGATATTTGCAATCTAGTTAAAGTAAAAATTATTTAATATATACATTGCGCTAACAAGGAAACTTTTTTCGCATACAACTGTAGTAGTATTTGTTATTAAAAGGCTAGGGTTAATCGAGAGAACGGTGATTGCTTGGAAACTGGTAGATACCCTTGACTGCATCCCTATATTAAGTTGCCTGTTTGCTGCAGCAGTTGTCATAATCGTTCAACAACAGCTATGACTAACTTCAAGAATGCAGAACAATTTTTCGGCCATTTTCAACAGTTTTTGGCTAGTTGCCCTCCAGCATCCTCTCAACGGTCTCTCCAGGCAGTGGTCACAATGGAGTACGCCCTGAACCTACAAGGAGAGGCCCTAGCGGAGACGACCACCTTACGGACGTGGCCTGCAGCCTTCGATGGATCGTCAGCTGTGTGGTGGCAGGCCAACGTCTTTAAGCCGGTGGAGCGGCACCTAGCAAGACTGGACGACGGAGAAGTTTTATTTATTACATATATTTGGAAATGAAATAAATATATTTAGAAATATTTCGGTGGTTTTATTTCAAAGTTATAAGCGCCGTGATCTTGAATTATACATAGTTAGTCAATTGCCGTTATGACCTCAAAACCTCGATATTCACATTTTGTAAACTACTGTGGACATTTAGCGATTGGAGTCCAACTCCAGAATTGTAGACAGATGCTGGTTTCTTTTACATCAGCCACACGATTAATTGTATACAGTGTTTCTGCCGAGGAGTTCAGCTTTAATAATACACTAACTAAAAGATTAGGGTTTGCCGGTTACAAATAGGATGCCAATCTTTCTAAAGAAGAATTCATAAATCGAAATGAATCTATAAATTTAAATTTAATACCATCTTCGTCGTTAGTTATCGTAAAAGAAATATAGCGCTCCTTGTTTAGGGGAATAGCTTTTACTAGGGTTTGACAAAGAACTGGCTAAAGTTATGAAACACCACGGGAATAATTCTAGAAGTTTTTAAATTTAGGTGCAATTACTATGGGCGGTCTGAAACTCGATGTACTTCAAATTCAAATGGTCTTTATAATCTATAAAAATTCAAGGTCACACTCTCGAAGATCACAGCAGCCACTAAGAGCGCTTATAACTTTGAAATAAAACCACCGAAATATTACCTCTTACACAAATAACACACAGATATTTCATAAATGCTTTTATTAAATATTTTCACTCTACAATTAACCTGATTTCTAATCGTCTTTTTATGCATATGCGCACTTCATCTTCTGGTCGGTCAAGGATCATAGCATAACTGATTTTTGCCGTATTGTACGGATACCTGTTTAAACCTCTTAATTATCTTGTAAATCGGGGCACGCTAATGCGATCCTACGTTTTCCAATGCCATTAGATTTGTTACTAGATTATACAATTGCTGTAAAAGCTTTCGTGCGGACAATTCAAACTGAAAATATCGAGATTCTTTTTACCGGCTTGAACTAGTGTACCTGAAAATTCGTTGTATTCATAAAAATTCTTTTTATTAAAGAAATATATGTGCCCGTTCGTATATCGAAAAACAGATTTAAAGTCAATGGGTACCCCTGGAAAATCTTTGTTAGTCGTACCGAGCTTTGAGTATTTAAAACTACATTCGTCCACTTCCATGTAAAGGTTCGGCTCATAAAAGATGTACGTCCGACCAGAGTACGTATTAAGTACGCCGTTTATCTCAATTATATTACGTTGGCCTAGAACTGTGTTTAGTTTCGGATAACCATGTACAAGTTGCATCGAAGGAAATTTCATCGCATAAATATATTTGTTTATGAAAAACACTATTTGCCCATTAGGCCGCTCATATACTGCGTCGATTTCTGTAAAATTTTTAGGTAAAAACGTTAACCAGTCAGCAAGCAAAAGCGGTTCGTTATACGTCTTTTCGCCTAAATTTATCATCCATACATACTTTCCATAGAATATATAGAATTTTTGATCAACTATTAGAAATTTATCTACTGTTTTAGTTAAAGCGGTTTCCTTTCTGTCTGTTTTTCTAGCGTGTCTTGCTGACGTTTAGTAGTAGTAGTAGTAGTAGTAGTAGTAGTAGTGGGACGCGCCGTAATTGCCCGAACAGTTGTGCTTGTAGAACGCGCAGTAATAATAGTTTGACTCTTCGGTTTTTTTACATATACACTTTGAATCCCCAGTATATCATCTTGAGAGAGGTCAATGTTTGACAAGTTGCTTGGTGCCCAATAATACGAATACATGATAGACTTTTTCACAGCCGAATGACGCATGCCTAAAGCATGTCCTATTTCATGAGTTAAGATTGAAAGAAGACTTGTTTGACCTTCAGGTACAATACCATCCACTCCGGTATACCAATTAACCGGTGTATTAATATGCACTTCAACTGGTTTCTGTTCGGGCCCTGGAAAGTAAGAGTGACCTAGTATGCCATCCTCAAAGTCAAACCCGCACACTTTATCAACTGTTGTATGTGTGTGATACTTATCTCTCATAGAGATTGCTATCATAGCGGTTCTATTGTACGTAAACTGAAATTCTAGGTTTGTGTATTGCGACCATATGCTGAAAACCCTATTGGCCACATGAAGTAGTTCGGCGGTAGTCGGCTGAAAATTCCACGTTATAACATGTGCATCCCACTTTGACTTATGCACTTGAAATAACCCTATTATATCTTTAACACCACATCTAGGCTGCTTCATTAAATTCAAAGTGTCCGTATTAATAGTATTTGATATTGGTAAATCGTAGCGGGCTTGAAATGTGTTTAATGCAGATGTGAAAGCCTCAGAATTTCCAATTAATTTTGTTGATGTTAAACCATGTTCACTTTCGTTGTTGCTAGATTCCAAAAACCCAAAACTCTGTAGGTATTTGATAACTTCACCTGTTTCGTTACAGTTCTGTTGGCTGACAACTGCATATCCTACTACTAACAATAAAACAAACATTTGATACATTTTACGTGTTTAATAGATACACGTCGCACAGAATGTTGCTACACACTAATATATTTGTTTAATGGTATCAACATTAAATACCTACTGTCTTAGAACTCTTCTTTCACCTTTCTATTTATTTTACCTCGGTCAGCTGGTTGCCTAACCCGAGGTCCTTCATCAGGTTTGGTTGTTGTTGTTGTTTTTCTACAGATAGGAGACTTAACTAATTATTATATAAAAACCGCTTCTTTTCGTATATTTATTATTATTAGATATACAAAATTTCAATGCGAGGCAAAAGATAATAAGGAGCCAATAAACTATTATCATATGAACGTGTTTTTGATAAATCTAAGTATTTTCGAAACATCGGTCTTTTGTTTCTTCATGTCTGCATATATTGCAAATAGCGTTTTTATATTATGTCAAAACCTTCACTTTTACATTCTAGCATGAGCTGTAATAAAAACGACAACTTTTTATAAATGTTTTATTTTTAAAAATTGGTTGTTTTACATATCTTAATGGTACATAAATTAATAGCATAAGCAATTGGTCTTTTGTTTTTTTCCACATCTGCGTAGATTGAAAATAGCGCTTAACTTTTACATTCCAGTTTGAGCTGTAATAAAAACGGCAACTTTTTAAAATGTTCATTTAAAAGATAAGTACAATAAGCAATTGGTTGTTTTACCTGGGCAAATTTACTAAGTTAGTGCCATACCCCTTATAAACTACAATAGCGAGTTTTACCTGTATACATCCTAAAGTTCCACAAATTTGACCAAGTTGGCATCGGACCCTTTAGACACATTTTTTCGGCCAATAAAAACCAGAGCGTATTTTTTCGCGGATTTGTTAATTTTAGTTATATCTTCAGCAGTAATTTTTTTCGGAAATTTGTTTTGGAAGGTAAATTCGTACATCCTGGGTTTCAACGAAAACGTTTCGTCTAATTTGTAGGTGATTACCCGATTGAATATTTCCGATAATGTAGTTTAGTCAGAGTCTAATCGGTGACCTTGAAGTGTTCCAGAACCGGCCTATCTCTACTACTCGAGGGGTCTAGGGGACCCAACAAAAAAGTATTAAATTTATTATTGGAGGATCAGCATTACAATGTGATAACTAGCTTAACTTCAGCTTTTTTAACCGGTTATTTCTATGAATTTTGTCTAACACGAACCAATAGTAAGCAGAGACACAAAAAGTGTCCCTACATTTGTCCTTGCTGTCATACACAGCCGCCTCGTAATATGTTTTTGGATACAATCGTGTGTAATATTTGCCATAGGGGTTTTCGTGGCCAAGAATGTTTTGACGAACATAGAAAGTCATTGTGCAACACTTTAGAAAGGTGTAGAGTATGCTTCATTACTTACTGAGAAAATAGCGCGAAAAACATATAAGCGGTGTAAAATATTGCAACGTTTATGCAAAAGATATGACAACCAGACATTTATGTTATATGCCAAAAAACAAAATACCTAAATTGCCCGAAAAGTTTATTTTCGCTTTTTACGATTTTGAGGCAAGGCAGGAGACGGCTTTTGATGGTGTTGAGCACGTATTTTTACACGAACCAAATTTATGCGTCGCACAAAATGTCTGCAATACATGTATTAATCTTGGCGATATCGAACAGGCTTGTAACATTTGCGGTCCACATCAACATATATTTAAAAATAACCCCGTTCAAAGTTTGTTAGATTATATATCTAAATTAGCCGATATTGCTAAGGTTTTTGCTCTCTCGCATAACATGAAAGGATATGACGGATCCTTTATCATGCAAAATATTATTAAAAATCAGAAAAAGTGGGCTCCAAAAGTTCTTGCTAACTGTACAAAATTGTGTATCACCTGTCCTAACGTTAAATTCATATATTCTCTCAATTTTTACTTCCTTTTACAATAAAGGAAGTATTGGATTCACCCCAAAAATTCGAAATTGAGTTTTCAACAGATCTTGACGTTTTAGAGTCCCCTGAACCCAAAAAACATATTTTTTTTCATTGGTCTGTCTGTGTGTCTGTGTGTGTGTTGGTCTGTCTGTGAACAGAATATCTCAAAAACGAAAAGAGGTATGGCGTTGACACTTCATATATAAGTTTTGTGTACTATGTAGATGCGACAGCAAGCTTTTGAAGAAAATCGCATAACCGGAAGTAGCTGTTTACTCTTGTGATTTTTTGGTTTTTTTCGATTTTTTCAAAAACCTATTTTAAATAAAACACCCGGTATATTATTACATTTTCGAATTCACCTTAAAATTCTAGAGAAAATTTGTCTCTCCAACTAACGCTCTATTTTCTACCGTTTTTGTAGAATTTGTAATTTTTGAAAATTTTTGACAAATTTTTAAAAATTAAAAATGAAATTTTTGACTAATTATTATAAGATCACTGTAAAAGGAAGTTGCGTGAGTGTATCACACCAGATTTTTTACCTGTAGCTTTAGCTAAGCTACCAAAAACGTTTAAATTTGAAGCTTCAAAAGAATACCTTCCTCATTTATTTAACAAAATAGAGAATCAAAATTATATTGGAGTAATGCTCCCAACACATTACTATATGGCTGACGAAATGTCCCCTTCCGATCGATCAGCGTTCCTTGAGTGGTATAATGCTGAAATCGCTCAGAACACAGTATTTGACATGCAAGAAGCAATAGTCAAATACTGCATTCAAGATGTCGATATATTGCGCAAGGCTTGTATAGAGTTTTTGGTTCGTTATAACAAAGAAAATAGAGTAGATCTTTTTATATAGGGTAGTACAATAGCTGGCTGTTGCAGTTTAGTTTACAGACGAATTTTTTTAAAAGAAAATACTATAGCAATTATTCCACCGGGCGGATACAGGTTAGGGGATGGACAATCTATGATTGCCATTAAATGGCTTTTGTGGATCGAGAACGAACAAGGTATTGCAATTCAACATGCAGGTAATAATAGCGAAGTTCCATTACGTGAAGATCTTTTGGTAGATGGTTTTTGTGCAGAAACAAACACTGTTTATAATTTCCACGGTTGCTATTTCCACGGTTGTGAGCAATGTTACCTTGACCAAACCGTCGATTTAACAAAAGTAAAAAATGATACAATGTTTGTTCGTCGCGAAGCAACAGAAGCATCTGCCTCAAGGATTAGAAACTCTGGTTATACACTTGTAGATATGTGGGAATGCGAATTTAATTTATTTTTGAAATATAATCATAATGCAGCCAATTTTGTAGACAATCACGATATTATTAGAAATACCCCATTAAATCCGCGAGATAGTTTTTTTCGGTGGGCGTACTAATGATGTAAAACTGCATCATAAATGTCAAGAAAACGAACAGATAAAGTAGTTCGATGTTTGTAGTCTTTATCCTTACGTGAACAAATATGGGAAGTACCCCGTAGATCATCCTAAAGTATACGCTGGCGATGAGGAGTGTAGGCAACTTCCTTTCGATTCCATCGAAGGTTTAATCAAATGCACTGTATTACCGCCTCAAAATCTTTATCATCCAGCTTTACCTCTTAGAATGCATGGAAAACTAATGTTCGTTCTATGCAGATTATGTGCGGAAACCAGTTTTGCTGGTGACTGCAGCCATGCAGAAGATTTACGTAAGTTTACGGGGACATATGTGGCTGATCAGTTAGAAAAAGGTGTTGAATTGGGGTACCGCGTGCTCGAATTCCATGAAATATGTTCATACAACGTTGTTCAATACAACAGGGACACTAAAACTGGAGGTCTATTTTCAGGATATGTGGATAATTTTTTAAAATCGAAACAAGAATGTAGTGGATGGCCTGATTGGTGTAACGACGACGCTTCTAAAGAACAGTATTTAAGAGAATATTTAGGAAAAGAAGGCGTAATCTTAAATAAAGAAAAAATTTGATCAAATCCGGGTATGCGTTATAGTTCGAAATTAAATTTAAATGCATTCTGGGGTAAATTTGGACAAAGAGAGAATTTGATGCAGACCAGTATTGTTTCTGAATCTTATGAATTTTTTAAACTTATAACTGATCCTTCAATAGAAGTTCATTCAATTATGATAGTTGATGATGAAGTAATAATTGTAACCTGGGATAGACCTGATGCGGGGATAGTACCTCTCAAAACTGTCAATGTTGTATTAGCTGCGTATACTACTGCCAATGCGAGACTTGAGTTGTACAAATATTTGGAACGATTAGGACGTCGTGTATTGTATCTTGATCCGCATTCGTGCATAACGACTCAAAAACCCGGTGAATGGTCACCCCCCGTTGGTGATTTTTTGGGGGATATGACGGACGAGATCGCGGAATATTGACCAGGTAGTTACATAACGGAATTTGTTAGCGATGGTCCTAAGAATTACGCTTTTAAGGTGTTTTCGACAAATAAGAACGATTATGAATTTGTTTGCAAAGTTAAAGGCATAACTTTAAATTATAAAAATGTTGAAAAAGTAAATTTTGATACCCTTAAGAGTATAGTTCTTGAAAATGTCGAAGCTACGTACGTTGAGACAGACCGTAAAATTGCCCGAACCGGTATGTATGAGGTTATCTCGAAACTGGAAAGGAGTTTATTACACCAAACGTCGACGTCTTGAAAATAGTTACGACACACTACCCTATGGCTTTAAATCAAATTAATGTCCATATTGATTTGTTTATTCTTTTTATTTTATAACTTTTTCTGTGATGCGTCAATCATTTTTATTATTTTATAACTTTTTCTGTGATGCGTCAATCATTTTTAACACCTTTCGCTAAATTGTTTAGTTCGTAAACTGTATTTTTCTAATGTTATTTTATTAGTTCGTAAACTGTATTTTTTAACGGATTTTCGATATTTTATTCTTTTCTTTTCATAAAAACAACACCTGTTCTGTACATGTTATTCACGATTTTGCAAATCTTACGTTTTTCAATAATTTTCCGATATTTTAGTTTAATTTGCGCTAACTTTAACGGCATGTTAGATTTAATTGCAAGTTAGTTTTATTTGAATGCTATGTTTAAGCGTCTGATTTTTGTAAAAATAAAACAATGGATCGTTGTAAAACTACATTTATTAAATATTTCGTGTGCAATAATAAAAAATATGCTTAATTACAAACTATTTGTGTTTTTATTTTCTAAATAACATTAAGTAAGTTTATTAAGGTAAAGTATATAGCGCTTTTACATAATTGTCATTTGAAACTAAATTATGTGAGAATATATTTAAAAAATCTAACATAGATAGATCATTCATTTTAAAATATAAATATGTAATGCTATCTGGGACTTCGTAATAATTTCAGGTTTACAATCAATTTGGAAAGTGCCCCTGTAGCATTAACAAATATGCCCTTTTTAAGATTGGTAGCTCTAGTATGGGTGAGGGTTCAGTTGGCTATTACTCTGACGGACTTAAAGAAACAGGTTTGACTACTATATACATTTATTCCCTACTACTGTACATACTTAAATAAAATGAATGCGTTTGTTGTATAATAAATTTACAGTCTATATTATATTCGATTTTTCGTCCTGGTTCCCGGAGACGGTAGGCCACCTTGTGTGCATCGATGTATGCCCGTGGGCTTCAAAGTATAAGGCCTGCGAGATCAAGTTGGTACAACTGGAAAACAAAATAAAAATTAAATGTGTCAATGAGTTGCGGTGTAAACAAAAGGAAGATTCTGATTTCGTTTAATTATGAAGTGACTGGTTCGGAATTATAATTTGCTTAAATTAAGTACACATCTGTACACGTGTAACTCCTTGTGATATGTTTAGAGTGCAGTCGACCTTTGACCGTGGATCAAAATTCCTTTCGAGGTTATCTTATAAAACGGCGCGTGTGAAGGCCGCTATAATATATGCTATCACAGGGTAAGTATCGAATTTGTACAACTGTTTACTATCTTCCACATGAAATGTGAACTGACTCTACAATTTGCAAATATTTAATGCCAACGAAATATTCTCTAAAGTACTTTGAAGTATATGCAAATTTAACTGTATGCTGACAGGTGTTTAGTGACTTTACTAGATTTGAGTTATTGTTACTTCAATTTTCGTCGATGTTATATCTGAATGTTAGCTTTATTCTTACGAAATAAACTCAATTGAAACTCGCCGATATTCCAGCCGAGTTCGATTGTATTTTATTCATTCTGTGAGATTGCCTGGATCGCTCGCCCACGAAAATAAGTTATTTCGATAACCAAATATAATCTTAATTCGTGTGCGAACGCTCGTGACAAACCTTACGGAATTATAAGAATAAAACATGCACCATCCGATTCCAGATTGGTGCGAAATAGTCTTATTGTTTTCAATTTACAAATAAATCCTAATAAACGCAGTCCGAGTCCAGAAATACGTTTATATAGGCAGGTACCTGGGGAAAATCGAGTTAATATTTCGAATTCTTCAGGTCGGTTTCTGGTGGTCCAAACTGCGGGGCATTCGGTTTTTAAACGCTGCCTTCGGCTCGTCGAGTATCTTCGTGGTCGAGGAGCAGGGATGCGTCGAAAACTTAATTACGTTAGGCTGGCGCACCGCGGAGATTCTGCAGGTTGGAGCGCTAATTGTTAAAAGCGTACTTTTAAATGCAACAATGATCGATTATTGTTAAGTAGCATTTAAAATGGGAGCGAAATGTTACAAATATATTAAACAATATATTCAGCAAACGTTAGAGCTAAAATCTTGCAATATTTTTGGATTATGAGACTAACTGATTGAATTTTGCTGTAAAAATTTTAAATGATAACCGCTTGGGGGCCTGCCGTATGAATCAAAGTACTCTCCATATCCATATTGATCTATATACACAGCATTCCAATGTTCCCCAGGTCGGTTTGCTGGATCTGTGTTGACGATCAAAAGCAAATGGACAGTAACCATGAAGGTAGGTAATGTTCACGTTTTATTGCATTGCCTGCATCGAGAAAATGTATGCCACTGCCGGAAAATAGTATGTGATATGCTTGAACGTACATACCATTCTTAGAGAAATCAGGCTGTAGAGGTTTTGACGGAATTTGTTGACCATCGATGTATAGGGAAACATAATTGATTTTGCAGTTATTAAAATTGAATGGGTTTGCTGCATAATGGCCGTTAAATGCTTTATTCCAGGGGTCGGCAACCTTTTTCGGACGGCGGGCCATTTTCAAAATAAATTTTTTTATGCGGGCCGCACATTCGAATGTAACTTAAATAGTGCTTTTATATCATATACGAGTATAAATATTATTAAAAATAAATATAGAAAAAAATTATTTTTTATTGACATGCTATAATAACAATAATGTTAGAGAACAAAAATTTTACAATTCTTAAAAGGGAAAAAAAAGAAAATACAATTCCAATTAAATATGTATAAATATGTAAATATAAAATATATAAATATAAAAAATATAAAATATTGTAGTGAAACGTCATACGGCTGTCAACATGAACGCACATATGAACATACAGTAGCAAACTGGCGAAATGAAAGAATTAGTGATGGGCCTATCCGGAATGAATAATCGGTAAGTTTCCGATTGTTCAAAAAATCGGAAGGTTCCTATTATTTCGGAACTTTTCGGAATTCGATTATTTTACTGTTCGGTGCACAAAATTCGGAACTTTCGGAATTCGATTATTTTACTATTCGGTACACAAAATGAGAAAACGAAATGCCAATTTGAACTGAACGGAATACGGAATGTTGTATTGACTCACTTGACTGCTATATGCTGGTTGACGAATGTCGACGGGTCGCGCCGTGTGCGCACGTGTATGATACGTGAATGGCACTAATGGCAGTGGTATTTCGTAGATTAATTATTAGATAGTACACCTACAGACTTTAAATTCAAGTATTGTTTTATACTATCTATTATGTACTTTATGTGCTATTAAACTTTAAAATATCACTACCATTTTCCGAAAGTCTATTAACGTAACTACTGTAATAATTTGAAAAAATATTTTATTTCCTCATATCCCACTGTGCGACTCAAACTCATAAATTGTTTTTTAGGATACTGCATTGCTAACTAGCGTCTACATAGTTACCAATGCAGTATCCTAAAAAATCTTATACGATACACGACCGGTAGAATTCTTATGGCCTTGCCAAACATACAGGTCTCGCCCTACGGTTCGACCTGTCAAGTATTGGCGCGGCCATAAAAATGTTGCTACCGGTCTAATAACGTAAATAGCTATTACTGACCGTCCTACAAACCCAAACAGTAGATGCCAACGCAGATAAGGGCTTACGGCGCGTAGGCGAGTGCTCTCATCGTAAATTTGCACGCACTTCATCTTTCTTCCGCTTGTTGTTATTTCGCTCGTTTTCCCTTGCTTGCATTTACGGAATGTAAAATAATCGGATGATATTCCGATTTTATAAACATTCCGAAATAAAACATTCCGATTATTGAAATCATCCTATTATGCCCATCACTAGAAAGAATGCTACACTTGCTAAGCGAGACGTCGTATTCGCTGGGGAGTGGGGATTAAACTTGCGCAGTAAAATAGGTTTCCCACTATGCTTCTGTTTGTCGCGCATTTTTGTCACCGGCCACATTTCGGCACGCTTACGCTCTAAGTTTGTTGATTTTTCCTAAAGTTATATTGGTGCTTTGGCGGGCCGCGCAAAAAGTTGCAAAGGGCCGCATGCGGCCCGCGGGCCGCAGGTTGCCGACCCCTGCTTTATTCGATACAAAACCTACAATGCATCGTTTTGGTAATTGCCCCAGAAAAACATTATCTAAAGATTTTCTTTGCACACCTGCCGGAATAGTTCTGTAATCATATTTGTTGAAGATTAGTTGCAGGAATCCAGGAGTTGAACTTGTCGTTATAATTTCTCCATTTTACAAAGTACTCTTTGCGATGACCGCGCCCTCTTTCTTTTAACACTTGTTCAACTTTAAACAAGGCGTTATCATCCAAAGTCACTGGCTGTAATTCCTCTTCATAAAAGACAGCCTCTATCGTATCGTTGTTTAAATCAGCTATTTCGTACACAGGTGGCTTTCTAATAATCACTTTTTAATTATAAACACTTCTCCGCTCTAATTAGTTTTATATCCCTTCTCGAATGCTTCCTTCGTTCTACTAATTCTTACATGTTGGCTCACTTTATATTTGGGCTTCCTGTCGACCCCCATCCCGTTTCTGTACAGATTGTGCCACACTTTAAGTATATTGTCATCATTTACACCTGAGGGCGCCATCTTGATGCTTGAATGATAGTGGTTGTTATTCGAATTTAGTAAATTTTGTAAACGTCTATGTATTTGTATGAATTAGAGTATGTGAAATAACGCCACATTCTGCTTTTTAGTGTTCTATTGAAACGTTCAACGACTGCTGCTTTAACATCGGGGTTTTGCTTCAAGGAAACGCTGATGTGTTGTTTGAAAAAATTCTGCACGAATCTAGCAATAAATTCTTTTCCTTTATCGGTTTGTAAATTTATGGGCGTGTTACCCGCTTCAGCAAACATTTCACGAAATGCATTTATTACTGAAGCAGCCGTTTTAAATTACAGGGGCCTCGCCCAGGCCATTTTATTAAACACATCAATTACGGTGAGAATAAAATTATATCTGTCGTTGTGGGACGATAAACTACGCATGTCACAGAGATCAGCTTGCCATAATTCGAAAATGTTGTTAACAGTGTACTTGTTTCTAGGGAATTTTTTTCTTGCAGTTTTGTGAATAGTATATGCATCCTGCTTCTTTAACCATTCCTTTACTGCACCACTGGGGCGACTATTTTCAATGAAAAAATTAATGAGTTTGCGCCTGCAAAGCCTGATGGGTTAGCGGTGTCATAGTAGATGGCGTCCAAATTCATTCTGCTACGTTAAAGTTTAAGACGTTCCCAGCTTGAAATGCCCTTTATTTTTGATATCGATCTTCGCGTTGTTTTTGCTGTTTTTCGTGTTGAAACCTTTTGATTGGATGTTGTTGCAGGTGCTATTAGATTTAATTTAGGCTCGGGATCAACGTCACTCTCTATCGCTAATTTATTCATGTCTGGCACATTTTGGCGTTTAGGATCCCCAATCAGCAATTGAGGTACATTGCTCTCTTTAATGTAATCGATGAACTTGCGGCAACCTGACGGATTTGTAGTTTTTGTAGGTCTTAGAACGTCGTGCACTAAATCAATAATGTTGGAGGATGGTAAAATTTCACCTTTTACGCTGACTGTTTCCTTGCCGTCCCACTCCACTTCATCTGACATTCTTAGAAGTCGTAAAAAGACTTCACCGTTTTTCTTAAAAGTATTAGGGAGCGTCAATAAAATATATGCATCTGAAATACCACTGTTGTTCTTTTCTATAGGTATCTTGACTGATTGCCTCGTTTGATCCACAAGATGAGGGTACCTTTGTAACACCTGATTGTACTGGACCCATTTATCGTGATCGGTTAGTTTAGACGATAAAACCTTTTGCATTTCGTCATCAAGCTGCTATAATATATTTTGCTCTGATTTTTCTGTATCCTTAAAGCGATGTATGAGTTCAGGCGGTACAATAATCATTTTCTTTACATTTTTCATTTTACTTGAAAATAGAACTCAATACACCAGTAATTAATGGGGCTAATATCAGTGGCAGAAAAGCACCCCCATTCTGTATTAGTATTTGGCGCTTCTTTTTTATAGACTCTCCAGGCTTGACTAAGCTCCTAAGAACAGGTTTATGCTTCGAGATCGTTGATTTTTGATTAGTCGATAAAGGTATTTTTCCTTTTAAGGTATTATGTACACATTCGCAGATGCAGTGGATTTGTTTATAGCCTACGGCTCTTAATAACGCGGCTCGCTCCTTGGGTCCAAGTTTATGTAGAGCACGCAACAACTATGAATTTCTAATTACTGATCGAGACATTACTAATGAATGAGAGTAAATTGGTTAGTGTAAGAGTTTTTATACCCCTTTTTCGGTATATAAATATAGCACCCCCCGTCTTGTCGAAAAAGCGATGTTCTATACCTCACTATATCAGCTGTGATTTGCTTTAAGTCGAATAACAAATACGCATGTGGCTTAGCTGTGGCGTCCTCGTATGCCTTTTGAAGGAAGCGTGGCTTTTCTGGATATATCTGTTTGGTTAAGTGTTTTATTTGAGCTCTATCTCGTGGATTTTTGAAAAGAATAATGTAATGAGCATTTAGAGAAATATCTCGCTGTCCTTTTCCTTGGTGAAGAATGTTTTGCGTAATAAAAAACACACTAAGGTTACGGTAATGGCAGCCCTTTGTAAATATGTCAACGACAGAGCCATTTGTCTCCCTCAAGTAGTCAATTATTAAAAGTTTGGGTTCGGACCCCTCAAAAGATTTCATACTGGGCAGATCTTGTTGAAATTCAGCCAGAGAACTTAATTATTCGTACAATTTTTGCCACTCACCATAACACCAGATGACTTTAGCGAAATTTACACTGCAAAGTTTGCTCATATTTTTCAGGAAATTTGTTACAAAAAACGATTTGCCTGATCCTGACGGGCCTGCCACAATAGCCGAAAAAGGATGTAAAAACTGATGCTCCATTTTTATGCAGTGAAAGATTATTACAGTAAGGCCTTTGTAAATAAACTAACTTAAAAATGAACACGCTCATAATAAATACATAAAAAATACATGGTATGAGAGGGAATCGAACCCACGTCCTCTCTCGAGCCCAGAACTTAAATCTGAAGCCTTAACCACTCGGCCAACCTACCTCATGTACTAACACTCGTCACATAAATAAAAAGAAATGCAGTTTAAAAAAAATTTTTATTTACAAATTCACACTGTTTCATACAAATTAAGTCATTTACGATTTCATGAGCTCATCTGCATCAATCAGCTTCTGCAGTGCTATAATAACATACATTTTAAATTTGAACACAAGTTCCCACAACAAGATGTCGTTAGCGTAACCCCAGCGCAAAGTATTAAAAATTATTGAACCATCAAAACACAAATTTTTTGCATGTACAACTTTTTCAACAATTACTTCAGCAAAATTTTCGAAATTACATTTTGAACGTTTCAAGTCGTTGATTTTAACAACCATCAAGTTATACATAGGCAGTAAATTTGACAGCGTGTGATACGTCACGTAAAGTGTAAATTTGCTCGCGGGGTCCTTTGGAATAATCCTGCAAGTGTCGTTGGTCACATGTTCCACTGTATGTTCACTTAAATTACACTTAAAAGTTCCTTGTTTTGCCATCACAAACATGTCCGGTAGAACCTCCAGAAAAACAATGAACAACTCCGCCGTGAATGAAACGCCTGCCCCAATGTCGGACTTCAGGATTCTTGCCACAGGTGAAAAGTTTTCATAAGGATCCAACCCCAAATGAACAAGTTTGCTAGAACTATTGTTTAAAGGCACATAGAGATCGCATAATAGGCACTTCTTTTCACGGCGGTTTTGCCGGATCTCAGGGGTCATCACAGGTGTTACGTCGTAGAAAGGCATCGTCTCCTGCACAAACACCCGCAGCTCCTCCTCGGTGGCGTTTAGCTGTGGTGAGGTTTTCAGGGCCTTCTCGGCCATGGCTGGTGGTTGTAGCGGTGCACCGTGTTGTTTTTTATTTAAAAGGTGCGTTTTCTTACTTGTTTTTTCTGTTGCCGGCCTCCTGCTGTAGGAACCTGGTTTTTCTTGGTACTTATTAACACTTCGAGGATCCATCTTAGTTGCACTGGTAAAGCTGATACTGTTGACACGACGGCGGAGAGCGAAGTAATTCGATGCGGTATAGAGACCGCGGCCATTTTTATGCAGGCACTAAAACATTACGTCGAATGGGGTGCCACTCTCGAGTCAAAGCATGCTGGTGCTTGCGTTTTCCGTGCAGGTTTAGACAGGATATTCACAGCAACAGCTGTCAAATTGATGAATAATAAAATTATATGAGGCCTTTTTCATACTTTAAATACAATACAATAAAATTACTATCAAACTTTTAAAATTATAGACGATCATACTTAATAAAACATTTGAATAATTTAGCCCGTTTATTTCTAAGACAGTGCAATTCCCGCACGACTGAACGATTAAGTCACTTGGTTTTATAATTGAATTATCCGTTTGAAGTATGCAAGAAGAGTAGCTAATTGTTGTGGACCAAATTTTAAAATCGCGGCCTCGTCAAATTTTTAATAGAATAAAAGCTATCTGAACAGAGGTATTTCAGGAATATATTAAACTCAAATTTGTAACTCGTTTTATATTTACGATCTGAATTTGCTGCCCGTCGTCTACAAGCCACAACCTGATGGGACGAATTATAAAAATAAAATAATTAATTCCATCAAAACCATGTACGAAACCAGTTTTTTAAAATTATTATTAGGCTTTTAAAACTATAGACGATACAATTCCGCTGTTATAAATTATAATTTTCAAGAAATATTTAGTTTAAAATATGAAAGCGTGACGACAGAACAGTGAAATGGCGTTCTGTTCAAACCCTTTAAATCCGGAGAGCTCCGTGGACTAGAGGCGTTACGGATGCAATCCAAATGTGGATACGAACGTCGCGGGTTCAAATCCGAGTCGGCCAGAGATTTTTTTAAATTCAACATCCATCCTGTGAATGCAAGAGTGACAACCAATACCCTTTGAGTACAAGAGAGACAGATTCACCAATTTTAAATTCAAAATGGGATCTAAATTAAAATTAACACTGGCAGCCGAGAGAAGTGCGCGAGCAGAAAACCAAGATAGCCGACCCCCGGGAAGTTTAAATTCAAAAAATGGAACTTAGAAAAAATCTGAAAAATTTCAAATTCAAATATTTGAGCAAAAATTAAAATGGCCGCCCCGTAATTCTGGAAGCAAATTAAAAATGGCCGCCGCATAATTTAATCAGTAGCACATATAAAAATTGATTATATCAATCCGCGAAAATTAATTAGATCAATCCGCGGTTTAATTCGCGGTTTAATTAGGTCAATCAATTAAAAGTGGAGGAGAGAACTGTCCTCATTCTACTTCTATCACTGGTTAGAATATTTGCACTCATTTCCATAACACTCTGTATAATCAATCGGTTTGTATGTACAAAGACAATGTTTTATGTATATCCATCCCGAAAGGTCATATTGCAAACCACTTATTAAACACGGGCATATTTCCTAATAAATTAAAACAAGCCAAGGTTATACCTTTATATAAATCGGGTGAAATTGATGATAGATTAAATTATAGACCCATTGCACTTTAAATTTTGGCCAAAATTGTAGAAAAAAATATTACAGTTCGAATTTGAAATTTCTTTTCTTTTTTTATTAATTTAATTTATTTGTTAGATCAACATTTTAAATTGTTATACATGACATTATTGATTGTATATGCAAATAGCTAAATTAAATTGTTTTACATTTTAACAATGCCAATTACTATGCGGGTTTACAGTAATATCTCGAATTACATAACAGTATTAAGTAGGTTCACTTCAATTATTAATATCATCTGGTATTACATCTTGGGGTAACTTTCTCTTGAGTTGTATATGAATATTGGGCTTACAAAAATTGTAGTATTTTGCTCCATCACATTTGTTGATATTATCTATGAAGGTTTTGGCTCACGCGTGGATATAGTCTTGTATTAATGATATTCCTAGTTCGTGATGTAGTTGTATGTTCCTAATATACCACGGAGCGTTAACTGCTCTTCGGAGGACCTTGTTTTGGAATCTCTCCATCTTGGTGATGTTGGTTTTAGTAGTGTTACACCAAACTGAGGAGGCGTATAATGCCAGAGGCCGAAGTAAGGTTTTGTACATAAGCATTGCACACTCTGGTCTAAGCGAAGATTTCCGATTTATTGGTGGATAGAGTTGTTTCAATCGGTGATATCATTGCTTTAGCTTATGATTTATATGGAAACTATAACTTAACCTCGTGTCCAGGTGTAGTCCAAGGTATTTAATGGCGGAATCTTGGGTGTTTCAGGGTATCATATTTTCATTAACTTTGATGTTAGGTGGATTGATTATTTTTCTGAGTGTGAATATTTTGCATTGACATTTTATGGGGTTGATTTGAATGTTCCATTGTTTGCACCATTTACTGATTTTGCAGTTTTTGAATGGCTTCTTTCAAGTCTTCGTTCTGAGTAAGAATAGCCGTATCGTCAGCAAACATTGCTAACGACACTGATGGTTCGGGAATATCGGATGTATATATTTTTACGAGTAGAGGTCCTAAAATACTCTCTTGTGGGACTCCCACTTATATATTCTTTCTTTCAGAGATGGTCAAGTTAACCTTAACAGCGAATGTTCTTTTTTCGAGGAACGAAAAGATTATGGCTTTAAAGGTAGCTAGGTATGTTTCTTTCTAGGAGTTTAGATTTAAGGCCTTCTATCCACATTTTGTCAAAAGCCTGAGCAATGTCTAAAAAGGCTCCTGTGGTGTACCACTTGTTTTCAAAACCAGTTTGAACTATTTCACTGATTTTCTGAAGTTGATGGCAAGTCGAATGGCCTTTTTTGAAGCCAAACTGGAAAGGTGGCAGGATATGCAGTGGTTCTACAATTTTTACAAGACGGATATGGATTACTTTCTCTAGGAGTTTTAACAGAGTAGTTAAAAGACTTATTGGAAGGTAGTTTATTATATTTTCTTTATTTTTGTCAGGCTTTGCTAACATAAGAACGTGCGCATATTTCCATTTCTGAGGGAAGTAGCCTATGCATAAGCATGCATTAAATAGGGAGGCTAATTACTTTTAAAAAGTAATTAATTACTAATTACCAATTACCGCCCAATGTAGTAACTTACTTACCAGAGATTCAATTACTCACAGAAAATAGTAATTCAATTACCAATTACTTAGTAATTGTAATTGTACAACATCAATTACTTTTTCAATTACTTTCAATTAAAATTATTGTCATACAGTTGTATTTAGTACAGTTTTCTTGCAAGTTGCAATTATCATTAGTGTCGTGTCGATTCGTAATAATTATCTAAAAATGCTTAATTTTTATGTTTTGTTAACTATAGTACGCTTTCAGTACTTCATCGAGACTGGTCAAGGAATGCAAATCTAAACTTCAAACCTTAAGCCAGGGAAATACAGTAAAATTATGCTGGATCCCAAGTCACCAAGGTATTGAAGGAAACAAAAAGGCGGACAAGCTCGCAAAAGAAGCAGCCCGTAATGCAATGACCGGTCCAGAACCTGGTCTAAGCATTCAGAAAAACCAAGCCCGCTCAGCCATTAATGAGTGGGTCAATACCGCACACCAACGAAGGTGGAGAAACTACAATCAAGCAACACACTGCAAAAGATTGCTAAAAACTCCGAATCCACAAACCACCAAAACTCTGTTGAGACTGAACAGAACTCGAATCAAGCAAGTAGTCAGTCTACTAACAGGCACTGGAGCATTCAGAGAATTTATGCACAGAATCAATATCTATAGAGATGAACCTGTTTGCAGACTATGCCAAGAGGATGATGAAACAGCCTATCATATCCTCTTTGAATGCCCAGCATTAGAGCGTAAAAGACACCAACTCGATTGGAGCCTTAACTCTATTGACAACCGCAAGCTAGTAGGGGACATTGCAAGTCTAGTAAAAGATACGGATGTCGGCCTGCTAACTTGAAAACTCCCGACAGTACAAAAAGCCCAAAGGGCTGACGTGCGCATGCCAGCAAAAGGCAGTAGTGAAATCTAATCTAATCTAATCTAACTATAGTAACCTGATTCTTTAACACTCTTGAAGGTTTTTTGATAATTAAATCTTCTAGCTACATGCACCGTTCACCGAACCCAACAGTTTTTAGTTTGTGTTGATGTAAGATGTAAGTAAATAAATAAATTCAAGGGGATAACAATTATACAGGGTGTCCTTAAAAAAATGGGACACCGATTTGGCATAGATTCTTTAGGTTATAATAAACCGATTAGACCTAATATACTTTAGTACAAAGTCCCTTCAGTATAAAGGTATACGAACTTGGAAGTTCAAATCTATATATTCTTTTTATATTAGTTCGACATAAGTTATCACTAAAGTTGAGCTTTTTATTATGATTGTGTATTTAGTTGCCGAGGCCCGAAGGGCCAAAGCAAATAAACCACACAAGGATTGAAATGGAACTTCCAGTGCCCGGGGGTACAAGGCTTTTTTAAATCAAGAAATCGCGAAGTTACAACATTTTAACCAGCTTTTATAGGTTACGTTGACGTCGGTTGACATTTACCTATCGCCCAGCCGCCTACAAAAAGTTGTAAAACAATAGATTACTTCACTGCCGATTTCTCGTATTTTATTTGACGATTTCGAAGGTCTTCACTGCCAATTAAAAAAAATCGAATATGAAGAAATGTCGAATTTAATTTTGGCTAGATTTTGAAACGATAGAAAAAATAGCACGCTGAATATGTTATAAAAGTGATTTCCAATTTAATTTTGGCTAGATTTTGTAATGATATTAGAAAAAATAGCACGCTGAATATGTTATAAAAGTGATTTTTCCATGTTCGTGATAAATTAATCCACTTCCTTTGCATCACTCGCTCGTAAATTAAACGTTGAAAAACTTTGAATTTTCTTAACTTCTAACAATCTATTATTAAATATGCTTAACATGAGGCTGAATAACGAAAATATGTAACTTATTTAAGTGTACAGGGTGGAGCATTGGATTTCTTAAGTGTTTGACAGCAAATTTCTATTTAGATTTTGTAGAAGAACGATCCAATTGGCGCAACTTGAGCATTTTTTTTTGGCTTTGTTCGAAAATACTTTTTTTACCGCTTTATACGAAAGTGACATTTTCTGTCGCCTGTTAGGGGTATAGGAAAAATATACGTTTGGGTCCCTGGTTGGTTTCCAATGGCAGTGGAAGGGAATATAATACATTGACTGCCGTTGCCACTAGAGACGGGAGACGATGTGATTATTATTAATAATAAATCAACTAGACTCCTGGTTTTCATATTTAAATATTTTTGAATGCAGCTGATTACAAGAGATAGTCTCATCATAAAATGTAAGAGTGTTGTATGTATAGCGCTTAACAAAAACGTCATTTCATTTTTTGCATGATTACAATAAATTTATTAGTTACTGTTCTCGCAAACTCTGAAGAACTAAACTACATCTGCGGGAGGGAATGATACATTTTCCTCCCTAGTAATACAAATAGTTATTAAAAATGTATTAGGTAACTTTTAAAACAAAATATCAATTTGGTGTTGATCAGGGACCGTTGAAAGTTGACACATGACTGATGAACCTAGTTAAAAACGGTTGATTGAAATAAGAATTCGTACTTTAAGTACAAAAACAAAAGACATTTGCTCAAGCACGTAACAATGAAGTTTTTTTACATTCAAGTGACCTTTATACTATGT
Source organism: Agriotes lineatus (assembly GCA_940337035.1). Lineage (NCBI taxonomy): Eukaryota > Metazoa > Arthropoda > Insecta > Coleoptera > Elateridae > Agriotes > Agriotes lineatus. Next base: position 125,724,642 of record OW679202.1, on the reverse strand, counting down.
GTTCAAAAAGAAATTACATCAAGGTTGAATATGGCAATCTTTAGAATTTTCAATCGCGATATCAGCCTATAATATAAACTTATGACAGCAACAACAGTGATTATGTTAATGAATTCTAAAGCTTGCTGTTGCCAATACTTTTATATGCCATGGCCAACCCTTAAGTAATTTCTTTTTGAACACACCGAATAAGAAAATTACTGTGAACGCTCGACAATTAAATTGCTCAGGTTGCTTTCATATGTTTACTTTAAATTACAAAATGTTATTAACATCTTTAATAATTTCTATTGATTTTAAGTTTAGGGCAATGAAATATCTGAAATTACGTAAATTGGGTCACTATAGACTGTTCTTTTAAAAAACTAAATGGAATTTTGTGTAAAATCATTAAGAAGCCAATATTTCAATGTCTCGCAATTAGCAAGGAGGTTTTTAATAATAATCGAAGCTAACATGCTGCAGCAGTCCATAAAAATTATGCACTAGTGCCAGTATACAAAGCAGCATATGAGCATTACAAGGCAAGAAAGCGACAACGAATGGATAATTTACAAAATGTTCAATGCAAGAATGCGGTAAACTTATGCGGCGGCTTTTTAAAATTACCATACGCCATAATGCATTTTTGAGTTTGGGTACATTTTATATATGTGTTTTCCGCTGTTATCAGATTTTGTCCGTTTAATTCAATTCCTCACTCAAAAACGTAATTTTCTGGACTTAACGTCTGTTACACTTGCACAGATCGTTTAAAACAATCAAATTGAAATAAATAAATAATCATTATGAACCAATATCGTCTAATGAAGCTATTTAAAATTATTATTTTACCGTAGGTATTGTAATCTGTAATGTACTTACCGCAAATATTCTTCTAGCGTCTTACACTAACTTAGCGACTCTCACAATAAATATTAGTGTGGCTATTACACATGACTATTACAAGCTACAGATACACGCACTACTGCTCGTGGACACGTCATACAAAATGCAGAAGTTGCTGTTATTCGACTCGTCAGAGGAAATAATAAATTAGACTTATACCGGGTGTCAACGAATTTATTAGACAAGTCATAACTTCTAGAGCATTAGGTGTATCAAAATGATATTTGGTATAGGTAAATGGTATAGGGAGAGGAAAATTTTCGCATATTTTTCACTTTCTGGTCACTTCCGGTTTCACCGGAAATGGCTCCCGTTTCGAATTTTTAAATAGAACACCCTGTATATTTTTGTATATTTGGATTTCTGAGACAATTTTGGATCAGCATGTGACATTTTAAAAACTTATCCATGGCACACTTGACAAAACTAAATAAATTATTATCTAGTATTTTGCTTAGAAATATTTAACTTATGAGCTTATTTTTAATCAAATCGCAAATAAATTAGTATCGTTAGATTCGCCAAAAAATTCTCTTTTCGGAAAGTGCTTGTCAAAAAAGGGTCGCCATTTGAAGAAAAATAGTTAGACAAGAAAACGTGCTTTTGCCAACTTGTCTTATTCCTATCTATCATACTAATCACTCAAACTTTGCGATTGTAATTTTCTGACATCACCTGAGGTCTTTAGATTAGTTTGCGTCTGATCATGGCCACCTAGATGCCATATTAAAACTGGCTCTAAAAAAATCAAGTAGGCTTAAAAACTTTTTAAAATGTCACATTCTGATCCAAAATTGTCTCTGAAATCCAAATATGCAAAAATATACAGGGTGTTCCATTTAAAAATTCGAAATCGGAGCCATTTCCGGTGAAACCGGAAGTGACAGAAAAGTGAAAAATACGCGAAAATTCTCCTCTCCCTATACCATTTACCTGTACCAAATCTCATTTTAATACACCTAATACTCTAGAAGATATGACTTGTCTAATAAATTCGTTGACACCCGGTATTGCACGGGGAATACCCTGCGATTTGCTTAATATGTAACTTAATAAGGCCTTATCTTATTTATGCGTTCTGGAGATTTAGCACCTTATCGTGGTTAGTAATTCAGTAATTGAAATACCACAAAGTAAATCAATTACCTCGAGTAATTTCAATTACCACAAGTAATTCAAATACCTATAAAGTAATTTAAATACTTTAGAGTAATTTAATTACACGAAAGTAATTGAGTAATTGAATGCAGTAATTAATTACTTTTAAAAAGTAATTTTCAAGTACTTTCTAACAAAGATGGCAATTCCCAATTACAATTACCGCATTTTGAAAAGTAATTCAATTTTAAGGCAAATAAACAAAAAAGAATTTAATTAGTAATTTAATAAAAAAGTAATTAATTACTGCCCATCTCTGAGGCTAAATATGCCAGGCTTTTGCTAGTGAGGTGCTGGAGGACCGAATTTGGTATTAGATCGCATCCAGGTGATTTTCGTTTTCGTAGCGCTGTTATATGTGCTCTTAGTTCTTTTGGCGATGTGGGTTCGATGTTTTCAGTGATTACTGGTTGATGTCTCTCAGTACAGTTTACTATTTGTAATGTATGACCTGGAGAGCATGTGACTGTCTGTGTAAATACCCGCTCAAGATGGATAGCAAACGCTTTCGATTTCTCACTGTCTGTGTAAAAGGTGTTAGTACCAGATTTGAGTGTCGGCAGCTCGGCATGGGTTTTCAGTTTTCAGGATCCTTCTGGTGGTTTTCCACATTCCCGGGTCTCCGGAGCCTATATCTTCTATGTATTTTTTATACGATTGAATTCGAAAAGCGTCCAATTTTTTCTTTAATTGGTGCGTAAGTTTAATAGTCTCTTCGCTTCTGGGATTCTTGTTCTTTGCCACTGTCTTCTGGTTTGGCTCTGTTTTTTAATTAATTCAATTATGTAGGTGGGGGAAGGCTACAGTTAGGGCTTCGATATCGTGGTGTTGTTATGGTTGCTGTTTTGGCAGCATTAACTATTGTTGATGTTATGATGGAAACAGCGATGTCTATATCTTCCATCTTTTTGAGTGCTGTTGATTTTGTGAGATTGTGGTCCAGAGTTGTTTGAAAGATATCCCAGTTGATCCCCGTTGGTTAATTTGAGTGAGGGAATTTTTGGTTTGGCTGAACTGGGAAAGGATATGAGTACAGGTAAATGACCAGACTTTAATTCGGTGATCACGCTTTGGTTAATAAGTTTGGAGAAAATTTTCTGAAGAACAATGTCGAATATGTCGGGCTGATGGTAGGCTCTGTAGGGGTAATATGTGTATTCGCCAGGAGTTATGATTTGAAATCCATGAATTATTGAATAGTGTTCGAGTTTGACCCCTTCAGGGTTTGTCGCTCGGCAACCCCATGTTGTGAGCTTGCTGCTTAAACCTCCAATTAGCAATATCGGTTCAGATGCGTTGAAAATTATTTTGAGTTCGTTTTCAGTTAACTTTTTGTTCGGCTGCCCGTATGCACTTAAGATTGTAACTTAGCTCGCATCATTTAGTTTTAGTTTCACACCTGTAACTTCTAGGTTAAAGTCGAGAAAGTCGGAGATTGATTTGTGATCTAACTTTTGTTTGATGATGATTGCAACTCCTCCTGAGGCTACTTGGGCATTTCTGCCTTTCCGGTAAACACGGTATCCCGGAATTTTAAAGGTCTCTTCTTTGGTTAGATGGGTTTCTGAGATGCAAGCGATGTCGACTCTATGCCTAGCCAAGAAGGTTATAAATATTGATCGTTGTTGGGCTATGCCATTTGCATTCCAGTTGAGGATTGTTGTATTTTCAATTGTTTTGTGTTGGTTATTGTTTATTAAGGAGGAGAGGTATGACGGTGTTTACTAGGAATATTTTGATTTGAGGTAAGTAGGGCGTTAATAAATCCAACAGGATTGTAATGATGTTATTTGGTATGGCGGGTTCTGTTGTTTGGTTTGGCGTATTTTCTGAGGTGGAAGAAGATTTTTGACTCGGTTAGCAAAGGTTTGACTTTCGTGAACATATGCATTGTGTGACATTCTTCTGTTAGTATATCTGATATTATTCAAGCGTTTTTGCTGGAGTTCCTTATGGAAGCTGCATCCTCGATAGCTTGCTGCATGTTCCTCTTCGCAATTTGCACATTTAGGTTTTTCGTGCGTCTTTTTATTGCACTCAGTATGATTATGGTTTCCTGCACACTTGACGTATCTATAAGCGAGGGCACAATAGTTCTTCGTATGCCAGTATTGTTGGAATCTGTGACATTGCGGTATGATTGTTGTCTTTTTTCTAACCGCAAATATAACGATGGAGTAATATAGCTGTTTTAGTTGGAATATTCGTTTATCTTCGTCGTTGTTGGTTAACTCGACTGTGTTATGTTTTTAATTGGCCTGGTTTTCAAAGCTGCTTTTATTTCCTCTTTAGTTAAGGAAAGTGGCACGTTTTTAATTACCACTGAGAGGGGTTTACTGTTCGAATTTTGAAAAGTGTCATAAGGGATTTTATTTTTAGAGTATAATTTGGTGAGAATTCGGTAATCATGTTCTTGAGCGAGGTTCACGCGTATTGAACTTGAATTGCAAGTTGTTGTGAAATCGCCTTTTACCAAAGATTTGATGTCTGCCACTAAGCCTGTATGAGTGATTGTATTTTGTAGATAAATTGGTGGTATTTTGGTTTTAATTGTGTTTATTGTTTGTTGTGATGATCCATTTTGTGTCTGCTGTTTGCTTACTTCGTCTTCGGTATTTTGGGATAAGCTGTGGTATTTGTTTTGTTGTAGTAATTCTTCGGTAGACCACAGATACCGTTCCTGCACCTCATTTATGGGTGGTGTTAATTCATCTATTTTTAGTTTAGATGTTTGGTTTTGCAAGTTGGTTTGATTGTTACGGGTTTCTTGGAAATCCGTGGTGTCCTTGCTTACAAATTCGTGTACTCACAGATTGTAAAGGCTAGAAGTCAAACTTTTGTACTGTGATAACGAAGCACACGCGTGGCATCCGCACCGCTTCACTGTTTACATTCGAATTTCTTTGACAGTTTGGGTTCAGAAAAGGAGGGAACACGTCGGGAGCCATGTTGAATCTTATTAATTATATAACAGAATTATTGGAAAATAAAAAATCTTTCTTTGCACTATTTCTTGATTTCAGCAAGACGTTCGACTGTGTCTCAAAAAACATTATACTCGATAAACTGGAGTATTACGGTTGTAGGGGAGTAACTCTAAAACTGATGTCTTATTTATTTGACAAATCTCAATGTGTATTTTGCATAGGTAAGTATAGCCAGATGTCTCCAATTCAACATGACGTTCCACAAGAAAGTGTATTGTGACCGTTGTTATTTTTAATCAATGTAAGGATGATATGAAACAGGCAGGCTGAAATTATAAACTGCGGTGCCCGTTATCATTAGCTCCGATGCACACACACAGTTTAATTATTATCATCTGCCTGCCACCTGTCTCAACACCGCGCATCATTTCCACAATTTTGGCAAAACATAATAAATATTATAAGGCTAATTTAGAAGAAATTTGCAAGAAAGACATGTTCAAGCGACGAGAAGCGATAGAGCAATTCGCAGACAAGCGGTTCAGTCGGCACCTGTCGCCCGCCGTTAAAACCCGGGATACTAATATAATTTCGCGCAACACCAAGATTCGGAAAAACGCTAAAATCATATGCATCCAGCCACCTAGGATACACAGTTTTTAGTGCAAGGGGTTTATAAATCCAGACGTCAACACGGAAAAATCTCTACCAAAACTCCTCGTGTAGGATATCAAAATACTCGTCTTTTTGCCACTTAGCCAATTCCAACAAAATCAGGCTGCTAATTGAAAGCGCCAATTAGGTAGCGTCGCGGTGCATCTACCCACAAAAAGATCGGCAAAGTTCTCCCACCCTGAACCAACGAGAGCAGCCGGAACAATGGACAAAGCAGGGCGTTACTTTATAAGAAAAGGAATTTTCTGCAAGAGGCATCACACATCCAGTTGTCGAACCAACTAGTTCGCCTCTCATCTGGCTCCAGTTCTGACTCTCCAACAGGAACCTTTCTTGTTCGGTTGGGACTTAGAAGCCCAATTGCTTGACGACTCAAAGTCTCCCACCCTAAGCACCACAGTCTCCAAAGAAGCATTAGATTCATGGCGTAAGCGGCCTTCAGTACGCCCATCCTTCACGACCTTCCGCTTTTAGGTTAAAAATGACTTATTTTAGAACGCAAAACTTATTCGAGCAGTTGTTTGGGCCTTCGCAGCCCAGCACCCTCGAAATCCCGCTTAGACAGAAAGCGCGCCGTTACCGCCAGTCCCAGCCGCCCCAGGTACCCCTCGTCACCATCACTAGCAGCCCGGACGGAATCACCTCTGGTTGCTGCCCCCGCACGCCTCACCCCCAGAATACCCCCATCGTCCTCGTAGCTCTAGATACCCGCACCCCCGACGGCCGTCCGACCGCCCGGCCCCCTTCAATTGAACCTGGGTTTGGAGCTGCATCCGGGGCCGGATGAGAAGGAAGAGCTCCAGCTGTTGTAGGAGGCGACCCAAGCCGTCCCCGACCCCAGCCTTTACCTTTGGTGGTGGGAAGTCTCTCAGTAACGCCGTCGTAGTCGCCGCTCTCTACGCCCGGTGTAACACCAGGCTCAACGCCCGCCTGCGAGGCCGACCCCTGGTCCCGCTTCACCGGAGGCCCGTCTGCATCCCATTGGGCCGACGAAGTCAACGCCGCCACCGATCTCCACGCCCTGCGCCAGGGTCCCCACGTCGCCCCCAGTGAGGAGCAGCACTTTCCCCGCCCCACTTTCATTTTACACTGTGAAGATATGTTTGTTTTGTTTGTTAATTTTATGTTCGTGTAAGCTAATAATAAAAGTCCTATATAACGCTACGTCAACGCCCTCTGCTTTGCCACGCTTGTTCTTCGTCGACACCCTCTGCCACTGAGCATACCAGATTCGTCTTAACGACTTGCATAATGCCATCCCAATTTTCACAACCTTATTTGCAGACGATACAATATTTGTAAACCACATAGAAGATTAAACTCTTGTCAATCAATTACAAACCAACATTATTAATAATAATAATCTTTATTTAGTTATAAACTATTTTAAGATTTACAGTTGTTTACATATTTACTTAACTAATAATTTTTCTTAACATAATCACTTAGTTTTTTTTAAACTCATAGATATTTTTAGTTCCTTTAACTTCAATTGGAAGGTTATTATAAATTTTAAAGCCTTTATAAAAGAAACAATTTTGGGAACTGCTTTTTGTAAGTTTGGGTAATCTAACATTCTGCTTATTTCTAGTACTATAATTATGAATATCACAACCACAAACTAAGTGTTGGGTCATATATTCAGGTAACAGGTTATTGATTGCTTTAAAAACTAACAACAAAGAATTGAAATAAATACGTTGCTTCATACTTAACCATTGTAAACAATCTAGCATCGCAGAAATTCTTGTATATTTCGAACAGCGTAATATGATACGCATGATTCTGTTCTGCTGTTTTTGCATTCTAGCCAATTCTTGTTCATGACATAAAAATAATATACTAGAGCAGTAATCGAAATGCGGTGCGATGATTGTTTTGTAAATCATAATTTTAGACTGTATACTAAGCTTATTAGAAATTCTACTGAATAAGCCTATTTTCTTAACTACCTTATTAATTACATAATCTACGTGTGCTTTGAAGTTTAATTTATCATCTATAATTACTCCTAAATATTTAACTTGAGATACCTTCTCTATTTCTAAGTTATCAATTTTTATTTTATTAACCGATTCTGCATTAGTACCTGATAAAATTATTGCTTTCGTTTTTGCGATATTCAGTTTCGGTTTATTACATTTTAACCACTTAGAAATAATTTCTAAATCTATATTCATTTTATTCATGGCATTTCTAACATCTTAGCCAGTAACTGTCACTAATGTATCATCTGCAAACAGATTTATGGTGCAATGTTTTAGATTCAATTCCAAATCGTTTATATACAAAATAAACAATAATGGACCCAAAACAGAGCCTTGGGGTACACCCAAGTTGTTTTCCATGTAGCTTGACTGGCACTGATCGAAGTGTGTAGTTTGTAGTAGATGAGTGAGATAACTTTGAAACCACATATTTTCGTTACCACGTATTCCATATTTATGTAGTTTATTCACTAACCGCTGCCTGTCGATAGTCTCAAATGCACGTTTATAATCTAGAAAAACAGTAACTACACTTTTATTTAATTCTAATTCACTTTTCCAATTCATAAGAACCAAGTTTAACGCCGTTTCACACGAATGTTTAGATCTAAATCCTGATTGGTTTTTACTTATAATATCATGTTCATCTAAAAAGATTTGGAGTTGATCTTTCACAATAAGTTCGATAATTTGCTCGTATACCGGTAACACATTTATTGGTCGAAATGCTTCGCACTTGTTAGTTAATTTAACTTTAGGTACTGGAGTAACTCTAGATATTTTCCATGATTCTGGAAAGCACCCTGTTCCGAGAGACTGATTTATTAATTTAACAAATATCTCACCTACAACTGGTAAGGCATCTGTAATTACAGTAACTGTAATATGGTCGAAAGAACCCATTCGTTTAATTTTAGCTATTGCTTTTTTAATATCATTTAATGTAATTGTTTTAAATTTAAAAGTACTGATATTATCCGGAAACGTAGCTTCTTCAAAGCGGTCGTTTATAAAAATGGACTTGTTTAGCTCTAATATACTATTTACAAAGTACTGGTTAAATTTAGTAGCAATATCCTGGGCATTGCTAATTTCTTCTCCGTCAAATAAAATGTTTGAAGAAGTAATTGTCCTTTCATTAAATATTTGACAGTTTTCCACATCTTCTTCGGATTTCCACGACAGCTTTCTATTCTATTTTCATAATATTGGTTTTTCCTGTCCTTAATTTTATTGCTGTAAAAATTCCGAATACGTTTATAGTTTTGCCAGTCATGCGTGTTTTTTGTAAATTTAGCTGTCTTGTAGAGTTGATTGCGTTCCGCCTGGAGCTTACGTAAATCACAGCTAAACCATGGGGTGTCAGTTTTAAGTGTAATTGTTTTGTTGTCAATGAGGTCATTTACGGAATTTTGTATTCTGCTGACCATATGTGTGGCAAGATTGTTTACATCTTTACTATTTAATAATGTGACCCAGCTATATTTATTTAGTTTATCAAGCAGTTTTTGTGAGGAGTAATTAGCGAACGTTGTGGTATTAATTTTTTCAAAATTGCTGTTATACCGCGCAACCTTTCGTAACGTGACATCGATTGCATTAGGTTCAGAAATTTGTGGAATCCGCACTTTACAAATGATATTGTCTTGATTTGTTAAAACGAGGTCAATGATTGTATTGGAATTTTTTGTTGAGAGCGTAAATTCGGTTACGAGTTGATTTAAACCCAACGTAAGCCCCAAGTATTTAACTCTTGGGTTTCACTTAATAATTGTTCGATTAATTGTTAATGGTGTTGGTTTATTAATTCTTCTAAGGGTAAACATTTTGCATTAAACTTGCAAGGATTAACTCTGGCTTTCCATTTGTTGAACTAAGTGCTTAAATTATTGACAGAATTTTATAGTTCTGATATTACACTAGGTAGATCTTTATTCCGTGTAATCACGGCAGTCCCGTCTGCAAACATGGTTAACTCCGACTTTGGCGTTACTGTAATATCTTGTACATATATTGCGATGGTATTAGGCCCTACAAGCTCAACTCTGATAGCATTGCCCAACTAATGGACATTTTATTAAAGCTCAGAGTGAGGTATTTTATATAACTGCAAGTCTAATTTAATAGATTGAATGCATTGGTAGAGAGAAGCCAATTAATAACAGTATAATTAATTAAAGAACGGTTTAAGCAAAGCTCAATTCTCACAGGGATCTAAGTTGAATGTAAGATAAAATTTCAAATATGAGGTTTGTGCAAAGTAATACCCGAACTATTAATTACAAAATGGTTTGCAAAGGGAACAAATTGAAGCAAAAAATTCAAGGAAAGTTAAACAGTGAAATGTTTGTGAGGGTTTTAAAAGAAATTTAGGAAAAGCTAGATAAACTAATAAACGTTGCAACGAGCAGCTAAGTAGGCTGAAATTGAGGCATTTGATGGAAAAAGCCAGGGTTATAAAAAATGAAGAAAAGGACACAGCAGATGAACTAAAAAAATGTGTTAAAAATCAGGCAGGTGAAATCAAGAGACGCCTTGGTGAAGGAAGTACTCTCATAAAGTTAATTAGTGCAGTGACTTATGTGAACAGTTTAAAGCAAATTAACAAACGTGCAGTGACGCAAAGACTTGATTAACTAATTATAAATGTGGACCATAATATTAGAATAAGACTTTGTATACATAATTTTATTTTTAGGCAAAGTTAGATTTATAAGTAAGAATTTTGAAGTTTATTCACATCCGTTTTCATTTAAGATTAAAACTAGCAATTGTTTATAGCGGATATTAGATAGAGCAATTGAATTAATGTAAGAATTGACATGTTGTAAAATGTACTCCTGAATAAAGTTAATTTTCATATAACAAACAGGTACTGTCTACCCCTAAAATTTAGATAAGTGAGCACCGGGAAGTTTATGCATGAGTACCAAGAGTCATACCCAAGACAAACCAAATACTTTTCATTGCTGTAAAGTGAATCCAGTCCGCAAAATATCCCAACTCCATAATTTATATTCGAAAACGACGCCAACTAAAACAATTGGTGCGTGGTTGTGGGCCCCGTTTAACAAATGTTAGAAAGACAAATAAGGTTAATGCCGCGAAACAGCTTAATTCAGATATTTACCGGTGGAACTGCGATAAATTTTTACTTTGTTTTTAAATTCACTATCGCACTTTACCAGCGGAAACCATTTTAATTTAACTTATGACCTACTTTCGAGTATTTTCTTGTGCGCAGTAGTACGAAGACAAAGTACAGAACCGTATTAAGTTAAATTAAGAATTATACATTCAGCCAAATTGAACCTAACCGAGAGAAAGGGTAAATGCTTTACCGAAATTTGAGCTAGCCATAATTATTAATACTTGCAGATAAATAAAATGTCAACAGGGCATATAACCATTTGTTTTAACGAGTTAGTAAATTACAACTCCTTTTAATCGACTTGGAACTTTATAGGGTAAATAAAATATTTGCGAGGTGGTTCTTAATCATTTATTTAATTAATTATATTAAATGAAAAGAACATAACCTTCTCAATATATTAAATAGTGCAGGGCCCAATACACTTTCTTGACGAACGCCGACTTTAATATTTTTGTAGTTAGAAAAAATGGCAGCAATTCTAATTGCAAATATTTTTTTTGCAAGAAAAAGCTATGCTTCTACTAAGGTAAGATGGAATATTTACCTGCAGCAGTTTACATATTAGTCCCTGTATGCATACCTTGTCAAACGTTTGCTGTAGATCCAGGAAGGCGATTGTACTATATTGTTTTGATTGGTTTTTTAATGACTTCGGTTAATCGCAGTAGTTGGTGTCCTGTACCATGCTTCGCTTTAAAACGCTTTAAAATTGAAGCGCTGGTAGAATATTTTCTTGTGTGCAAGTCGTGTTTAAACTGTTGCTAATAACTTTTTCCAGTAGTTTCGATATTGTAGAAAGCAGGACCATTGGCCTGCAGTTTTCTGGGTTGTTTTTGTTTTTCCCGAGTTTGTGAAAATTTAGTATGTGAGCGTGTTTCCAGTGTTTTTGAAAGTATCCTATTAAAAATTGTAACAACAAAGACGATTGTTTTTCATGGTAAGCTTTTTAACTATATGTCTACCGAAAAAAATACTTGCACGATCTACCATGGTGGGTCCATTGGACCTATTAGTAGAAAATGAAAGTCAATTAACTTAAAAATTATATTTAGTACTTATTTTTCATGTAAATAATATAATAAATAATGTTTTCAATGTGTATACTGTACACTTTAAACATAGTACAACTAAATGTTCCCCGCACACAATGTTTTTACATGTTGTACATTTGATTCTAGTTTTTCTATATTTCTTAGATAGGCAGATACTGCAACTTGTTTTTTTCTTTGGAAATTTTTGTTACTGTCCATACTCCTCGACTGCTCTTCGTTACCATCCTTTTATTGCGTTAATTCTATTCCCAACTTTATAATAAAATATTCTTTTTGTAAATTTCTACTCTACATATGTTTGTAGTGACATCCATTCATATATGAACTCATTACGCTGGTATCACTCATATTACTAACACACAAATTGTCACCTTTGTGATATTTCATGGTATACGATTTAGTCATTTTGTCAATGGTATCCACACGACTTTTGGTACTGTTGTAGTTCAATTTTATTTGTTTCTCGTTCCGATGTCGAGTTTGCCGTTCTCGAAACCAAATAATGTTGTAAACGGTTAGCGATATTTGAGAATTATAAAACGAACCGGCATTTCTGGTTTATTTTTTCTCACTGTGTCAGTTGTTGTCAACTTTTTGTTTTCCTCTACATTACATGACGTAAAGAAAATGTCGCTATATTTCAACCTAATTTTTAATATTTTTTCCACAACCTTGTACTACAGTGTCACCTTGCCTTTTTCTCGTTTATTTCCTACTTTGTCTATATATACCTCTAACCTCCAACTGCCACGCATATGATGTAATACTGTCACATATTGCCCATGTTTTTAAGTCACAACTTCCAGGTTTTCAAGGAATCTATTCTTTGAATGGGCACCTTCCTCTGAAGTTACTAATTGTTCGTCGACAGTTATATACCAGTTGGGAATATATGCTTCTTGTAAGTATTTATTCTATAATTCGAAGAACTCTCGTGTTGGTTGCAATGCACCTGCAGATATTTTTTACGTCTTTCGCGAGCATTATCAGTTACAATACTCGAAGTATATTTTGAAATCTGCTGCGACTCATAGGGCCGGTTGCAGAAAGCAATGTTAAGTCTGGTTGTAACATTCGCCCCTGCTTATAGGGGTTGTACTATTTATCTACCATGGGTTAGCTCATTAGATCGGAGATAGGTTCAAACGTTAGCTCAGATATACCATAAATAAGCAAAACACACTAACGGAGTATCCTGTATAACATTTATTCTATATATCTATCGTACATAAGTAAATATTCGTGTAATTCAAAATATTGCAAAAGATTGAAGATCGTATAAAACGCGGCTTCCTGGTTCTCGCGGAGACGGGTTCTACGGACGGTAGCGGCTTCCTGGTTCTCGCGGGCGGGACCTCGTGCGCGATACGTTTGAGGACGTCGTGGTCGGCCGGGCCGCTACTTCGTTGCTCTTCGGGACGAACGCAACGGCACAGCGCAGTCTGTCAAATTTCGCCGAGCTGCAGATTCTGGTTTCTGTAAACAAATAACAAATTAAAACTGCTAACGCGGGTTCTCACCCTATACGTGTAACTACAGTTTGTCGGTGAAATACTTCGAGGAATTCGCCGCACGACGGGGCTTCGCTTGAAGAACGAAACTCCGAATCGGCGTGACTTTTGAGGTTAACAATCCTCGGCACCTGCAGGTGAACTCTTTGGCGAAGCTATCAATGCGGTCCGCCGAGTTCCCAAGCAAGACGGCCGCTGCAATTCTCAAGGATTAATTCAGGTAAATTCTACTTAGGTAGCTCGACGCTTCTAATTCTGCTTGAATAGCAAGGCGGTGAATTTAAAATACAAGGGAGCTGGGATTTTGACATTACGTTAATTGCTATTTGACCAACGGGTTTCGGCGTAGGATATTTTCAGGATAATTAACTGGCGTTCCAGGTGTTCTTATAGAAACCATTGAATTAAACTCAGTTATCAGGGGTTTTCAGGATAATTAACTGGCGTTCCAGGCGTTCTTATAGAAACCACTGAATTAAACTCAGTTGTCAGGAATTTTCAGGATAATTAACTGGTGTTCCAGGCGTTCTTATAGAAACCACTGAATTAAACTCAGTTGTCAGGGATTTTCAGGATAATTAACTGGCGTTCCAGGTGTTCTTATAGAAACTGGTTTTATAGGTCTTGAAATGCTGTTAGGTGGGGAGAAACGGCGCGCGTCATACCTTTGTTTGCGCGGAACTTTGGTCGGCGCTATCTTATCTTGCTGGGACACGCCGGGTTCTTGATAACGCTAAAGGTCGGCGACGTTTAAATCAGCAAATATTATTTAATATTGAATTAATCGGATTCAAACGGGAGCTAGCGTTACATGGTGTTAGCTAACGTCGCGTTAAAGGGAACAAAATCGCAACAAATTTTGTTTACTAATGTATTAGCTACCATAAACATTTGAGATTTTATTCGTTTTTGTTCACTTTGACGTCGCGTTAGCTAACACCAGACTTAACGTTGCTTTCTGCAACCGGCCCTTTAATGTCATTGAAGAATTTGCAATATTTTTTGCTGCATAGTTGTTAAGATCTCTTCATTTTTAGACTTGTAAAGGGCGATAGGTATTAAATTCACAACATTGTTAAGCAATTGTGTCCACTTCTCGATTTGCAAATGGCGTGGGATACACTCTATCACATAAAATGTTGTGCTCACGTCGTCTTCCCACTGGCGATGAAACTGGATTTTCGTGCAATGTTATGTCACCATTTTTACTTCCCCCGTCTAAATAACGAAGGAAGTATTATAATCGCAAAAAAAATCACTTTTCAGGGTCCCTGAATGACGAAAAACAGGGTTTTTTCAATTTCGCTTGTCTGTTTGTCTCCCTGTTGGCGGTATAGTTCAAAAACTGTTTGATGGAGGACGATATCTTGCATGCGGTTATGTCTACCTGGCATGAAACCGAGAAAATTTCGGTCAAATATATACAGGGTAAGCACCTTTAAAAAAAATAAATTTGGTCTAATTTTGCTTTAACTAAAAAATAGATAAAAGTATTCATTTGCACATAGCTCAGGTTTTACCGTTGAAAAGAATGGGACCCAACAGATGCAGAGTAATTAGACACAGCTCGTGACAGAATGCGATTGAAGAGTGCGCTGCGCCCGATCTACTTATTTTCTTTTAAAATGCCTTCTTAGGCGTTGAAATCGAACTCTGTCTGAAACACTTTTTTATTTGCCAATTGATTTAATTTTCACTAGCAAGTGTTTTCTTTTATTGTTTCAGTATTATTAGGAACATTAAGATATGTTTACCTCTAGTTGCTTTTGATTTTTCAAAATATTTAGCGTCACAATTTCCACTTGCGAGTGAACTTCTGATGTTTAATGTAAGGCAGTCGCTGCGCGACGATATTAGGCACCGCTCCGTGGCAGAATGCGATTGACGGGTGCTCTGCGGACGACCTGCCCGTTTCTCTTTTTAAAATGGTTTCAGTAGGCGCTGAAAATGAATTCCGTCTGCAACACTGTTTATGTGCAAATTGATTCAATTTGCATTACCAAGTATTTACTTTTATTGTTTCAGTATTAATGGGAATGTTAAGACATTTTTACCCCTATTTTTCTTTGATTTTTAAAATTGCTTAGTGTCACAACGTCCACTTGCGAGGAAAGTTCTGAGTAAAGCCCTTTATAGATTTTTCTATATGTATCTGTTGTTTTCAATATTACGAGAGATGCGGTGTTAGAGCCAGCTTCATATTCTTCCAAATTTACTTCAGTCACTTGAAAAATCAGTCAGATTTCGGGGGCATATTTTCCACATTGTCACTTTCATCCTCATCGTCAGAAAAACGTGATTTTAATCATATTTGATATCACTCATATTTTTGAGAATAGCAGCATGTTCAAGATTTTCAAAATGAAACAAAACCAAAATACAAAAAATACGTAAGAGTAATAACAATAATAGCAATAATAATATAATGTAGGTACTTACCTATAGAAACTTTTGAAGTAAAAACAAATCAACGAAGTAGTAACTTGTTAGTAACAGTAAAAAATTAAATAGCTTGTAACTCACACACTGTGTAACTTTACATGGCTTATGTTCAAATGAAATAGAAGCATTTTGTTATACAGCTCTACTAGGGCATTCGCCGAAATATTTAAAAGTCGGGTAAGGTCACGCATTGTCGAAACGCTTATTTACAAATTTAGAGTAATCCTACAAGTATTAAGTTTTCAACTGCGTCTTTTTATTCTAGAGGTATGTAATAAGAACTAACAAAAAATTAAGGTTTTGCCAAAAATATTACCAGTAATATAAAAATGTGTGTAACAGTAACATTGTCGGGTTCGATAGACTCTGGTGGTATTAGATGAAAGTATTATTGTAAGAGTAAAATTACAAAAACTAGAATTTTCTTTTTAATTTATAAAGCCTCTATTAACAAAGTCACAAAATTACAGACTTGTACGTTAAATAATACGAAAATAATCGAACTTAAAAATTGATTTAGGGTCCACTGGAACCATGTGGTAGACACAGGGAACGACATTTGAAATAAAATCTGGCCCCGGTGATTTTTGTTTTTGCAGTTGTTTAATTATCGTTTTCAGTTTACTAAGCGATTTGGCTCTGTTTGATCGCAAATTAGTTGTAGGTTCTCTGAAACATATCTTTTAATTTTTTCTACCAGATTCTTATAAGTTGGTATGCTTGACCTGTTCGAGGAGTTTACTTTCGATTTGACCTGCATTAATGCCAGACTTGTCCTGGTCTGTCACGATGTTATGCAATTTTTTTGAGTGGTGGAATGCTAGTGGGTTGTTTTAAAATAAGTTTAATGGCTTGCCAGCGAGTATTGTCTTTTGATTCTAGCTGCTGGATATATCTGTGATAACTATTCAATCTGTAGTTATCTACTTCCTATTTTATTTTGCGGCTAAGTCGATTGAGTAATATACGTAACTGTGGATCTCTTGAATTTTGCCAGCTTCTCCTTAATTGATTTTTATAGTTTAGTAGGTTTCGAATATGTATTCGTAATTTCATATGTTGTGGTAGTATTGATTTTCTTTGTATAAGGGTTGTTTGTTGAGTGCTCTCTTTTATATTATCGATGAATGTTTTAATTGCGATGTCTATATTTTCGGTGCTATTTAAAATTTTGGGTATTTTAAAGTACATTGAGTATATCTTCAAACAGTTTCCAATCAATAAATACAGTTGTGAATCTTTGTATTGGAGGAGTAAATTGTGGTTGGCTTGAAAATAACAATAAAATAAAAAAGTGATCAGAGTCCATCACCGTTAACACATTTTGGTATATCGGTTTTGTAAAGTTTTCATGCAAGATTATGTCCAGGATGTCTGCTTGATTTTGTTGGTACGGGCTACCTCCATGTATTCTTTAGGCGCTAATATTTATATAGCGCGCCGTAATGGTGATTTTATGTAGTTTGATACCATTTGGATTATTTACTCGACAGCCCTATAACGTGTTTTTGCTGTTGAGGTCACCTATTAGCAGGGTACTCTTCTTATTGAATATTTTTATCAAGTCCTGTTCAACTAATATACGGTTGGGCTGTTTATAAACTGCTACGAATTTAACTTATATGTTATCATTCAACTGAAATTGTACCATAGTTGTTTCTAGGCCTGAGAGGTTTTAATTTGGTAGGCTAATATGTTTAATTTTCTTTTTAATAATAACTGCGGTTCTTCCGTAAGCAATTGCTGCTGAACTATTGTGTCTGTGTACTACATATCCTGGTATTTTAAAATTTTCGTTCTCTTTTAGGTCAGTGTCTGAAGTATACGCTATGTTTATATTAGACCTGGCTAGAAAATTTATAAACAATGATCTTTGGGCTTTGATACGTTTGCATTCCAGTTTACAATTGTTAAATTGTTTATCGAGTGTAATTTATTTAAATCCACGTTGAATTAAGGTTGGTATTAATGTTGTAAGATATAACGTGATTTTATTTAGGTGCGGTTTAATTGCTTCTATCAGTAGTTTGATCATCGATGTGACGATATCCAATATACGTTTAGTTTGATTTGATGAGGTTGTTTTATTATTTTATGCTGCGTTTGGAAACGTTCTGTTAGGTGTTACCCTACTATATGTTCAGTTGGGTTTCATATTATAAATGATTTTTGTGTAATACAAACAGCCTAATTTGTGGGTTGTTGCACTCTACAGTTAACACATTGCGGTTTCTGTTCGGATTTATCAGAACAGTTTGTATATATATATCATCATCATCGTCCTTTCATGGATTAGTCATGTATGCTTGTTCCGGCGTCCATCGCTTTCTAGGTCTCCCCACATCTCTTCTTCCTTTTGGAGGATTTTTTATCGACCTTCTCTGGTCTAGATCCGTCGTATTTTGTAAGAACAGGGTTACCTCGAGTAGGGTGTAGCTCTTCGCTACGTACGACGGTCTCGGGTAGGGGGAAGCTATGTATTCACGCTACACCTACCCCTGGGTTTGACCCTTCAACTCTTGTATATATATATATATATATATCTGTTTTTGTTTCAAGTGGAGATCCGGGATAAATGTTGGACTACCCGAGATCCACCACAACAGAACGACTTTGCTGAGTATATTTTACACAAACGATTGCCTAATCCGTTACTTAATCCCTAACCACGGAGAGGGGAAACAATTTCAGCACTTGACTCATTCGTGATATAATGTAAACAACATGAGATCCGTGATAAATTATATACAAGTAGAGGTCCGGAGGTGTATATGGTAATGTTAGTAGCATAAGATAAGATCCTGCAAGGTTGCCATACCTCTTGGATAAGAAAGCAATCATAAAAGAGGAATGTTTGCGGAAAAGTTTTGCTTATGCACGTAACTATTTTAGCAGTGGAACGACCATTCATTATGTTGTAGTATTTTGAAACTCATATTCGAAATAAAATTTCCCATAAAAAACAGAATGCCTGAAAATCATTTAAATGTTTTTAAGTAATAGACCTGGATATAAATTAAAGTACTCGTATACAGCACTTATAAAAACAAGTAGCTGTAAGAACTTTTTCTTATATTAATATGTAGACTACAGTACAGCTGTATTTTCATAGTTTCGGTTTATTAAAGACATAATACTATGTTTGAAGGTCATCCGTGCAAAACCGGCTATATCCATTTGTTCTTCGAGTTTTCGTTTTTTTTTCTCGATTTTGCATCTTTAGCTTCAGCTCTATCGACAACTAAAGTGATTCTGTCCAAAACCGGCTATATCAATGTTACAATTACATTTGAAAAGCAGGTTTTAGAGCAAAACCGGCCAAATCCACGTTTTTTCAGCAAACCTGCCTATATCAGATTGCCATTATGAAGAGCCTGCCGTATTAATATAAGTTAACTTTTTTATTCTGTTTAATTTTTTTAACTAAGAATGTGCGTTATTTTGTAGTTTATAGATATATTTTGTCATTATTTTTGAAAAATAAAGTTTTCTTCCACATTTGAAGCAAACGTATTTGAAAATAAAAATATGTCCCATCAATCAAGTACATTAATGCCCACAAGACATAAAATTGCATTTTTTTTATCTGTAAAGGCCAGGAAACGAGAAGTTTTTGCCATTTTTCCAACATTTTACGAAAATGGATATAGCCGGTTTTGCACGGATGCTCCTCATTTAATTTAATTTTTTATCCACAACCTTGTTTACTGGCCCTCGACAGCCGGCGGAATATGGCTTTTATGGGCCGAAAGTCTATAAAATTGGTAATCAGTAAAACAGATATCAACAATCCAACAATCTAATATAGCAATATCAACAGCCTACAAAGAAACCACAGCACACCCAAAATGCACAGCACCAGCCTGTGCCCAAAATACCGAATTCTTAATTTTTGTCGATTTCGATAACCAAACTAAAATAAAACGTTGTATGTACCGTGTCTATAATCTGGCCATTATGCTCTTAATATATAAATAACTATTATTTTTTATTTTGTCCAAATGGAAATTCTAGTTATGAGCAGCCTCGAAAGCTTCACTTTGAAAAATGTTCATTTGGAAGGTTTCCGGTAAAGAAATATTCACTTCCAATAAGAAAGTTTCTTATTATTCTTATTATTTCTTCAAATAGGGCCCATTCATTGTTATCTTCTTATATCCTACTTTGATTTGTTTTCCTTTTGCTCTTCTCTTTCTATTTTTCTGATTTACGCTTGCATGTTTTTTTCTACTAACGTCATTTCATGATCAATGTATTCTTCTTTCCCTTGGGATCATTTTTATCTTATATAACCTGTTGTTCTTTGTCTTAGGATTTCATCTCTATACTAATTATTTCCCCCTGTTTTTCTCTTGCCTATGATGTTCACATTTTTTACATTTGTTTGTATTCCTACTTCCCTGCTTAGGAACTGGTTTATTACTGCCTCTAACTTTTCTATCCTCTCTGCTAATTGCAATTTTAATTTTTTCTGTCTCAGCTCCTTTTTCCTGATTTGATCTATTAATTTTTAATTTTTTTACGTATTTTTATATTTGTTCCATAATTTCCTTCATCATATTTTTACAACTTTTCAATCGCCCATGTTTACTTCATTTTCCTGGTTTGGTTGTCTATTTTGGTCTGGGTACCTGATTTTTTTTTTCTCCTTCCGAAAATTTTCTTTACCGTGTTGCTATCTAGCTCTCTGTCCTTTTTTTTTGTTCTTCTCCTAAACATCTTTATGTGGTTACTTCAGATTCTTTAAATTCGATAAGGTCGCCTCTCAGCGTGGCTTACGCTGCAATACACTTACACGTACTCACGTCTAGTGATGTGGATCGGGTAAATACCCAGTGGGTAGGGTATTTATAAATAGGTATTTACCTGGGTATTTACCCCTCGCTCGGGTAAATACCTAAAAACTGGGTATTTATCAAATTTGTAATATTTAGAAAGCTAAGCTAACTTTTACTCACATAATAATATTATATTAATAAATAAACTACATATAAATGCACTGGAATATTTTATATAAACTAACTATTTCAATATAATATTGAATAACCATTCACCCAGGTAAATTAATCGATTATTGCGAAAAAAACATTAGCTGCCGAAGTTTATGGAAATAACCAGAGACGCAATAAATTGCGCCTGTCAGAATTTACAAAAAAATTGTGATGATTCTGACTCCGGAAATTGAGATGATTTATATTGTTTGTACATTATTTTCTGTCTTGTTTAAATTTTTTTAAATGAACTTAACGTTCACTTGAAAAAATAATCCTTATATTTATTAACATTAATAATAATTACGTACTTATATACATATTAAAAAACTATCTTAATAAGGCAAAGAAAATTACAAAATTATATAAACAACGTTGTATACTGATGGGATTATAATTATGTATAACAGCAATGAGATAGCATGAACAAAAGCGCATAATACTTGAGTAAGAAAGAAGTAACGGCACCAAAAAGTTATTTTAGTAAGCATATTTAGTTGACATGCCATAATTAAAATGAGCGCCAAGTCTACTCAAATATTTGTTTCTATGCTCATTCAAGCATGGAATTCTGTTTTTCATTCATGCTATCTCATTGCTGTTATATACAGGTTGCATAAAATTGTATGGAACATGGCAACTCTGTGAGTTGGGAAAGGTTCACATACTATTTGCCATAAGAGTAACCGAATAAATAAATGCAATAATTGTTTTTGTAGCTGAGCAACAAGTAGGTACAGTAGCTACTTGTTGCCTAACTAACAAAGTAATTATTGCATTTTCTGTTTCGGTTACTCTTACTTCTGGCAAATAACATTTGAACCTTGTTCAACTCATGGAATTGCCATGTTCCCTACTATTTGAGTCAACCTGCATGGTTATGTCCCTATCGATATTTTGGGCAATATATGTTCTCAGTGCAGCTATTTTATGCTACATTTTTATAAAATTCGAATAGAGCACCTTCACTTCCCAATTAATTATACTGGTTAGATTAGCTTTATATTTGTATATGAGGCTATAAATACCCGTTTAAATACCCATTTTGGGTATTTACCCGGGTAAATACCCCGGGTATTTACCCCTGAAAATAAATACTCGGGTAATTTACATCACTACTCACGTCCATTTATTTCGTATTGTTATAACTGAGATTTCCGATTTTTTTGTTGCTTACTTTCTCTTTTACTATGTTATACTACCACTTTGCAAAAATCAGGTGAGATCGTCCCGTTTATGAGATTTTACCGGTACGATTTCACTGCGCGTCCGTTCCGCCTTTATTGTTTGGGAATACCCCAATGATGCGTTAATGGCCGTTTGCTTGCAAACAATGGGCCTGTGGAATTGCTTCCAAGATCACCTGATCTCACACCTTAGGATTTTTTCTATTTTAATCTAGATTATTTAGAAAATAAAATCAGATGATCATCCCATGAGAAAAGCAAAGAAACCAACCAAGAACTCCGAAAGAAATCAGAGGCGTGTGTTGTACAAAACTGTGAACATGTTGAGCAATTTATTGGATCGACGGTGCTTGCTGTCTGTATAACCGAATAAAATTACCAATCCTTAGACGCGATTTTGGGCAAAACTTTTTATAGAATCCCACTAAAATTCTATAGGGGAGAGGGTGGATGATTCGGCCACTTCTTAAAAAATAATGAAAAAATATTGTTTTTGAAAATATTTTCGTGATGTCAGTAATGGAGGCCATAAAATATATATCTTTGTTCATAAAAATACCACATGGTAACCTGATTACGTATCGGTTTTTTTCTTATAAAATGTTTTCTTTAACTAAGCATATGGTCTAATGATCCCCACCGGTGGGGTAGTTTCGTCCAAGGGGTGGGGTACATTCGTCCTCTAGAAAAACCGTGAGCAGATAGCATATATGCTTGTTGTCTTTTTTTTTTATTCACTAAAAGAAACTCCCCTTCTAAAGGATCTCTCACGATTTGTTCTATGTCTTCAAAGTTATCTATAAGGTTTTCTTCTTCTGAATTATCGTCATCTGAGCACAAAGAAATAGACACTAAACTTTCTGAATCATTGTCCTCATTTTCTTTAAAAACTTGTCGATTTACTTTTTGCTTTTATTTTTCAATTCTTTCTTCTTCTTGCGTTCAGTCTCATAGCTTTCTTTCTCATTGTATTCTAGTGTAAAAATAAACACTCTTGACTTAGATTCATATTTTCTTTTTAACTTTTTCTTTTGGACCTGCAATTTCGGAAGTGGCCTTATTTCTTCCAATGTCATATTATGGCTTTCTGTTGATGTTAATGGTCCTATGTGTTCTAATGTCATATCGTGACCTTCTGTTGGTGTTGATGGTCTTATTTCTTCTAAGGTCCCATCGTGGCTTTCTGTGGATATTGATGGTCTTATTTCTTCAAATGTTTTATTGTGGCTTGTGGGTGTTTCGTTGTCTATGCTAATCGTTTTTCCCAATAAAACGTTGCTTTCATCGGTTTCATGCTTCTCTAAATTAGCTAAAGGAACATCTGTAACGGTACTAGCAATGAAATCTTTGTCACTGAAAGCCAGTCTGTTTAAAGGCCCTATGCCAGGCTTTGCAAAAGAGCTTGTTATGTTTTTAATGGTAAACGCAGATTTATATGCGGCATTAACAAGATGGCCAATATTTCTAATCGTGATTATCTTTCCTGGATGCGAGAGCAACCAGTCATTAAATGCAAAGCTCAGATGAAGAATTTAAAAATATAACAAAAAAATGCATAATGTACATCCGGTTTAACCAAAAGCAAAAAAAATATTTGAAATTGCTACCAAATAGCAATGATGATCTCCAACAGCCAACTATTAATTTTGTTTAAATCGTATAGTAATAAAAAGGTTATCGAGTGTACTCTTTGATTAAAGGCACTCTGGAACAAAATACGCCTCAATGCACATTTTTAAGCTTTCGATTTCAATTGAAAAGTTCCCAAAAATGGTTGAATCTACTAAAAATAATCCGAAATTCAAATTTTCCGTTGTATCTTATATTATAAGAGCCGATGCCGGCCGCCGGCCGTCCAGACCGTAAGCAGGCGTGCGCACATGCAGATCGCGCCGCAACACGCACCATGAAGGGCCCTCATACTGGGCCGGACGTATGCCGGCTACCAGGTTAAGCAAGCATTTTTATTGTTAACCGTTTCTTTACGCTGGCAGGGCCAGACGTAGGCTGGCCAACGCGTTCTAGTATGTACATATAACATAATATTAATAGTAATCGTGCTATTTTTAATATATTTCGCCATACCACAAAATAAAAATATTAGAACATGAACGTTTCAGAAGACAAATCTACTTCCATTTACAACAATTAACTGTTAAATTAACTATGAGAGCTTAGCTTATTTTATTGGAAATCTAGCAGAGTGCGACTAACCTCCCCAATAAAACAGTGTGACACTGACAGCCGCCTACTTGATTACTTCTTTAAGAATGGATAGGCAACTAGTATTTAAATCAACTAAATGTGTGGACACGCATTCGGCTTTGTTTAGTAAAATATACGCAGCTTCTTTAATTTCACGTCTAGTTAATATCGATTCTATAAATAACATTTTTGTGTTATGCCAATGTATTTCGTGGTTGTTGTTCCAAGCATGTTCTGCTATTTTAGATTGGTCAATCTGGTATTTCTTAATTAAATTTTGGTATTCTTCAACCCTAATTTCTAAAGGCCTTGATGTTTCACAGATATAGTTTTTTCCGCATTCACACGGAATACTGAAATTTTCCAGAACATCGCTTTAAATATTAAAACAAAAATCGAATCAAATCAAGTAGTATGAAACAATGAGTTAGCCCTAAAATTATGACAGTTCTTCATAGTTTGTTTATCTGTTTTTGTTGTGTGCTCTTAATAAAATAAATAAATTTGCGATATTTCAGTGAAAAAGAACGAATTCAAATTTTAGTATTGAGGGAATGTGGTGACGGTACGATGTTCTCGCAAATTTCAAAATACAGTATCGTACTTTTTTTAGCGTCCTAGAATTTCATGCTTAGTCCAAATTCATAATAAAAAGTTAGGGTTTCAATTTAAAAAGGTATCGCTAACGTCATAAGTGAAAAACAAAAGACAATCTAAAAGTGACAATTACAGCAAAATATGTAAAATACATGCGTGTTATTGTTTCGTACATCAAAAATGTTCTGAACAAGAGTCTCGGAATAACCGTTATCATTTAAAACATTTATAATAAATCCTTTCTTTATTTTGAAGATTTCATTATTAGTTCAATTAACCTTGGCTCTATCGTAAATACTTTTTACAACATCTGTCTTTATGTTTTTGTAATGATTGGAGTTAAAATGTAAGAACTTATTGGCGTTGGTTTTCTTGCTGTATGCTGATGGTTAAAAAGTATTTGTTCTTCGCGTCATTAGTATATCAGAAAAAAGTAATTGGACGTATTGTTATGCTTCTAATGTGAATTTGATATTTTTTTTATTGTTAATATGTTCAAGAAATATATCGTCAATACTATATGGCCAAATTGCAAAAACATCATCAACATACCTCCACCAAACTATTGGTTTGTTTGTGTATATGTAAACATGTTGTTACTCAAAGTCTCGCATAAAAATAAATTGAAACAACAAACATTAATAAAATGCAACTTATATATTTTAGAAGATCCCGTATTTGCCCATTAATAGGAAATACTCGCCTTGGCTCATTTGTGTAAGATCTAATTACCGACGCGACGTTGCCGAATATGCAGGATCTCAGGTTGTGCATAAAATGTCAAACACTGTATAACTTGTGGAGCGCCCTCTTTAGCGCGTTTAGTGTAACTATTTCTGTATAAAAATTGATAAAAATGGACAAAATGAGATCAGGACTAAAATTTAGAGGCTCACTACCCTCACTTGCATTAATTGGAAAAACACGAGATACACATAGAAACAAGGCGAGATCCAACTTGTATACTATTTATCACTAAAAGATCTCGACTTGTGCAGAAAACATATATATATAATATATATATATATATATATTGCGATGGTCTTTAGCCCTCAAATCGGCTCTGATTGCAGTACAAGCAAATAGCAAATTAAATCATTAAAGCACAGAGTTATAATAATGCAAGCATCTGAGAAAATTCACATAAATTGCCAAATCATATTAACACTGGTATAATTCGCCAATGACATTGATTATATTTGAATAGGCACAGAAATATGGAAGCTCAAATTCCGTGTATTGGGTTTAGCAATGTAATTTTTAATCATAATATAATAGATTCGCACAAACTAAAAGCCGAATCTAAATTAAATTCAGAACTGGCACAAAAAGTTCAAGTTAGACACAGCTTAAAAATGGAAGCGTAGAAAGTAAAGTCATTAGAGAATGGATAGCAAATGAACATTTTTAATAAAAGGTGAGAACAAGAATGACTAGAAGAATAAGGCAAAGAACATAGAAAAGCCAGGCAAGTCATTTTTGACATAAAAATACAAGACTTGGGGATTTGAAGAGATTGAAATAGCAAGAAATTAGATGGAATTCAAATAAGCAAGAAATTAGACAATGTTGGTGGATTAAAAACCTAGTCAGTGTAGTGGTAAACAATGGGCATTTAAGTGTTATAAAAATTAAGTGAGTGGCACATTAAAAAA
Organism: Agriotes lineatus; assembly: GCA_940337035.1. Classification (NCBI taxonomy): domain Eukaryota; kingdom Metazoa; phylum Arthropoda; class Insecta; order Coleoptera; family Elateridae; genus Agriotes; species Agriotes lineatus. The sequence goes on along the minus strand of OW679202.1, from coordinate 125,698,212 downwards.
ACATTGAGAAATGAACAATTTCAAAAGACAATAATTTTAGTACATAAGAGTTTGTAATTAACTGATAAAATTTGTTAAAATTAGATTATAAGTTATGTTTTTGTACCTGGTTGATGTCCTACAATTCAAATCTGTAGACAGTGTTTTGTCAATAACGAGAGGAGCAATTGTTTCTGAATAAATGATGAAAGTTGGTTAAATTTTGCTCTATCTTTAATTATCAAAATTTAATAGAAGGCATAAACGTATAAAAAAATAAATAGCACCATCGTAATCAGCGTCTTCGAGTGTATCAGCACAATTGGAGGCAAGAGATTCCAGGTATTTGAGTTTTTGGCGTTCCGAGGCAGGTTCGGCAGTTGGCGAATTCCTGCGACATCAGCGAGCAGCATCGTGGGAAGGCATAGAGTGGCAGGATTCTTCCGGCAGCTTCACACATCAGGCCAGAACACAACCCAGCATCACGAGCAGCCCGGGGAGCAAGATTTCAGCCAGATTCATAACAACGAAGCCCAGCTACGACAACCAAAGTGAGGTTAGTAGTGTAAAATTTTGATCTCCGCGAACGGCGTGAAAATTTGAGCATACCTTAATTACGACCTGGAGAATAAGAAAACCATAGCGGTTCATGGGGATGGCGAGGTATTTTCCCAGGATTTACAATTAAAATAGTCAGTTGGAGGCCCCATAAAACAAACGCAAATACGGCGTCCTTTTTAAGAATGCACCAATAGCACACGATCTGGAAAACAAAAGAATACATAGACGCCACTTGAAGGCAATTATTAAAAATCTTACCGTAAAATTTGTTCATTTAATTTGCTTGATAAATCAATTCCAAACGCGAGCTGAGAAAACTTGATCTTGGTGTGATAGATTTGACATTTCAGTTTAACAACGGCACATTACGCCTACATTTCAGGTCAATCTGCCTACTTTTCAGAGGCGTACCGTAGAATTTTTAACTAGGAAAGTTTAGGAACCCAAGACCTGAGATTTTGAGTTTTATTTTCATGTCTCTGTATGTAAATGAGCTAGCAAAGTTAGGAAATCAGATGAATGGATTAGAAAAAGGGCAAACTACCATAAGAGTAATTCTCAATTTTGGCGTACCCAACGAAATAAATTAATCAGTTAGTTTGATTTTAGCAAGTGGTAGAATTAAATCAAATATTGTGTGCTGACTCTTTTTATTTATCAAATTAATTATAACCATACAAATATTATACGTAAAGAAGGGTCATTGCATAATTAAATGGCGCCCAACGTGGGGCAAAAATTTAAGTAACTAAATAAATTGATAGACAGTAGGTAGGTGGAAGTCATTAGGATTTAAATTTTGAAAAGCTTTATTTGTGTGGGTGTTTTGTCCGTGGGTGTAAGCGCTCAAAATTCTATCTGTATCAACGAATCAACAAAAATCGAACACAAAATGACTCGAAGACAGCAAAAGAAAAGCGAAAGCGAGGAACAGCAAGCCGAAGAGGTTACGGAGGCACAAGAGCCACCGACCGAACAACAAACACAGGGTGACCAGCCCGAAACACAACAGCCGCAAACGTCAAGACAAACACAGGAATTAAGTGGGATTATGGAAGCTATAGTACAAATGAGGAAGGAAGCAGAGGAAAGGGACGAAAAGAGCAGGAAGGAAGCAGAAGCTAGCAGGAAGGAAGCAGAAGCTAGCAGGAAGGAAGCAGAAGCTAGCAGAAAGGAAGCACAGGAAAGGGACGAAAAATTACAATAAATACTCACACAGACAACAAAAACGGTACAAGAGCTCAAACAAGATGCCGAAAGAACGGTGCAGAAATTGGAACAAGAGGCAGCAGAAAGAGAGAATAGGGCAGAGCAACATGCAGAGATCCTGGTCAAAGCGGTGCAAGAAAAGTTGGAAAAGAACAAAGAAGAAGTGCAAGCAAAAATAGACGGGTTAGAAAAGAAACTCGAGGATTTCAAAGAAACAATGAAGGCGGAAATACAACAAGAAGTCTTGCAGAGGGTTGATGAAAGCCTGAAAAGAAAGGAAGAAAAAATTGAAGATAAAATGTTAGCATTACAAATAACAACACAGGAAAGGCTGGTTCAACAACAGGATGAAACAGATCAGAAGCTCGATAGGTTAAAAACAAGTGCAGAAGAAAAATTCAAGAAAGCAGGCGAGGAAAGGAAGCAAAATGCAACAAAGATCAATATAATAGACAACCGACTTACAAGGGAGTTACAGGGGATTAATGATAGGTTAGAACACACGCAAGAATACCCAGTTAGTGTGGCACCTCCTAGCTTCAGCACAGAATTTATCCCGAAGTTTGAGGGGAGATACGGGGAGCTCCCGATGATTTTCCTAAGTAAACTGGACGATATCATTACAACAATAACGACTGAATGCAGACGGCTACAAGTAATCAATATGGCTTTAAAGGGAAATGCTGACGTCTGGCATAGCATCATAAAATCCAAATATGCAACGTATGATGAATTTCGGGCACTCTTCGTGGAACAATACTGGAGCAATTCCCATCAAGCTCAAGTAAGGACGGAACTAACATCGGGCAAGTACATCGATAAAGGAGGGTCTCGCGAAATGTACATAATGCACCGTTTCAACAAGGCACAGTACCTAACTCCTAAGTTGGCAGAAGAGGAAATAGTACAACACCTGTCACGACACCTTGAGGCTGAAATAACCAGAGCGGTGGCAGTCCAAAACGTCAAGACGTTGCGCGATTTGTTGGAAATTGTGCGAAATTATGACATGGCAGTTTACAACGAGAGAGGAGAAACACGGACAGCAATTTATCAAAATTCAAGTTATAAAAGAAAATTGGATAACACTTTAGAAAATAAATTTCGGCCGAATAACAATTTTAATAATAATAATCAATATAATCAACAAGACAGAAGAAACGTGGGAAACTTTAATAGAGCATACAATCAAAATAGGGGATATTACAATAATAATTGGGGTAACCAGAACAGGAATAATTTCAGAACGGGGGAAGATAGAAAGAACTACGACCAGCTTATTGCCGAACGTAATAAGAAGAGATGCCAAGAGATGGAACAGGCAGCAAATACTGACAGACAGTACGTCAACACATTATTTACCGAGCGAAACACAGATAGAGACAATGCAGAAAATTTGAACCGAATAGAGATAGCCGAGGTGCACGAAGAGCCTTCGGGGGGTAAAAGAAAACCCCAATTTTTGTAAATATAGTTAGTAATAGTAGTTTTAAGTATGTTGCGAATTTTGCTATCACATGGGACAGAACGGGGGAATATTTACTAGAGGAGAACGAAGAATATGCAACAAACTCGTGTTTACCATTTATAAAATTACAAATTTTAGACCAACAATATTATGCGTTGATTGACAGTGGTGCAATGGTTTCCTTAGTACAGGAGGAAGTGATAAATACTAATATGGATAATTTAAGAAGCAACATTATAAAAGTTAACAAGATCGACCTTTTGTCAGCAACAAGAAGAAAAATTTCAACAACAAATAGGGTATTGGCAATAAAGATATGCATAAATGGAAAAGAATTTGATGTCCGATTTTATATTGTAGCAGCTTTGAACGTACAGTTTGTAATAGGTGTAGATATCATTCAGAAAGTAGGGATAAAAATTGATGGAATGCGAAAGAGCATCCAGATTGATGACATTATAAAGCCTTGGTCTATTGAGGATCACGAGCTAAGAAATTGTTGCCCAGCTGAGATAACGGCGGGAGACGATAATATGAATTGTTGCCGAGCTAAGAAAGCCGGAGACGAAGTTATTATTATAAATAATTATGCGATAGGGGAAAGAATACTGGATGATAATCAGATAGGAAGGGATTTTATACAATATAAAGATAGGATCATGGAAATAATCGAGCAAAATGAAGAAATATTAAACCAGAACACCGGACAAGCTAAGAAATATTGCCACAAATTGTATGTCGACGAATCACAAGGTTTTAAATCCAAATCATATCCTATACCATTTGCACAACGCGAGAAGGTGAGACACGAAAAACATGAAATGTTAGACGAAGGGGATAATAGAACACTCTAGAATAAACTGCATGAACCCAATGGTGGTAGTAAAAACAAAGCGACGGTAGTCTTAGAATATTTGGAAAATATAATTTAGAAGAGAGTAGTTATAGGACCAATGTTGTACCACACACAATAGTTTAGTTAGAATAGGAGATAGGTTAGGAATTTTAGTAGTTTAAAGTAGGATAGTAAGACATCAAATATCAAATGAGACTGATTAATGATAACAGTTTGAAAAAAAGCACTGAATAATTTTGTGTGAATTAAAATAACAACGCATTACAACCTACTAATGAAATTAAAAAGAAAACATGCGTGGTGATTTTAATTAACAAAAATTAGGGGGAATTTCATGCGATGGTCTTTAGCCCTCAAATCGGCTCTGATTGCAGTACAAGCAAATAGCAAATTAAATCATTAAAGCACAGAGTTATAATAATGCAAGCATCTGAGAAAATTCACATAAATTGCCAAATCATATTAACACTGGTATAATTCGCCAATGACATTGATTATATTTGAATAGGCACAGAAATATGAAAGCTCAAATTCCGTGTATTGGGTTTAGCAATGTAATTTTTAATCATAATACAATAGATTCGCACAAACTAAAAGCCGAATCTAAATTAAATTCAGAACTGGCACAAAAAGTTCAAGTTAGACACAGCTTAAAAATGGAAGCGTAGAAAGTAAAGTCATTAGAGAATGGATAGCAAATGAACATTTTTAATAAAAGGTGAGAACAAGAATGACTAGAAGAATAAGGCAAAGAACATAGAAAAGCCAGGCAAGTCATTTTTGACATAAAAATACAAGACTTGGGGATTTGAAGAGATTGAAATAGCAAGAAATTAGATGGAATTCAAATAAGCAAGAAATTAGACAATGTTGGTGGATTAAAAACCTAGTCAGTGTAGTGGTAAACAATGGGCATTTAAGTGTTATAAAAATTAAGTGAGTGGCACATTAAAAAAACATTGAGAAATGAACAATTTCAAAAGACAATAATTTTAGTACATAAGAGTTTGTAATTAACTGATAAAATTTGTTAAAATTAGATTATAAGTTATGTTTTTGTACCTGGTTGATGTCCTACAATTCAAATCTGTAGACAGTGTTTTGTCAATAACGAGAGGAGCAATTGTTTCTGAATAAATGATGAAAGTTGGTTAAATTTTGCTCTATCTTTAATTATCAAAATTTAATAGAAGGCATAAACGTATAAAAAAATAAATAGCACTATCGTAATCAGCGTATTTGAGTGTATCAGCACAATTGGAGGCAAGAGATTCCAGGTATTTGAGTTTTTGGCGTTCCGAGGCAGGTTCGGCAGTTGGCGAATTCCTGCGACATCAGCGAGCAGCATCGTGGGAAGGCATAGAGTGGCAGGATTCTTCCGGCAGCTCCACACATCAAGCCAGAACACAACCCAGCATCACGAGCAGCCCGGGGAGCAAGATTTCAGCCAGATTCATAACAACGAAGCCCAGCTACGACAACCAAAGTGAGGTTAGTAGTGTAAAATTTTGATCTCCGCGAACGGCGTGAAAATTTGAGCATACCTTAATTACGACCTGGAGAATAAGAAAACCATAGCGGTTCATGGGGATGGCGAGGTATTTTCCCAGGATTTACAATTAAAATAGTCAGTTGGAGGCCCCATAAAACAAACGCAAATACGGCGTCCTTTTTAAGAATGCACCAATAGCACACGATCTGGAAAACAAAAGAATACATAGACGCCACTTGAAGGCAATTATTAAAAATCTTACCGTAAAATTTGTTCATTTAATTTGCTTGATAAATCAATTCCAAACGCGAGCTGAGAAAACTTGATCTTGGTGTGATAGATTTGACATTTCAGTTTAACAACGGCACATTACGCTTACATTTCAGGTTAATATGCCTACTTTTCAGAGGCGTACCGTAGAATTTTTAACTAGGAAAGTTTAGGAACCCAAGACCTGAGATTTTGAGTTTTATTTTCATGTCTCTGTATGTAAATGAGCTAGCAAAGTTAGGAAATCAGATGAATGGATTAGAAAAAGGGCAAACTACCATAAGAGTAATTCTCAATTTTGGCGTACCCAACGAAATAAATTAATCAGTTAGTTTGATTTTAGCAAGTGGTAGAATTAAATCAAATATTGTGTGCTGACTCTTTTTATTTATCAAATTAATTATAACCATACAAATATTATACGTAAAGAAGGGTCATTGCAATATATGTATATATATATATATATATTGAGGAGGTTATATTCATTCAATTTAATACTTAATTAAATAAGTAATTAAGAATCACCTCGCAAATATGTTATTTGCCCTATAAAATTCTAAGTCGATTAAAAGAAGTTATAATTTACTAACTCGTTGAAATAAATGGTTATATGCCCTGTTGATATTTTATTTATCTGCAAGTATTAATAATTGTTATGGCTAGCTCAAATTTCGGTAAAGCATTTATCCTTTCTCTCGGTTAGCTTCAATTGGGCTGAATGTATAATTCTTAATTTAACTTAATACGGTTCTGTACTTCGTCTTCGTACTACTGCGCACAAGCAAATACTCGAAAGTAAATCATACGTTAAATTAAAATGGTTTTCGCTGGCACAGTGCGATAGTGAATTTAAAAACAAAGTAAAAATGTATCACAGTTTCACCGGTAAATATTTGAATTAAGCTGTTTCGCGGCATTAACATAATTTGTTTTTTAGCATTTGTTAAAGGGGATTTACATCTACGCATCAATTGTTTTAGTTGGCGTCGTTTTCGGATATAACTGTCACATAACCCCAAATTATGGAGTTGGGCTATTTTGCGGACTGGATTTATTTTACAGCAATGAATATGGGTTGTATTGCCTTGGATAAGACTCTTGGTGCACTTGCATAAACTTCCCGGTACTCACTTAGCTAAATTTTAGGGGTAGACGGTACCTGTTGTTGCCGAACTTATCAGGGCTCGAAGGCGACGCTGGTCTCGTACTCGGACTGCTATGGACCTGATGCTGCTACAACTGCTCGGGCACGTCCTCACGTAACTGCTTGCTGCTCCGGAGTCTTTCCCTCTAGGCTGTCTCGACTCGTAGGCCTCCACGCAGAGATCGTAACGGCTGCTTCCGATGTTAGGTTATGGTGCTCGTGCTTTGGAGAACTGTACAACTTTATGTGTTGGATTTCGATGCAAATAACACCACACGACCACGAAATTGCACTGAATTGACTGGTATAATTTTTATTGGTAAACCAATTTGTTTGTTATATAAAAATTAACTTTATTTAGGAGTACATTTTACAAAATGTCAATTCTTACATTAATTCAATTGTTCTCTTTAATATCCGCTATAAACCATTGCTAGTTTTAATCTTAAAATAAAAACGGATGTAAATCAAGTTCAGAATGCTTACCTATAAATCTAACTTTGCCTAAAAATAAAAGTATGTGTACAAATTCTTATTCTAATATTATGGTCCACATTTATAATTAGTTAATCAAGTCTTTGCGTCACTGCACGTTTGTTAATTTGCTTTAAACTGTTCACATAAGTCACTGCACTGATTAATTTTATGAGAGTACTTCGTTCACCAAGGCGTCCCTTGATTTCAACTGTCTGATTTTCCACACAATTTTTAGTTCACCTGCTGTGTTCTTTCCTTAATTTGTTTTTTAACCCTGGCTTTTTGATTCTTACAATTTTTGATCAAATGCCTCAATTTCAGCCTACTTAGCTGCTCATTGAAACGTTTATTAGATTATCTAGCTTTTCCTACCTTTCTTTTAAAACCCTGACAAATATTTCACTGTTTAACTTTCTTTGAATTTTTCGCTTCAATTTGTTGCCTTTGCAAACCATTTTGTGATTAATAGTTCGGGTATTACTTTGCACAAACCTCATATTTTAAATGTTATCTTACATTCAAATTAGATCCCTGTGAGAATTGAGCTTTGCTTAAACCGTTCTTTAATTAATTATACTGCTATTAATTGGCATCTCTTTACCAATGAATTCAATCTATTAAATTTAAAGTTTAGCCTTGCAGTTATATAAAATACCTCATCCTGACCTTTAGTAAAATGTCCATTAGTTTGGTAATGCTATCAGAGTTGAGTTTCTAGGGCCTAATACCATCGCAATATATATATATTACAGTGGAACGGCAGCACCATGTTGGGCCACCATAAATATGTAATGGAATGGTTGCTTGACTTTTTTACAAGCCCCACAGTTAGTTACTTCATAATTATGTAAAAGCTTATAACGTTGAGACGCCTTTTATTTAATTATGAATATTACCTTTACTATTTTCTTTCAAATTGATTAATTTAGTTTGAAATTTTATATATTATTCTGTTTAATAAATGTAATGCATTTGAGACTCTTAACAGGAATGGTTCATTAATCTAGTTGGCGGTTCATTGATATTCTAATTTTATAATGACTTTTAATTATTGACTGCTACTAAATGTCACTTTGACTTTAAACAACTATCAAACAATAATCAAACCAAAAATGACAAATATTCTTTCTACTCACAAATCAATTTCTCAATTCACTAAAGTAAGTACTGTGTTATAATTATTTCACTCATTTAATTGTTATTTTATTCAATATTCTTCTATAGAACTAATTAAAACCAACCTGAATTCCTCTTATTTTCACGGCTAGTCACCTCAAAACACTACTGCTCTTGACGTTTACAACTCAACTTATTGACAGACCAGCCTCCATGCTCCTCCAACCGTCCAACAAGCTCCAACCTGTTAAAATCCTGGCTGCTTGCTGAAATGGTCCTGTTCCTTACACTCTTTTATGCTACTGTCAACCTAACAGCTTCCTGGTAAGTTCCCACTAACAGATGGTACCCAACTAATCTTATATTTTCTCCAGCTTTTACTTTGTAAGAATCGACCAAATAGAACAATCCAAATCAATCCGTCACATCAGCAACTCCCGTCAAATAATCGACTCGTCCCCCGTACAATCACCAAATCCAGTAATTAATATAAATTATTCCTTGTATGTATTAAATCATTCAATTCCATTTAAATATTATTATATTCTTCTTACTTGTATCTAATTAAACCATATTCCATAATCTCTTCAATGACTATATACTTGTATTATTTCATAATTGTATTTCCACTTATTTTTACCTCGTAGATTTGTTAATACCTTCTTATTTGTATTATACCAAATTATTCTCACAAATAAATGCAGAATTTCAAGTTTTTATTAATTGAAAAGAAGTTTTTCCAAAATATATCTACTTAAGTTTTGTTTGTTTTTTACTCTCATTCAAACAAAATTACTTTATGCTAGTTACAATTATTACTACACTCTGTTAAAATTGAATGATCTGATTTATACCGACTACATTTCTATATTCTAATAGAAAGCATATTTGCCACATGTAACATTAGCTTATCTTTCATATTAATTTCCACCACCATGATTGAATACTCAATTGCTATAATTTTCAAAATAAATTCTAAATGGTCTCAAATTTAACTTCCATAACTCAATTTCAACTTAACAAACAATCTTATTCAAAACTTTTCTAAATTTGATTGTATTAATCTACCAAATTTATTTATTTTAATTTTTATTTAATAACTGACCTTTGTGTATCATAATAATACACAGATTGTCCGAAATCCGTTTTGAACATAGAAACTTAATGAGTGCGACAAGGAAGGCATAAACAAAATGAGTAGCAGGACAAAGATAGAACGTATTCATGGCTAGCTAAATTTCTAAACTAAAATTAAGTCAATGAAACAAAAACACTTCTGTCAAATATTTTATCTGTCAGTGAGGTTTAAATAATAAAAATAATTATGTGAATAGTAAACAATAGTATATTTAAACTTCACTTTATACTCTTAATAACAGCTAAAATATTTGACAGAAGTGTTTGTTTGCTTCATTGACTTAATTTTAGCTGCAAAATTTAGCTAGCCATGATTACGTTCTGTCTTTGTCTCGCTACTTATTTTGTTTATGTTTTCCTTGTCGCACTCATTAATTTCCTATGTTCAAAACGGATTTCGGACAACCTGTATATGATTTCCCGTGCACTTGACGCATTGTGGTTCGAGTTGATTGCAGTACTTCGTGTGACATCTCTGACATTTCCACATTGAGGAATGTCAGTGGTTTTCTTTTTTGGTTCCACCGTGATAATACAATATTCGAATTTTGTGGGATTACAAGTTTCTGTTGATTTGTTATCTTTAACTAAGTGAACGGCACAAATTGGAATTGGCATTCTTTGTTTATTATACAGTCTTGTAACCTTATTTATTGCAAAACCTGCCTTAATTAGTTCAACCTTTATTTCTTTTCCAGATATTGATATTGGTATGTTGAGTATAAGGACTGACAATTGATTGACTGTTGGATCTTTATATGTATGCTATCTTATATTATTTTCTTTCGTAAGTCTTCATTGTTACTCAGAATAATGCGTAGTGCTGTTCCTCTACAGACTGTTGTGAATTCGTGGGATATCGATTTTTAGGACTTCCTAGTAATTTGTGGATTCATGGAAGTTGATAAGTGGTATTTATGGTTGTGTGTTTGAATTTTGTGCTGTTTCTTTTTCATTTATCATTATCTGTTACGTTTGTCTTATCATCGTCTGTAATTAGATTTCAATTTTTAGCTATATTGTCTGGTATATAATATTTAGTGCCGTAATAAGAGTGGTTGGATTAAACAGGTATTTTCTGTTGGGTTCATTAATTGGAAGCGAAAGATTACTGTTATCACGTTTACTCATGATTACTGTTCTTCTTGATTGGACCCTCCGAGTAAACCATTTGAATATACTTATACTCTTTTGTTAAGTGATTTTAAGGTAGTATCATTTTAACAATTATTTTACAAAAATATTTGAGGCGTAAGGTCACAAGATAACTTCAATATCACATATGTCTTATTTAGAAGTCTGTCTGTGAATAGAATATCTCAAAAACGAAAAGAGGTATGGCGTTGAAACTTTATATATACGTTTTTTGTACTATCTAGATGCGACAGCAAGCTTTCTAAGAAAATTGCATAAACGGAAGTATGGTGTTTACTCTTGTGATTTTTTCAAAAACGGCTTTGACGATTTTCTTCAGACTCTACATTTTTATTACATTTTTAATGTGTATTGATGTGAGATAGTTGAATCTCTCTAAAATGGGTTTCTTTAGTTTTTTTCGAATTTTTTTATTAACGTTAAAATTTAAAATCAAATTTTTATTTAATTATAAGATCACTGTAAAAGAAAGTTGTGTGCGTGTATCACACCAGATTTTTTATGGGATAAATTGAATGGATATTTATGTACAGTTAAATAGCCACATTAACGTAAATGTAAAACGAAAACTAGAGTATTGAAAAAACAAGATGTTGTTATTACATTTATTTATTACTCTGGTGATTTTCCAAATATCCTTGCTTTTTAATTTTTTTTAACTGAAAACAGAATGCTCAAATTTAGGCGGTCTATATTTCATTTGGATGGAGCCGCGTATCGATTGAGTTGTATTCAAGACAAGTAAAACATTAGATGCGGCTACATCTGCAACAGAAAAGTTCCAGAAAATAATGTTGAAAGATAAGTTGGATAATAAAAAACTCCCCATAGCGATAGAAGCCTATCGATCACTTGTAATATTTTATCTCCTGTCAACCAAAGCATAAAACACTACAGATAAAACGAGAGAGTAGTGTCCTCTTGAGACACCAGCCGCTCTTAACTGAACATTGCTATCATTCAGCGCATATCTCGCTGTTAAAGTTTCGGTTAAAACACAAAATATCGTTCTCTATGTAATAGACACTTTAGTAATTTTAGCGGCCGTATTATTATTTATTAATTTCTTAATTATTAAAAAACAAGCCATAGGACTTAAAGGCTTTTAGAGCTGATCTATATTATATATATATAATTATTAAAGAAGGCACCCGTTTTAAAGACCTCGGTTGCAATATTATGAACTATAAATGAATAATAATCAACTTTAACACTACCAAAAGTTACAGATCAGTAATTTATTTTGCGAATATGTTCAATTTATATTATTGACTATTTAAATATAGTTCCTTTTTGAATTAATTAACGTTTCTTTGGGTATTTCGCCAATTGAAAATAATATGAATACGAGTAAGAAGAATGTTTTGGAAAAATCTATTGCTGTTGTCAACGTGAACAATTTATTATACTAATACTGTAATATTAATAGAATAACTTGGCAATTCATAAAAAAATATCTGACTAGCAGTAAGTAGAAGTCTCTCGATTTTATTTTTTACAATAAAAAAAATATTTTTTTAATAATTCAATCCATAAAAAATATGGTTTCTTTAGTTTTACGTCTAGCTACAATCGATTCTTTGGATAAGATCTCCAGGTCAATTCTGATATTTGATTATCAATTTTGTATTTTCTTTAACCTTAATATGAAAATGTCTGAATGTTTCGTCGACACACCTACAACTCTTTGAATGTCTTAATATAAGAATTGGCCACAACGTAACTCCTAACTTTGAATACTGTATTAAAATTAATGCTAATGCCAATTCATCTAATCCGACATAATAATTTTCATTGCTTACTTGCTTGCTTGACGCCACTTTGAGAGCGAACCCGTGGGCCAAATTGGCTGATTTTGGTGTCAATCGACTCAGGGCCACGTAGGTAAGCCAGTAGTAGGGTTTTAACATTTTTAGAAGTGACTTTTTTATGTGGATTTTCTAACCTCAAAATTAACTCGACACACAAAATGGATGACTCTTGTACAAATTGCATTAAGTGAATTATTTCGAGCCGAATTTGGGTGCAGAAAGCTAGTTTAGTAATATATGTCTGGACAATACAGTATTGTCAGATTGATGTAAATGTATCTGCCTTGCTGTTTGTTTTTCACAGGGTTTTAAAAATATTTCAGAGAAGAGTCTTTTGATCGTCGTTATTTTTTAAATTATTTCAACCAATTTCTTCTCTATTAAAAATTGAAGAAATTAATACCACGTATAAAAATGTATAGATTCGCAACTGTTAAGTGGGGGTGCAAATATAGGAAAGGAATAGGAAAACTAAAAACAGTATGGGGAATGCTGCAAGAAAATATTGGGACGAAATATTGGAAAGAAGGCACGGGATTTGTTTATTTACAAATGTGAAGAGCTTTCAAAGAAAAAGAATGAAGAAAGACCAACGCTACTTAACAAAAAAAACGTGGCAAATAAGAAAGTATACAAAAAACTAAGAAAAGTAGTCACAAAATATTATTATTATTATTATTAAAATAAACGCAGAGCAGAGGAAAGGCCCTATGAAGCTCTGACTACAAACTATACTCATAACTTGTAACGCTAAACAATAATAATTATATAAGACAACTTATATCTAGATGTAAAATTATAACCTATTTGAATTATTAACAAAAACAGAAAGAAAAATGTCTATTCTGTTTTTAAATGTATTGATCGTAGGAGCGTCGACGATATCGGCAGGTAGACTGTTCCACATATGAAATACTCGGTTCACAATAAACGATCTTCTACACGTTAATCTTGCTAACTCTCTTTTTAACTTCAAACGGTGGCCCCGGAGACGGTCATCGGCATTAAGTTTGTAGAGAGAACAGTCTAATTAGTGAGCGAAAAGTAATAATTAAGTCGCTTCGAGAGCGTCGCATTTCGAAGGTGGTTAAATGTAGAACTTCAAGCCGTTCGTAGTATGATGGTCGCAAGCGACCATATGGTAGGTGAGTTGCTTTCCGCTGTACATTTTCCAATAAATTTCTGTCTGTGATTAAGTCCGGATGCCAAACAGGACCAGCAAATTCCAGAATGGGACGAACATATGTGCGATATAGTTTGGCAAATATAGTTGGAGAGACGTTTCTAAATGCTTTATGTAGTATATACAGAAGCTTATTGGCTTTGTTACACACATCTGAGTTGTGTTCAGACCATGATAGGTCGGTGGTAATTGTTACGCCTAGATCTTTGTGACTGGTAACGGAAGGTAACAGGTTCCCCGAAATATAATAATTGTGCAGAGGGTTAGTTTTTTCTAAATGCAACACTACACACTTTGTAATATTTAATGGCAAACACCACTCATTACACCATACCGATAGCGAGTCAAGATCATCTTGCAAAACAGTTTGTTACTTCACTGAGGCGTACAGCTTGGCGTCATCTGCATAATAGGAAGAACTTCTACGCAAAATATGTGGAAGGTCTGCGATGTACACTGCGAATAGGATGGGATCGAGCACCGACCCTTGCGGAACACCACTTAACACTGGTTTGATGTCATATAAACATTATCCAACACCAACACAAAATGATCGATCCTGAAGAAAAGCCTGTATCCATGACAATATATTCCTGCGAATACCAGCCTGTTCAAGCTTGGCTAAGAGGGCAGAGTGAGGTACTCGATCAAAGGCACGAGAAAAATCCAAATATATGACATCAGTGGGGGATGCGTTGTCTAGAGCCATTGTCCAATTATTAATGCATTCCAGGAGATTGGTAATTACAGATCTACCAAGAGTAAATCCATGTTGTTGAACAGGTAAAATATTTTCATCCAGCAAGAAAGGTACTACTCTGTCTACAATTAAGGACTCCATGATTTTTGGTGTAATTGGCGTTAAAGTAATTGGGCGGTAATTATTTCTAGCTTGTCTCTCTTTTTAAATATGGGTGTGACAATTGCACTCCTCCACGAATTTGGAAGTTCATGTTCGGCAAAGGACTTTTGCATGATTTTTGCTAGAGGTTCAGAAATAACATGCGAACAAGTTTTCAGCAACACAGCAGATAGATGATCAAGGCCTGGCGCAGTAGAAGGATTCAGTGCAAATAATTTTTCTTCAACTAGTTCAGGAGTAAAGTTAACATCGGTGAAGCTTCTGGTAGTCCTCGGAAATTAAATAGGCGGAATAACAAGATTAGGTACACCAGAGTAGGCAGAAAAAAGGTATCAGCAAGTATATTTGCGCATTCGTGTCGATTTTTTGCAATTGCTCCGTCACTTGACCTAACTAAAGGAACTTGAACAGTAGATGAAAGGGATGCCCGTACATATTTATAAAATTGCTTTCAGTTCCTGGAATTGGCGATTTTATCTTCGTAGTTCCTTTTTGCTAGATCGATCACTGATATAAGGTGGTTCGAGTATTGTCGGTGGTTATGGTAGTCTTCCATGACTTTTGTTTTACGATACCTATTCCATAAACGCTTTTTAGTCGATATCATTGCGAATACCTTACTTTCCAGCCACGGTTTAGAAGGATTTACTTTGATAGGTTTCAAGGTGAAATTAGTTTTGACAGAAGTAGATAATTGTGTATGTAAAAGTGACCAAGAATCGTGAACATTTAGAGAACTCATAGCTTGACACCAGTTGATGGAGTTGAGATCGTCAGTAACATTGTCATACTTAATACGTGTTTTGCATATAATTTTATTACGAGAGTTCAAGCTTTGATAAACAACTTGTAGAGTGGCACATATAACAACATCATCGGACTTACCAATTGGAGACAAATGGCAAATATTATAAAAAAAGATCCGTATCATTAGTGAATAACAGATCTGAGTAAGATTACTGTTCAGAATCATATCGGTTGGATAAAAAGTAGAATTCGCATCACTTTGTGATTGATGAGACACTATTGGCCATTTGACGGAAGGGAAATTGAAATCACCCATTACTATTAAGTTTGTAGTTTCAATGGGCATTTTGGTAAGTAGATCAAATAGATCTTTATCATTTCAAAGATTATTAGAAGATCTAATATTGCAACTGAGCGGTCTATATAAACAGACTAAAGTGAATTTAAAAGTGCAGTTCTGATTCCATTTATTGTGCTGGGAATGGGCATATCAATGTTCTGTAACTTGAAAGAAGCGAAGAAAAAATTATTAGTGAAGATACAGACGCCACCACCACGACGATCGGTTCTGTCAGCACGATATAGTGAATAACCAGGTATTTCGTATAACGAGTGGGGTAATGACGGCATTAACCACGTTTCTGTGATCAGAAAACAAGCAGGTTTATGAACATTAACAAAAGCTATATGCAGACAAAAAATTTTTAGAAAGATGTAATGAGTTAATGCAGGAACTGGATGTATACAACTTATATAATAATCCAAGAAAGTTTTTTAGAGGGCTAAAACGCACAAGATTGTACAGTAAAATGAAGCGAAGTTGACCAAAATTTTTACAAACGTTGCAAATTTAAATTATTTTTGCTCTACTTTTTTCCATTTTTAATGTAACTTATATTATTGGTCATGTATCTACTATGGATTTTTTTTTATTATGATTTATTTTGCTACTTTGTTAATGGGTACAAACTTATAGGTAACGTCTAAGTACTAAAAACAACAGTTTTTACATTTTCTATCATTGCGTTGGAAATGCGATTCGTGACAATTTGTCACCATATTAATGAAGGTGTTCATTATAAATTCCGTTTTTGAAATTTATGAAATTAGCAAAAATATAAAATTGCCCAATATTTCGATTTTGGGGTGAAGTTGCCCAGATGGGCAAAGTTGACCGACAAGTCACAACTTGCAAAGTCTTGTAATCTGTGGATGCTGAAATGTTAATATTTTTTAAATGAGCAATAACTCTTGATGAGTTGAGCCTGCGGCAATATTTAACTATAACGAGAGTAACCTAAGCGATTACTACCTCAAAAAAGGTTAATTTATGGTAACCATTTATTATGCTATGTATTTCTGCTGCTGAAGGCGTACTACCGTCATACGTTATTTATAAGGCAGCAAATTCAAGGGATCTTAGCGCGAAAAGGGCCTATTGATGATCTATCTTCCGTCAAAAAATGTCGCTCAAAAGAAAATCGGTACAACAGATGGAATTGTGGTTGGTTTTATTGGTTATTGGTAAAACAGTACTTCTAGGTGATAATCTATCTTTACATTTCACTAGAGTGGTTCTTAAGCTCTGTAAAGAAAATTTCATTGACTTTTTTTGCTTGCCTCTAAATGCTACACACTGTACCAGGCATTGGAAGTTAGTTTCTTTGGTCCAATGAAAAACTATTGAAAACGGATTTTAATTTATTGGAAAAAGACGACTCCCAAGATATCATCTGTGAAAAAGACTTCATTCTCGCTGATGTTGAGAAAATTATTTCACAATATTGCAGCAACAGTAAAACAAAACGCAGTAAGCGGATTTTTGTTATCACGAATATATCAACTTTTAAAAAAAAATTGCTAAAAAAAGTTCCATACAAAGATCGTTGATTATATTTAATGGAATAACGGAATTTTAATAAGAGTGCTGCTCCCGCAAAGCGCAAAAAATTAATTGTTATTCCAGGGCAATCTGTTGCCTCCCACAAAATGAGATAAACATCCTAAAGAACCCTTGCCTTTAATAAGTAAAATAAGGGAAAAACGTAAAATTGTGGAGTCAAATGTAGAAAATTCATCGTCGTCGTCTATATCTTCGTTGGAACAATGTAATACACCAATATGAGTTTGCGTAAGGATATCCTGGAAAAACAACAACTTAATCTGAAAATTAATGCATGGGCTATTGCGGCATATGAGAAGAAAAATACTGTTAAACATTTTATTGGAAAAGTGTTGTGCCTGAATGGTATTAAACTGGAAATAAAATGTATAAAAGACTGTATAAGGGACAAATTTATGTCGTCATACCTATGTATTTAATTTATTTTATATGAATTTTATTGCGCTTTTAGACAAATAAATAATTTCAAGTATTTATATTATATCTTGCAATGGTCAACTACGTCCTATACCTATCTAAAACAGTTTTTGGTGTAAATATCAAAGGCAGGGACAAATTTATGTCGTCATACCTCTGCATTTAATTTATTTTATATGAATTTTATTGCGCTTTTAGAAAAATAAATAATTTCAACTATTTATATTATATCTTGCAATAGTCAACTACGTCCTATACCTATCTAAAACAGTTTTTGGTGTAAATATCAAAGGCAGTCAACTTTGGGTCAAAGTGGAAGAAACAGTTTTCGGAGCATTAAATGAATAAATGATAGAACATGCAGAATAACAGAAGAAATGCACACAAAAGAACTCAGTTGGAGAAGCTCTTGCTTATGAGAAAGTACTCAACGTAACTAGGAAAATACAACAATAAAGGTGCTGATCACGAGGAAATAGTGGGAGAATTAATAAAAATGGTAGCAGCGGACTTTGTAAACAGCTGCATCAATTAATAACAAAAATAGAGAAGCAAGAAAAAATAGCTGGTAACTGGAAGAACGGAACTTGTTATCCAGTGCATGAAATCCCTTGAAGTACCGAAAAAATTAATTAAGTTAATGGAAATACATCTAAGAGGTACGAAAGGTGTAACCGAATTACAACAAGGAAACACCGAATCATTCAGAATAAACTCCATATTAAAGCCAGAAAATTCGGTGTCAATCATGGTCTTCAACATAGTCTTCGGGGTAATTATAAGAAAATCTAGCTTAAGGCGGATAAGGAGAGCTCATATATTTCTACAGTGAGCGAGGTGAATTTTTGATTTGCTCCTTGAATGTAAAACACTTAGGCAACTGTAGATACATCACTTTGTCTTTTATGCAAATGTCGGAAGCGGATTATTTCGCTTAGTACCTACATTATCTAAAATTCTATTACCTACAGACAAGTTTCGATTTATATCTGAGTTCGCCCAATACGTCCTTGTTTGTTACCGAATAGCGGACAGAATTTTCACTGAAATGTTTTGGTGTTTTTTTTTTAATTCTGATATAATGCCAGTCCAGCATAAACTGCTATTCACGGCAGAGTTCATTCATAAGTTTTTCAAACTAAGCGCACTACTCACTAAAGTCATTTGTTTGGTCACTTTTACAATGTACGGCAGTTCATCTCGTTATTGTTGATTAGCTTACACTGTGATTAATTATGGCTTTATTCACTGTCACTGCTTAGGAGGTCTATGGGTAGTTTTCTTTTAAGCCTAGTGTGCACTGATTGTTTACCTAACTTATAGAAGTTAGCACCATCGCACTGGTTGATGTTATTGTAGAATTTTCTTGAAATTATCATGATGTGTTGTTCAATCGTTGGGATGTCGGTTTCCCTGTGCAACTGCAAGTTTCTGACGAACCATTCTGAGTTAGTTATCATTCTCAGGACTTTATTTTGTAAGAGTTGAAGTTTTTTCAGATTGATCTTAGATGTTGCGCTCCACACGCTACAACCGTAGGTGAATATAGGTCTTATCAAAGACATGTAGATTAAAGTGCCACACCTAATTTTGAGGGGTGACTTTTTATTGATTATTGGCTAGAGCGAGCTCAGTCTTGCATATGACTCAGAAAGGTTTTTGTTAATGTGTAAATTCCAATTTAGTTTCTTATCAAAATATAAACCAAGATATAGCACTGCACTGTCTACTGGATTCCATTGGATCGCAATATTGTTGATAAGTAAATTTGGTGGATCTGGGGACCGGCGGAGTGTAAAGATTAACTCTTACTTGAAAGGTCCTAGCGGACAGGAATGAAGTTATTACCTTGAGTAAGTATGCTGGAATATTCATCATTATCATTTTGTGTTTGAGCCCGTCAGTCCATATCCGATCAAAGGCTTGTGCTACATCTACAAATGCAACGAGCGTGTGTATTTTGTTTTCAAAGCCTTCTTCTATTAACTCTGTGAGTCTAAGAAGCTGGTGTGTTGTTGCATGAGAACTACGGAATCCAAACTGAAATCCTGGAATAAGGTTGTGTCTCCAAGTATATGCTTAAACGTGCGTGTATGGTTCGTTCCAAAAGTTTTGAAAGTGTGGATAGCAAGCTAATTGGGCGATAGTTCGCAGGGTTGTAATGCTGTTTTCCAGGTTTTGGAATCATCAGAATTATTGCTCTTCTCCAAGCGATAGGGAAATATCCGCTTCTCAAGCATGCGTTGAATATCGCTGTTAGATAACAAATGGATTTATCTGGTAGGTTTTTTAATACTACATTGGGTATAAGATCTATTCCAGGAGCTTTCTTGAATTTAAGTTTCTTAATATACATCTTTAATTCTGATGGCGATATTGGGTCAATTTTTGTTGTATCGGGAGGAACTTCGTTGTTTAATTCAGCTTGCTCAGGGTGGTTAGTATCATTTGGGTTAGAAGGAGTGGTGAACGCTTTTTCCAGCTGGTCTGCAAAAATCTCGCACTTATCAGAATCTTCTGAATACGTACAACCATCGTATCGGAGTTGTGAAATTAGGACTGGTTGTTTTAGAATCCTTTTGGTGGCCCTTCACATATTGGGGTCCCCAGGATTAAGGGATTCTATGTGGCGTTGATAAGAGGATATTCTGAATTGGTCTAGTTCAGTTTTAACTAGCCTAATAAGTCTGTTCAGTTGTGTTTTGATTGCTGGGTTACGGGTTCTTTGACACAATCTGCGTGCTGCATGTTTATCATTTATTAATTGTTGTATGTATGTGGGCGGCGTTTGACCCGTGCGATGTCGATGTGTTCGAGTTATTTTGGTTGCTTGTTGTGGCGCTAGCGTTATTACATCTTTGAACTTCTCCACCGCTTTGTCAATATCCTCAAGAGATTCTATGTTGGAAGGGCAAGTTAGTAAGTAGATTATTCATAGTAGATCGGAAGTTTTCCCAGTCAATGGGTCCGTTAACTAATCTTGGGAGATGCGGGTAGTTGTGTGGTGAACAATTGAGAGTGAATAACACTGGTAGGTGGTCAGAGTCGAGTTCCGTGAGAACTGTCTGAGTTATTGGTAGAGTTAGGTTTTTATGTAGAATGATGTCAAGGATATCTGGTAGCTGATTATGACGATATGGAAAGTAAGTGTTTTCGGAGGGTGCAGCCACTTGTAGTGCCAGTTGGGAGGTAAAATTATTAAGCTTTATCCCGTTCGGGTTAGTTGCTCTGCATCCCCAGTTCGTATGCTTGCAGTTAAGGTCACCAGCCAGGAGTGTGGAATGTTGGCTTGCGAAAATTTGATTGAGTTCGTTTTGGCTGAGTTGAGTTGTGGGCGGTTTATAGGCTGATACGATCCGGAGTGTAGAGTTGTCATTTACTGTTATATTTATAGCGACGGCTTCTAAAAAGTGTAAATCCTCTAATGCGACTGGAGCAACAGTTAAGTTCTTTTTTATTAATATTGCGCTGCCTCCCAACCCGTCACCCGATGGTCGGTATTTCCGGTAAATGTGGAATCCCGGTAATGTGAATCTTTCGTTTGGAATGAGGTGTGATTCTGTGATGCATGCGATATCAACTTTGTGCCTATATAAGAATGAGATGAGTATTGATCGTTGTTTCTTAATGCCATTGGCGTTCCAGTTTAGAAGGGTTAACTTATCAATAGTAATTCGATTATTTGCTGCCATTTTGGAATAGCATCGGTATTAACGATATAATAAAAATTTCAATTTGTTCGAGGTGGGGGGTAATTATTTCGATAATGGATTGTAGGAAATTAGTCGCAGGAGAGTTTTGATTTGTTGAGTTTTGATTATTTTGGATCGGGGTATTTGGTTTAGGGGCATGGGGGTTATGGTTCAGTAGTGAAGCATATGTTGCATTGGATGTGATTTTTCCTCTTATGATCGCATTAGGGCTTGTAGGTCTGACTACCGGAAATTTTTTGAAGTATGGGCAACCTCTGTAGTTGGCCTCCACAGTTTACACATTTGGGTGAGTCAGTGTCCTTGTTTTTTTTTGCATTGCGAGTAGTGGTGATTTTTAGTACATTTCACGCAACGTATGGGCAAGTGGCAATACTTTTTAGTATGCCCCACCAGCTGGCAGTTGGTGCACTGAGGGATATCACTATTCTTACGTCGAGGTTCTACGGCTACTACGCAATGTTGAAGTCTATTCAAATTGAATATATCGCTGGTTTTCTCGTTCCTGGTTAGTTCAATTGCAACTATTGGTATTGGGGCCTTATTGCGGTTAAGTAGTCGTGTGGCTTTGATTATTGGGAACTTTAGGTGTTCTAATTCTGCCTTAATCTCTTCTACAGTTATTGATAATGGAACATTACGTATCATTGCTGAGATATTCGAGTTTTCAGGGTTTCTGTAGGTGTAATAGTTAACTTTGTGCTCGTCATAAAACTTAGTAAGTTTTCTGTAATCGTCTGTGCTACTCAAATTGTTTTTTAGTTTTTTACCTTTGTAGTTTGTGGTAAATTCCTCTGTTATGGTTAATTTAATATCTTTAATTATGTTTTGGTAGTTGGTGCCGTTGGGTATGAATATCGGGGGCACCTTCGGTTTCTCAGTAGCGTAATTTGAAGTACTTGGTTGCGAGGTGTTTGATTCATTCTCAGATTGTAGTGAGTAAAATTTATTTTGAGAGATTAGAGTGTCTGAACTAAATAAATACCGCTTATTGAAGTCACTATCTTCTGGTGAGGTTATAGGTCATTTGAGATTGGTTGTGTCTTTATCTAAAATATTTTCGTGTTCCATTTCAGTTGCATTGGAGGTTACCTTACTCCCTTTGAAGATTATGTTCGGGGGCCTTAGTAGCGATTTATTTGTATCACTCATATTTTAAATGTGCGCATTCGTAAATGATGTACGAGTTTCGGATTAATTTTTGTTAGCGAAAGTTGTAGATTAACTGTCCTTGTGTGATTAAGCTCTACGCTGCAATCAGCAGATTGCAGCTTAAAGAACTCGCACGTTTAACTTTTAGTATCTATTGTGTATTGATTATTAAGTAACGAGTAAAATTTAAATTAACCAAAGCAATTATTTGATCGGCTACGCTCTTAACGAAATAAACTCAAGTCACGACCGCACTCGAGCTCGTTGCACGCGGAACTCGTGTTTTGGTGTGATTCATATCTTGTAATTAATTTTGAATTTTGTTAACAGCTGTTTGAATATAATATAGGAGTTGGGAGATAATCAGCTACAGTAGAATACAAAACAAATTACTGTGTTTGTGCTATCATTTTCTTAGCTTTTAGTAAACCAAGAAATAGATAACAGAGCAGTAATAGTCATTTATAACACAGTTAAAATTTTATTTTAAAAATCTTGATTAGTTAAGTTACGTTTCGCAGTAATAATTTTTCTGCTTCATCAAACTTAAAATTTTACAATATATAATAATAAAAACATGTGCATTAATTTTATGAAGAAAATATTTCTTATAAAGTTGTAGTAGTTTTGTTGTATATATGTCAAACCAACAAGGAATTTTTTTATATGATCGGTAAACATTTGATGTTTTTATTCAAACATTTTTCTTTACAATGGTTTTGCTATAGTAGTCTAATTCCTTGAAGCATTTGTGGACTCCGTTTCCAAAGTTGTTTCTGATGTATTGGTAGATATTCAGGTTTGTTGAGTTTTCATTGGGATTGAATGTGGCTCGTTTTTGGTTTCCTGTTGTTTAGGCAGGTAGAGTTGATTGGTGTGTTGGATTGCATCATGTTTTTATTTTTAATCATTCTCCTGGTATGATTAATGCACATGTGTTTATTATTATATATTGTAAAATTTTAAGTCTGATGAAGCAGAAAAAATATTACTGCGAAACGTAACTTAACTAATCAAGATCTTTAAAATAAAATTTTAACTGTGTTATAAATGACTATTACTGCTCTGTTATCTATTTCTTGGTTTACTAAAAGCTAAGAAAATGATAGCGCAAACACAGTAATTTGTTTTGTATTCTACTGTAGCTGATTATCTCCCAACTCCTATATTATATCTTGTAATTGTAAACGATTTTACAATACTAAGAAATTGTAAAATTGCACAGGAATCTAAAAACATAATTTGTCTGATAATAACAATTACTGTATATGACAAATTGTGAAAGTACGGTAATTCGCTCCACTGCCTTTTGCTCATTAGGTATTGCGACCTTCGTTGATTGTAATAAAATTAGCACATTCCTGGTTTGTATAAATACCAAATTTTCCTAACAAAAATCCATTTACACACTTTTGCTTTCTGTATAGATTATCGGTAACAGCAGTTGTTAGTGCCCCCCAAGTGCTTTTATAGAGTTTTTTTTATCTATACAATTCGTAAAATGCCAAAGAAAAATAAAGAATTTATTTTAGGTTCTTTCCATTTATGCGTTTGCCTTCTTTGTAGATATTAACTTTTTGTAATATTCTTGAAAACATTTTTACTTGTAATAATTATGTCATTATGGAAATACCTAACTAATTACCGAATTTGTGGAAATACCGTAACTCCACATAAAATCTCTTACAAGCACAAATAATATTTCATTTGCCAAACTGCGTTCGTAAGTGATATTAGTGATTGAGCTCAGTTTGTTTTTGTGTTCAAAACATCAAAAGTTTGCAATGGCAAAAATTAGACCACCGATATCTCATTCAAAGAAAAGCATCAAACTGCGAATGAAAAAACTTTATGCACTGTAAGTATATAATTACATATATTATATTTGATATCAGAATTTTGGACTATAAAATATGTACCTACGAATTTACTCTAGGACTATCTGCTGTATTTTTTAAAGAGTTATAATTAGGGTGCGAATCTTGGGGGTTTGCGACACCTACCGAGCGCGTCTTCAGGTGGCGGATAGGAAAACGGCCGAGGTCCTCCGGACCAAGGTTCGTGGTCAGCTAGTAGCGATATCCCGGGCCTAAACTCCTGTGTGATGGAACGAAAGCTGCCACCGCGAACCATCCCCCCTCTTCATTGAGTTGTGACCGCTCAATGGATTTGACAGGGTTTTAGGTTACCCTCGTGTTTGTGCCGTGCGAGGCGACCCATGTCGGTTGGATGAAGGAATCCTGAGGATTGAGCTACTTCTGGGACAGTTTGGTTTCCTGGAGCGCAGTAACACATCTCTTTAGCTCTGATTTCACTTAGACGGGAAGTCGAGACTAACCCACCTAGATCAATCGGCTGTTCCGTCGGGTCAGACCGTCGGAAGAGTGAGCTCTTTGGGGGTGAGAACTCCGGCGCTACTGCCTCTACCTCCACCCAAGGGCTGGCTCCCAAAGCTAACCCTAAGGTGGCAGGTTCAGGCCAAATCAAAGACAGAAGTGGAAAGGGACGTGGGTCACCCTCAACCACTACCAAGGGACTGGCTCCCAGAGCTAGCCCCAAAACCTGTTGGTTCCGGTTGGCCTACATCTTCCATAAGCAAAAGGATTAGATCGGATGGAAGCACACCCTCCATCTCTAATCCGAAAAAGAAGGTCAAGCCAGACCAAAAAGTAACTGAAAGGGTAGGTGGTTACAAAGAGGCCCTTACGAGGCACCTCAGCGTGGCCATCGTGGATCTAAGAACCCCCCTCGGTAAGATCACCCAGGTCCAAGCGGACCTAATAAAGGCTCAATTGCTAGTGGCTCTGGACAATCACATGTTCGCCCTAGCCAAAGGCCAAATTCCACCCATTTTCAAGGGCTGGCAGTACACCGGGGAGATTCTTAGAATTACCTGCGAGGATGACCAGATTCTGAAGTGGCTAACGGAGGCAGTGTCAAACCTGCCCACTTTATGGGAGGGCGCCCGTCTCAATGCCGTCCAGGTGGATCGGCTGCCCAGACTGGCGAAGGCAGCGATATGGATTCCAGGGAAACCTGAACCTACGGAGACTGTTATTCGCCGACTGGCAGTGCAGAACCCCGAAATAGGTGTTCGAAACTGGCCCCTCTTCCACACAGCCGAAAAGAAGGAGCCCGTTGGCAGACTCCTAGTTTTTGGGCTAAACCAAGAGCCTAAAACAGCAGTCAAAAGTAGATGTAGTAAACTGCACTATCAGTTTACAACTCTAAAATTGAAAATTCAGAGGCCTGGAGATGCAGTTCCAGACTCCAACCCCTCAAGGCAGGGTGCGTCTACGGATACCCCTAAACCCATTTCTGTTGCAGAGCAGGGTGCGTTTTCGGATACCCCTCTATCGCTAGTAGGAGAGCCGCTGATACCACAGCAGCCATCCAAATTAGAAGCCTTACAACCCCCCATCCCCATGGATACTTTTGAGGGGGAGAGGGAGCTGATGAGTATACTTTTAGGGTCCGGGTCGGACACCGAGGTCGAATAATTTATTGTCGACCTCATGTCCTCCCAACCTAGACTAAACATCATACAAACTTACCTGCAACATTGTCGAGAGGCTGCTGTTACTCTACGCAGACAGCTCGACAGCCAGCAGGACACTGTTGCATTAATACAAGAGCCTTGGATTGTAAAATCTAAGATCTGTGGATTAATTAATCGTAATGGCACTGTTTTACAGATAGCACCCATGAGAAACCAAGGACATGCATCTACTGTCCCAAGCATTTACAAGCCTTTGCTTTGTCACACCTCTGTACGCGTGATATTACGGCGATACAGATGAGCTGTAGTATAAACGAAGGGAAGGAAGATGTCATTTTCGCATCGGTACACCTCCTCAGTGACTCAATTGACCTTCCACCTAGCGCGGAGTTAATCGAATTGGTGAACTACTGTGAGAGGAACAACAAAAACCTAATTATTGGCTGTGATGCAAATGCTCACCACGTTTCGTGGGGTAGCAGTGGCATTAACACCCGAGATAGTTTCTTACTTGAGTACCTAATAAGTACAAACTTAGAAATACTGAACCGTGGATGTAAACCAACTTTTGTCACAACGCGTAGCCAGACCGTGATTGATCTGGCCTCTTCAGATATTTCCAATAATATTGTGGGCTGGCAGGTATCACCTGTTATGTATATGTCAGACTACAGATGGCTTTGTTTCACATTATCTGGAACTATAGCTCAACCAAAACAATATCGAAACCCTAGGCGAACTGACAGACTATCTTACAAGACAGATCTGGAAGCTCATCTGGTGAATTCGGTTTTTCCAGAAAAGATTGATTAGGTAGAGGACTTGCAAATCAGTGTGGATAACTTGCAGCACTCGATCCTAGGATCTTACGAATCGTCATGCCACTTGAAGACATCCAAGGCGAGTCGCACAACCTCCTGGTGGTGTCAGAAACTCGACAGGATAAAATCAACATTGGGAAAACTATTTAACAAAGCAAAAAGAACTAGAATTACTAGTGACTGGGAAGCCTATAAAGACGAAAAACTATTATACAAAAAATAAATTTGTCAGAAACAGAGGGACCTTTGGAAAACGTTTTGTAGTTCCATAAAGCCCACTGCCTCCGCAACTCGGTTGAAGAAGATCCTTTCTAAGGATCCAAACCAACAGCCAGGCTGTCTCAGGCGAGGGAATGGTTCTTTTACAACCAAACCCAAAGAGACAGTGGAAGTGCTAATTCAAACACATTTTCCAGGCTGCATTGTCACCCCTGACAATGTATGGCGAAAACCCAACATCCCACCTCCCTCAGAGGAGGATTGGAATGTGGCAAACCAGGTCGTACGGGGTGACAAGGTAACCTGGGCTATAAACTCCTTGCTCCCCTTCAAGTCGCCAGAAGTGGACGGTATCTTTCCAGCCCTGCTACAATGGGGACTGGACCTGATACTTGTTCACCTGGTGCGCATCTACCGGGCATGTATCGCTTTTAGATATATACCGCAAAGCTGGAGAGAAGGGAAGGTAGTTTTTATACCTAAACCAGGGCGTACGGATTATACCCATTCCAAATCATATCGTCCGATTAGTCTTACATCCTTCTTACTAAAGACGCTTGAGAGACTTTGTGACAGAGAAATACGGGAAAGGGTGCTGGCTTTACACCCATTGCACTTAAACCAACACACCTATATCTCAGGGAGATCTACTGAATCGGCGCTACATGCTGTAGTGAACCGTATTGAGAGATCTTACTTACTCACTTCCACTACAGCTACATCCCTCTGTGGGATTTGGCCTTTTCGATCACCTTTGTCCATTTATTCCTGTCTTTAATTGTTATTTTCCAGTTAGTTACACCTATCTTCTTGATGCCTTTGCAAACCTCATCTAACCACCCTGTTGCTGGTCTACCCACTCTCCTGGTTTCTTGTGGTTTTCAGAACGTGAGAATCATTGGTGCTTTTTTCTCTCCCATTCTGTATATGTGACCAAACCAACTTAATCTTCTTGATTTTATATAATTTAAAATTGTTTCATTGTTTATTAAAGCATGTAATTCATAGTTCATTCTGGGTCTCCAATTTCCGTCCTCGTCATGGATTGGTCCAAAGATTTTCCTTAACACTTTACTTTCAAAACACTGTAATTTATTTTGGTCACTATCACTCAGGGTCCAGGTTTCACACCCATACACAAGGATCGGTCTTATTACACTCCGATATATAACTAACTTATCCCTTTTACTTAATAGCCTCGAGTTCAGTAGGATATTATTTGCATACATCGCTTTTTTGTCTGGTTGTAATCGCGCCGCTACTTCTTCATTTATTTTATTTTGTTGATTTAGGAGCGAACCAAGGTATTTATAGGAATTCACGAGTTCATACTTATTGTTATTAATTTCTATGTATCGCAGACCCCCTCCATTTTCCTTCTCATCCCTACACATCATTATTTGTGGTTTTTTGGCGCTTATCACTAGCCCTTTCCTTGCTGCTTCTTCTTGAAGTATTTCGATTTTTTCTGTTAAATCTTTCAAGCTTCTCGACACTAAAGTAATATTGTCTGCATATATACACATTTGTGTTAGTTTTGTGTTTATCCAACCTGTTACACCGATGCTTCTGATGCATGCTTCTATTGCCAAGTTGAAGAGGGTGGCTGAGAGTGGGTCTAACTGTTTGACTCCGTTGCTGACTTCAACACTATTGGTTTCCTCGGTTTGTACTATTACTTTCGCTTCAGTTCTCGTTAACGTCATTTCTGTCAGGCGAATAAGCTTTTGTGGTATCTCTAGGGATAGGAGATCATTTTCTAATGCTTCTGGGGACAACAAATCGAACGCCTGTTTAAAGTCGATGAAGATAATGTAAAGCAGTATGTTATGCTTTTTACATTTTTCTAGGGTTTGTCGCATGATATGTATATTATCTGTTGTTCTCCTGTTTGGTCGGAAGCCGTATTGTTGCTCATTTAAAATTATTTCAGAGTATAGAGTTAATTTGCTGTTAATTAAGCTTGAGAGTATTTTGTAGGCTATATTTAGCAGCGTGATGCCGCGGTAGTTACTGCAAACTGTTTTGTCCCCCTTTTTATGTATGTGGTAAATTACGCCCATCCTCCAATCATTCGGCATTTCTTCGACTTCCCATACTTTCAGTATTAGATTATGCAATCTCTCCCATAGGAATGTTTCGCCGTTCTTTATCAACTCTGCTGTTATGGCAGCACTTCCTGGGGCTTTAGAGTTTTTCAAGTTTTGTATGATTTTTATTGTTTCTGTAAATGTAGGTGGCTCCATTTCTATTTCTGCTGTTTGCACTTTAAGTTTCTCTATCTTTTCAGTATTTTGAGGCGTTGCTAGTCCTTCAAAGTGCTCTTGCCACCTATCTAGGATTTTCTTCATCCCAGTAACATTTCCTCCCCTCTTATCCTTGCATACATTAACTCTGGGTCTGAATTCTCCTGTTAGTTCTCTTGCAATTTTGTAGAATTTCTTACTGTTATTATTCTTTCCTGCTTCCTTTAGTTTTTGCATTTTTGTTTTTAGGACTTGTTTTTTCTTGCTTCTACAGAGCTTATTCGATTCTTTCCTTTCCAGTTCATAGGCTACCTTAGACGATTCCGTCGGGTTATTTAAATATTTTATTCGTAGAGTATTCTTTTCTTGTACTTTTTCTTGGCACTCCATGTCGAACCATTTCTCATGTCTCTTTTTACTTATTGGGTGGGTTTCATTTGCTACATTTATCAAAGTTGATTTTATATTATTCCAGTCTGCTTCTAAGTTGTTTGTTAGTTGTTTCACTGTTAAGCGAACCTTAACTTTTCTTTGGAATTCTTTTAGTGTTGTTTGGGCTTGAAGCTATTCGGTATTCCATTTCTTCGTTTTAGTTCCCTTGGTTTTCTTTACGGTTGAGATTTGTTAACGTAGTCTACCTTTGACCAGGAGGTGATGGGAGTCACAGTTAGCTTCACGGTAGCTTCTGATATCCTGTACGTTGGATGCCCAACACTTTGATACTAGCACGTGGTCAATTTGGTTCATGTTTTGCATTCCTGGTATGATCCAGGTTCCTTTGTATATGCTTTTATGTTGAAAGGAAGTGCTGCTTATTTTCAAGTTGAATTCGTCTGCTAATTGGCATAGCATTTTGCCATTTTCACTAGTTTCTATGTATAATGAATACTTCCCAGCGACCGTTTTGAAAGCTGCTTCTCCTACAATTTTTGCATTAAAATCCCCCAGCACTACGAGCATATCATGTTTTGGGATTTTTTTACACATGTCTGACAAGTCATCATAAAATTCTTCAATTATCGCTCTTCCGCGTTTTCAGTTGGAGCGTAAGCGCATATGAATGACATATTACAGAATTTTCCTCTTATTCGCAGTTTGCACATTCTTTCATTTTTAGGTTCAAAGCCCAGTAGGGCAGTTCTCGTTTTATTACTTATAAAGAAGACTGTGCCATATTCTCCTTGTTTGCCAGGCTTTCCGCTATATAGGAAAGTAAACTTATTTTTTCTTAGTTCTCCATAATCCTTCTAGCGCACTTCTTGCACTGCTAGAATATCTATATCACAATTTTCTTATTTGCGGGCTATTTCGTTCATTTTTCCTATTTGCAACTTGGTTCTTACATTCCATATTGCAAAGGTGAGCTGTGGTGATCTCTTCTTCGCAGCTGAGGTTTTTTTACGGTGATTGCTCGCTACACATTCGCCCAACCTACCGATTGTAGGGTCTGTTTGCACTAAAGTTTGCTTATACTGTGAGGAGTCCGGGGGCTTCGCTTGGGTCGTCATCATATTTCCGTCTGGCTTATTGTTTAGTTGCTATGCTTCTTCGTCCCGCTCATCTTCATTGCTGAACTGGGTTTTATCAGGTTTGCATTGTTTGTCTTTTGACAGTGTTTTGTTTTTATTTTTAAGTAGAGGGAAGTGGATGGTTCTGGAACCTCCCCCCACCACTTGGCCTTAAATTCAAGACCAAGGCCACATGTAAGGCGAGGAGACGTTCAAGGCGAGGCCACGTTCAAGCCCAAGATCACGTTCGAAGCGAGGCCACGTTTGGAGCGAGGCCACGTTCAAGTCAAACCTGCGTTCGAGGTTGAGGCTACTTTAAAAAAATTCAAGGTCAAGATCGCGTTTTCGGCCAAGGGCATAGAAAGAGTTAAGTAGTGCTTAGAACAGACTGCGCTTAACACATTTATTAAAAAAATTTAGGCATGAAGTAAACGCCTAGGATACTTCATGTCTAAATTATGACTCGACTAGGATTCGAACCTAGGTCTCTCTGTATATCCGCAGCGTAATCTGCAGCCGAGGGTATCTTTACCTCTAGACCATCGAGTCTGATAGAATATTTAGTTACTCATCCAGAGTACTTTCGTAAAGTGAAAGATACACATAATTTAATAAAAAAATTTATTTAAGATGCACATACAAAGAGTAATTACAGTAGTGGCTAGACTAAATGATTATAATACCAACAGATTAAGAAATACGTTACAGACATACACATTAGAGCGAATAAAATAGTGCTTAAAACAATAGTAGATATACAGCAGGAATTATCCGCCGGTGAGGGCAGCTTCTTCAAGACATCAGGTTTATTTTTTAGCAAAATCGTTTGCCAATTCGTATCTACCGCATATGAAGGGAAATGGTATTTTCTCTTGAACGTTAAAACCTTATGTTCAGTAAAGTTGTTCATTTGTATTTTAAAAACGGAAATAGTTGTCAAGGAACTGTATCCATTTTACGCCACGTCACGTTGTGCACTCCATCATTGTAGGTGAAAGAAGCTGAACTGCACCGCGGCGGTTGAAGGACGTAGAGAATCCCATCATGAACTGCAGCGAGAGCAACCAAAAATTGTATTGGTAGCATGTTCAACAAGTCAATGGCAACTAGTGAATGGTTTGGTGCCGCACTTTGCATCACTTATGACAACAGCAACATTTTGTTTGTCGGGCGCACCCGTTCCATTGTTGCCAGCCACATCTAGTCCGGGGGAAAAATGCAACGCATTGATAAGTTGCATAGTCAAGTCTTCTATGGTTTTTAATTGCTGGTGACCAACGGAGGTGTTCAGATAGGGGTTTGTCATTGCGCTCCCAACCAGAAATTTGAACTCCGCAGTAGAAACACTGTACACAATTAATCGTGTCGCTGACGCAAAAGAAACCGGCATTGCTAGCGATTCTGGAGTTTGACCTCGACTCCAATCGTCGAATGTTCGTAACTGTTTGGAGTATTTTGCAAAATCTGGATATCGAGGTTCTGAGCTCATGATGGCAACTAACTACGTACACGCTTGCGAAAGTGTTATATTCTACAATTCAAGGTCACACTCTCGAAGATCGCAGCAACGCCATATAAACTTTGAAATAAAACCATCTATATTTCTAAATATATTTATTTATTTCCAAGTATAAGTTATATATGTAACTTCCCCATCCTCCAGTAGGCCTAGGTACCGGTCCACTGGCTTGAAGATGTGGGTCTGTCACCACACAGCTGACGATCCCTCGAAGGCTGCAGGCCACGTCCGTAAGGTGGTCGTCTCCGCTAGGCTTTCTCCCTGTAGGTTCATGGCATACTCCATTGTGACCACTGCCTGGAGAGACCGTTGAGAGGATGCTGGAGGGCAACTAGCCAAAATCCGACGAAAATGACGGTCAAACTGTTCTGCGTTCTTGAAGTTAGTTGCCATAGCTGCTTGATGATTATGGTAGGCGCTGGAGGATTATGACGACTGTTACAGAAAACAGACAACTTAATATAGGAGCGTAGTCAAGGATGGAGACGTAGAAGGTCAAGGCTCTTACCTTGAGATTCGCATATAAAGAGTAACGTTTTTCCACTACAGCTACCAGTCATCATGCCTGATATTGTTGTTGATGCACTTTTTGAAGATGCCCCCACATTTTACAAGGAGTTTGAATACCTTATAACCCCGAACCGCGACCTCCATCAGCTCGTCAACTCCAGGCTGTCGTAACAATAGACTATTCGATTAGTCTTGAAAGCGAGCGTCTATGGCAGTCGACCCTCCTGAGGACGCTACCTACCACATTTGAGGGTGACCCATTCCTATGGTGGGGGCAGCATGTGGCTAGCAGATGGGGATGTAGTATATATTACTTATTGTTGGTTTGATTAAATATATGTGTATATAAAGGTGTCTGTGTTTTTATTGTACTCCTAGCGGCGTCTATGATTATTGATATTTTATAAGTAGAAGCCTACGCTTTCGATATTCATATCCAGTTCGACGCTTGAGCAATGCCTATCGATAAATTTGGCAAACATATGCATGCGAATTCCACGTCACACCCGCAGGTGTTTGTGGTTGAAGAGCTAAGCGAGCCTTTATATTATGAACGAGATTTACAACTAGTATCCAACGCCTTCAATGATGATAGATGGTACATCCTAGCGCATGGTGACATCGAATATACTATTTCCTTCCGTGAAGCTGAAAATAACAAATGTCTTACTTTATCCCGAAAATACCCAAATTTATATCAACAAGATGGGGTCATACAAATTACACGAAATGATCGGGATGACATTAAAAAAGGGTGATATGCTAAAATTTTGGGCGGTCAAGCCAAATATGCTATATGCGGAATTTCAACTCAAGGTTCCCATAATTTTTGAATCAAAAAAGACAGTGCAGTAAACATGACTTCAAGGTCAGCGATTAAGGTTACCTCCTACCACATGTAACCTTGGAAATGTGAAAATAAAAGCGCGTAGAAGAGTCTGCAAGGGTAGTAGCATCCGATGGTCGTGTAGAAATGGAAGCCTTGTTGAAAGCTATCGAGGTAGTTCAGAGTAATAAAGCAAGAAAGCCGCAACCACTGTTCTGTCCGGAACTTTTAAATAGTAGGACGTACAAATTAAATAAATCAAGTTCTAAGTACGTCAGTGTAGGGTTTGATTGAAGTTCGCAATTTAACCCAAGTATTATAATACGGGGTGCCAAAAATGACTGGGTGCAGTTAAATGAATGGGAGTGGACAGCCCTGATTGCAAATCAAGGAGTGATTTCCAACTACTTCTATTCTCTCGACGGTGAGTGGCCAGCTCTGGAAATAGGAAAGAAGAGCATTGTTTTTGAAGCGATCCAGACAAGGAAAATAATCAACTTGGAGGAAGTGGGCTTGTCAGAGGTGCGTTCAGCGAGCGAAACTGTAGAAGAATTTTGGCGCTTGCAGAAACTCGTGGAAATGCGATTTGCACAATTAAAAGCGTTACAATTTGAGAGTTCCTATAAAGAAATAGTGAAGGGTGTAGCAAACCTTTGTGGAGACTGTTTAGTAAATGTATGGTCTGTAGTGGATCAGCTGGAGGAGAACTCTGAAAAGACTGCGTGTATGGTGGAAGTGCTAACGTTCGCGAGTTCTATGGTAAAATGCGACATCGAAGTGGAAGCCCTGAGTCGTCAGTTGGCAGTGTAGTCATGTGGATGAATTATAGAGAGGCTGCTCGACCGGCTGCAAAAGACGTACCTAGTGCGGTTGAACGATTAGTGAGTTCGTTAAAGGATTTAGCTTTCGAAGCGTCGCACGAAGTTGTATATGGGTTAGAACGTTCCGGATTCAGTGACGAAGAGTTGTATAAAAAAGAAAAACAGTACAAAAACGGTGCAGCTGTCGGTCAACTATTTTTAGACGGAGCCATAAATGAAGGCCTCCTTGTAGATTTAATGGATAGTCTTGGCCTAAAATGGCATATGTGTGAAGTAAAAGCCTTTATAGAGAGAAAGGAAAATGAAGAAGAGCGTGCAGTTTGACGACTAGAAGAATAAGATTTATAATTTGCATACGTGGACGTATGCTTATCGAGAAGCTCGAAAAGGACGGTGGGAATGGGCAGGTGTGGATAGGTTGCGGTTCCATCGGAGGATACTTACTATGGATGAAGTACTGCGAGACGTCTTGTGCGCCGAACATAGGCGAACAATTTATGTAGAACGCTTTTCCACTAGTACGTAGATGTTTAATCCATGAGGGTTAAACTGTATATATTGTAAACAAATAAAAACAATAAAAATTAAAAAAAGGTTGTTTTATTCCATTATGTAGTGATTATAAATATGATACACGTTAGATAAAGCGCAATAACAAATCGGTTTTGAATGATATAAACAAGCGGGTTGTGATGGGGTGAGGGCCGGTCTTTCTTCCACTTCGATGATTGGGATGGTAGTAAAGCGGCGTAGAAAAGTTGCCTTTTCTCGACCTTTCACATATACTTCGGTGACAACTTGCAGAAGACGTAAGATTGCAGGAAACATGTATGCTGGAGTAAATCCCTCATTCCAGTCGATGCAATGGTGATTAGTCATTACCCAGTGGGCTTGTTGTTGTAAATGTGGTGTTAAGAAATTCAAGGCAAAAGGGGATTTAAAAATATAGTGAGATACTGAGGTACCGTCGTAGGAGGCCAATTCTTTTGGGGTAAAGTGCTTATCGGACGTCTTAAAACCTTGAATATCGATAATGATCTTCATCGTATTAGGTAGAGGGAGCACGGTCTAGTTACGCTAAAAGTCGAGGTTCAACTGAAGTGTTTGCGAAATTACAGTTGTTTAACTGCTTTTGACAATGCGTTGTAAGTAAAAACCCGATCATGAAGAACGAGACAATACGCAGTTGTGTTGGCTGGCACGTTAGAGGAAGTTTCAAATTCAACACGAAAAACGACAGCGTTTGCATGAAGGTAGTCTTTTTGATGGGAACAATCGATTACAACAATGGGTGCCTTGTCTGCAAAGTCATGGCGGGAGAAGAAGGGCTCATCAATTTTGCTTTAATAAGATGATTGAAACTTGGAATGCATGTCGTATAATGTTGCGTAATGATTGAGTGCATAATTGTTATGTAAATTGTCGTATGGAAATCGTTCGGTGTTCAGATAAACTCGGAAATTGGTAAGACCAATTTTATCGAAATTAGCATTGTCCTTAGCGATTAGCCCCGAACGACCTGATTGAAACCCTACGATGACATATCTGGGGGTTTGTAATTTTGTGCTTGTAGCGATAGCTTGAGAATGTTGAGTCACAGCATGAACACCAGGTATGATATGAAGCTGCCAGCTGCGAAATGCGACTTGAGTGTCAATATTTTTATCGATGTATTTGGTCAGGGCTAATTCTTGAGCAAGACCTGGAGTGATATGAGGAACCTTACAATATAGTTTTTCAATCGTAACTTTAGCCGTCTCCCCTGCGGTAGCACTGAATACGGCGTCGGCACCGGTATTGCTGCGAATTAATACGAGTTCTTGTCGGATGTTAAGTATTACTTTTCCATAATCTTCAGCGAATCCTAACAGCATTCTCAACGGTATGCAGGCACTAAAGTTACCTTCCTGATCGGTAATGGGAGGATCGCCACCGGCAAACCAACCTGCATTTTGAAGCTTTTTAACTTCAGCGGAACTGTAGGACACATATCCCTTAAGAGTAGACGTAATACCAGGTTTGGTGACAGAGTCGACAACGACGCCATTGATTTCGTAACGGATTTCGCTAAATAAGTGAGCCAAACCATTGTTAAGGAATTTAGCCGATGTAACTTCACCGTTTTCCTTCCGCAACTTTCCCTCTAGGTACAAATAGCTCAGGCCGGGAAGAGTTGACATATCTTCGGGAATTGGAATTTGAATTTCATCCTTATAGTCAAAACGGTTTGTATACGGTTGATGTGTGTGCAATTGATTGCTAATGATGGAAGTGTCGACGAATACTCGCTCTCCAATATTTAAAATACTCATTGCACTATTGTAAAGCCCAAGGACCGCAAGAAGTCTCTGTTTGCTTTAGTTAGCTGCGTGGTGGATGAAGCCGTACTGATCTTACGAGGGTGTGGGCGACGATTCTTATAGGAAGTGAGGCGGGGGCGGTACGGAGTGGTGAATCGAAAACCCATTACAGTTTCTTTAAATGTAATGTTACCGTAACGGTCTCCTTACTAAAACTGACAGGATTATCCGATTGGTCTAGTATTTTAATAGTTAAGTTAGTGATCTGTTTCGTGGTGATCGGTAGATAGATGACTGGGTTAGGAGTTTTCACTATTTTGTACCCGGGCGGTACTATGGGGAAGAATTGGTGAATGATATGGCCGGGCTTACCATTTTTATATGAACCAACGGAGATGTTGCAATGAATAAGAATGGAGTTGATGTTCAAAATTTTCGTAACATGTTCAGCTGTGTGGCACCTATCTGCAGCATAAACTTTTTTCTCACATGTCCCGGATAGTATTGTCACTTTGAAAGTCCATTGGAACGGTGGACTTTATTTCGGTTTTTAAGGTGCTGTTGTTTCCACGTAGCAGTACCTGTTTAACACCCACATCCGAATCGAGTTGGTTATGTAAAAAGTCGGCAATGTCCGTAATTTCATATGCTCCCTCCGGTATAATAATAGGAGGTTCGCCAACAAGATGAAATGCATTGTTGGGAGGTCTAACGTTTGGAATAGTATAGTAGGTTTCGAAACTTAACAATCTCAAGACGTATTCGCTACCATCGTCTAAGAAAATGGGAAGGTCAAAATTTGCAGTAAGAACAGATGAATCTCCCGTAAGAGTGAATATACTGGACATGACAAAGCGCAACACTTAAACTGACGACAAAAGCGGTTTCGCAAAGTTATATAAGAATTTGAGACACAAATGTCCGCATGTGTATGACGCGAGTTTTTGATATCTATTAGAGTTGTACATAATTATGTTGTTGCTACCGTCGCTGCGAAAGTAGTTTACTAATTCGGGAGGAGGTTGTAAGCGACCTATGCTATCAAAATACAGAACAAATCGATCAGCTTTAATGTAAGCTGTCCAATGTGTGCCAGGTCCAACATCATCGTCTAAGTTAGTAACACCGCATTCTCGTTGACGAATTTTGTTGGGTAGGGCATTTCGCATAAATATCTTCCTAAAATGGGGAATTTCTAAGCGTTTAACGTACTGTGCAATATCGATGTTCGTCAACGCTCGGCGTGGTAGCTTCAACGGTAGTTTTTTGACTGATACGGTCGTAGATATAGCCCCTTTCCTCGAGCAATAGATTCCATAGCTTTGTTATGTCGCTCTTTTTCCTGGAGATCCTTTTTAGCAGCTTTTGAGTCCTCTACCGCTTTAGCGACTGCTGCAGCACCGCCTCCGAGAGACCCCAATGCTCCTAATGCAGCAAGTATGAGTACAAGCGGCAATATACCTCCTCTCTTGGGAACAGGTACTACTCTAGAACGAATTCGGCGTTTCCTTCGCGATTTAAAAACGACAGCGCCTCTAATACGTTTACGCCTACTACACCTTGTACGCTTCCATTTTCTAGATACTCCCGTACCAAATTTTTGTGCGGCAATAGGTAATGTACGCCTTCGTTTTCGGGGGACCGTCACACCATCAGTGGGTAGTGTACGCTTCCGTTTTCTAGATACTCCCGTACCAAATTTTTGCGCGGCAATAGGTAGTGTACGTCTTCGTTTCCGGGGTGTTTCCATAACAGCAATGGGTTCTGTACTCTTCCGTTTCCGGGAGACTCCCATGCCGAGTTTGGTTTTTCTTTTCATAATCCCTGTAACAGCAAGAGCCGCTGCTCTTCCCCAAGAGTAGAGTCTTTTGCTTTAACGCGTTCCCAAGCTTTCTGTGCAAGAACTTTATCCGCCGCGTGACGTGTCGAAAGATTGTTGGATTGTGAGTATGCGATGTCGTGTTGCTTGCAAGCCTCGTCTAGAGGATTTCTTCCTCGATCACCTCGAGAAAGTCGCTTGTTTAAACGAGTACCAGGTCCGCAAAACTTGTAACCTGGTATATGTAATTCGAAGGGTAACTTGTCAATAAGGGTGTTTAACAAACCGCGACCTTTCCGTCTTACGATTCAACGACGACTACGAGTTTTACGTCTAGTATAAATCATCTTAAACAAACGCTTATCGAAGAGCGACTGACGGTGTAAAGCTCAAAGGGGTAGATATATACTTAGCACAGTGCGGTTAGAAGCTAGTTCGTCCCCGTCCGAAAACGAGGAAGAACGTCAAACTTGTGAAACAAAAATGTTCGCTGCCGGTAGTAAATCATACAGTAAATTTCATGTCACAGAGGTACAGACGACACGGCACTTTACTGGGTATAGGATGTAAAAGGGGTTTGATCATTGGTCTTTCCGGCTCTGGGAAAACCAATGTGATGATCAGTTTTTTGGTGCACCGCAATGGGGTGCGGTTTCACAACTTGTATTTGTATTCTAAAACCCTCGACCAACCTAAATAGAAATTTCTGAAGATACTCCTGAAGTCACTAAAACAAATCGGATTCTACGAATTCAGCGAGGGGTGTGAGGTTATCAAACCACACGAGGCGAAAGAAAATTCTGTTATTGTGTTTGATGACGTGGCGTGCGATACTCAAAGCATAATTAGAGATTATTTTAGTTTCGGACGTCATCGAAATATAGATTGTTTTTACCTCTGTCAGACTTACTCATCAATCCCGAAACAACTGGTACGAGATAATGCGAATATCATAATCGTATTCCGGCAAGACCACACCAATCTTAAACACATTTACGATGATCATGTAAACACAGACATGTCATTCGAAAAGTTTAAAAACTTATGTTTGCACTGTTGGATCAAAGATCATGGATTTTTAGTTATCGACAAAGAAAGCGAAATCAACGCCGGCCGTTATAGAAAAGGGTTCGACAGTTATTTCGCTATATAGGCATGGACCTTTGCTGTACAAATTATTAGTCTACGAACAACTAAAGTAATAGCAACATGGACAAACGGTTAGTAAGCGATCTTATTAAAGCTAGAAAGGCTGTCAGGCGGAAATATGAAACTTTAAAAGCAAGTATCGCCGAACCGCGGACGGCTCTTGCGGAGCAATTTAAACCAATTTCCCAGCCACTCACGGAATTGCTAACAGCCATCAAGCAAGAAGGCGGTCAAACAATACAGCAAGAAGTAGAATTCATGCAGAGAACCATCAAACGGCGAGTGTCCACACCATCTATTTTACCCCGTCCGAGAAATGGTAAAACCCCCGTACGAGCGTCAACCCCCGACATTGCCATTCCCGGACCGTCGACTTTGTCGTTGGTAACATCCACACCGAGATTTCTTGACAGAGAAGTATTGTATGAGAGTTTACCGGATGAGGAGCAACAGGTGGAGGATCAAGAAGAAGCGGCAGTTGAAAGTTCGGTAGCAGAGGCTAGGGAAACCGTACGACAAATGATGGAACCGGAATTTCTAGGGGAATACCTAGAACAGTTCTCAGGGGTAACTAGAAAATATATCGAGGGGATGATACAAGATACAGAGAGCAAGTACAATCTCCACTATGGAGTTCGATGGGACATAGACACTGATAAATTTGCAATTGGGAATAAACAGCTTACTTTTGAGGGTCAGGACATGGTTATTACAGATCACGGCAATAGAATAGTATACAAAGGCACTCCTGACTTTTACGAATTGATGTTAAAAAAGAAACCGCCGCAAATCGTAAGAACTACGATCCAACCCAAGGGATAAGCCGTAACGCCGGCTCGGAATATATAAAAGTAGTATGCCCCCTGAGTACATCTTCAGGCGTTAGACAACCTACCAGAGCCGCATCGAGAGCGCAGCGTACTGGTAGGGGATTATTAACAGTAACCAATAAAAAATTGGAATTTGTTCCTTGGAAGGATCCAAATTATTAGTGGATCGTCTGCTCATAGTACTAGCCTCTCAGGTAGCGGGGCACACCGGCCATTCCAATAAAATCGTAAGCATCACCCAAGCTCTACGAGATGCGAAAATAATTCACTAAGGCGAGTACAAAAGCAGAGTACCTATTGAATTACGATCAGAAGGTGTTAGACGATAGAGTAATGCCTATAGACAAATTTGGACGTCACTACCATAGCGCGCGCTACGGTTCTCATCGCAAACATATTTTTATGAAAGTTCAAAATGTAAACCAACTCCATATAGAAGTACCGCTGCTGCTAGTGGGGCGTGGTTATGATGAAGGCGGATATTCCAAAGTTTTCGGTAATCAGGTGTACATTTTTCCGTTAACGATCGGTGAGATCATAAGTGTTCAAGTCAGCGGACCTTTGGTAGTATCACACATCAACGGCATTAAACACGACACGCTTGTCGGTAAGACATTGCGGCGAGGAGATAAACTGCAATTCAAATCCATAACCAATGAGTTCTACCTGCAACTGCTGCTTAAATGTCCCATAGCAGTCGATACAGCAACATTCGACAATGGGTCCCAAGGAAGATCTAGTCGCAGAACTTTACAAACCAGCGCGAAGAAATTTCAAGAGACGACGGGTGATTCTCAAAGGATTGCATGATTTACTACAAGCGGATTTGGTGGAGATGCAGCCATATCCACAAAGCAATAAAGGTTATCGATACATTTTAGCCGTTATTAACGCGTTTTCTAAATACTTGTGGGCTCTTCCGGTAAAACGGAAAACGGGAAAAGATGTAGCGGCAGCTATGCGAAAAGTTCTTGCTAATATGAAGGTATCTCCTAAAAACGTACAAACCGATTTGGGAAATGAATTTTATAACGGCGATTTTCAAGCATTGATGCGACGTTACAAGATAAATCATTACAGCACGTATTCAACTATGAAAAGCAGCATCTTAGAAAGATGTAACCGCACCCTTAAGAACATGATGTGGAAGCAGTTTAGTTTGCAAGGGTCCTACAAATGGTTGGACATTCTGCCCCAACTTTTAAGGAAATATAACACAACTAGGCATAGCACAACAGGTATAAAGCCGGCTGAAGTTAATCTTAAAAATGC
Source organism: Agriotes lineatus (assembly GCA_940337035.1). Classification (NCBI taxonomy): domain Eukaryota; kingdom Metazoa; phylum Arthropoda; class Insecta; order Coleoptera; family Elateridae; genus Agriotes; species Agriotes lineatus. The sequence continues at coordinate 125,656,224 of OW679202.1, read as the reverse complement.
CAAACGTCTGTTACACACCGTGTACAGCCACACAAAAACTGTAGATCCGACACCTCAAAAGTTTCATAAAGGAGACTCTGTACGCATTAGTAAATATCGTTCGATATTTAGCAAGGGCTACACACCCAGCTGGAGCAACGAAATATTCAAAATAGCCACAGTGCGATTTACAAATCCTACCACCTACAGACTCACCGATCAGGAAGGGCAGGAAATCAAAGTTAGATTCTCGGAGCATGAATTACAGAAAACCAAACACTCGGACGTATACCTGGTAAAAAGGTGTTGAAGAAGAAGGGTAATCAGCTTTACGTAAAGTGGTTGGGATTCGATAACCGTCACAATTCGTGGATATCCAAAAACAATGTTGTATAACTTACTACGATTCTATAGAACTCTTTCAATAAAACACTTTTTTTGTTTTACTACCATTTATTTTCTTTAAATAAAAGCGTTTTATGTTTTACAGTAATTTATTATTGTAAATGCTGAACATGAGTGACTACAGTGTTGAATAACATATATACTTGGTAATGCTGACCCAAACAATGAGATTTGTCGTAAAATTTAACTTACTACATATATTGTACAAGCTAGTGTTTTTAACCTATACTATAATTGCCTCTGCTGTTAAGAGTAATAACGAATACTGTTCCGCGAACATATTGCTACGTCATCGTTTCGGTAATGCGCAGCAAGTTGTCTAGACGACTGTAATCATCTATGTCACGGTGACTCCACGCTAAGGTTTTGGTAGTATTAGGAATAAGGAAGCGTTTATCATCTCACAAAGAAAGCGCAACCTTATTCATTAATTCGGTGTACATAGTGTGTAAACGGGAACGAAACACATACATCTGACAAAATACAACTTCCCTATTGTTTTCGGCTACAGATTTATAAATTTCGGTGGTGAGGTGATTCCGAACAGCACTCTTGCTAACTCCCTTCGCCCTTTTGGCTTCCTTACCAACAGCGTTTACACAGTATGTTTTTGCACCGACCCCGTAATAGCTACACACAGCCGCCCCAGCGTACTCATCCTTAAATTTTCCAACAACAGATTCGATTCTCGGAATTCCGTGCAGACCATTCTTGTAATTTGATGTATCAAAGAGATGAAGGTGCTCTTGCATGTCCGCGTAAAAATTTTCAGTAAAAATTTCCAGGATGAATGAGTCAGTGTCTGTATAGAGTAGAGACACATTAAGGTTGTATTTAGGCTTTAAAAATTTGTAATAAAATCGTACATGACCGTTTTCGAAATATCTAAAACTAAGAAACCAACATAACTGGGTTTGTTATATAAAACCGGCGTTCTGTTTATTTCCACTGCTATTAAATTTTCTCCAAACCGAATTCTATCTTTAAAGTTAGGTTTCGATATCAAAGCTTCTGCCTTCATTCTATTACCAATTTCCTCCCAATGACTAATTAACTTTACAAGAACCCTTTTGTCCACGTTTCTCATGGTTTTACCAAAGACGCTATTGTTAGCTAGTTTAAATAAATTTCGGTGAAATTCATTGTCAGATTGGTTACGTAAATTTGTGTTTAAATCGATGTAGGATCTGAGCCAAGGAGATTGTCTAAACTTAAGTATTTTATATGTTTTAACCAAAATCAAACCAGCTTCTAAGAATTGCTTCAAATTTCTATAGTGAATAATATAATTGTGTTTGTCATACAAATTTGGAATTAATTTTGCATTTTTAAATTTTCCATGTGGAGGCACCAATAGGTCGGGGCAAAAGGGAAAGTCATTGTGATCGTTATGTAAATTTTCGGGGTACCGCAGGTCAACTTCCAACACGTACCTAGTACCTGAGTCGTCCAAAATTTGAAATACGTCAAAACTATCAATTTCCTCGTCAGTCAACCAAACAAAACCACCTTGCGGTAGAAACTGTCTCATGCTATGCCCGTATAAGTTGGTTGCGTCCAGAAAAACAATAAAAGAAGTGGGTTTTGAAGCGTCATAATTACCCGCAAATTTATTGTTGGCAATAGCCTTTCGCCCGACACAAGTACTGACTCCCCCACGAATACCCTTTCTAAAAAAGTGAAACATATCCATATCCGTCAACAGCTCCAACTCAACCCCCGTATATTTTAACATGCCGTCCCAACTTAAACCGGGGGCGGTGAAGTACTGCGCTGGATCTAAATTATATTGATTTAAATAAAAATTTCGAAGGTTTTCGAAAACATCTGCCAATATAAACACGTCACATTTGAGGTAAACATCGGAATAGTCGCCCAACGTTTGACATTCGAAAGTTTGCCAGACTTTAACGGCGCGCTCGTTATCTACCTCAGTAATATGCGTCTCGGTTAAATGATCATAAAACTGAGCGATTGTGGGCAGCGTCGGCTCGTCTAATTTTGTAAATAAGTCCAGATATGAATAGGGAAACACACCTTTCTGTCTCATCAGTTCGAATTTGATGTCATGTCCGAATTGCTTATGAATTTCAACACACTGATCATCTGATAACGTGGCAGCCAGCGATGCCAAAGAAGAACTTAAAAATCGGTAACTATCTAAAAATCGAATTTGCATATAAACGTTTTTCCGTTTTCCGTCAACAACGACTTCATCCACCCAAAGACGTTTACCAAATGAAATATATTTTTCCTTATTTTCTGGAATGACATCAAGCTCCTCGTTATTTTGAGTTAACTGTTTGACAAAAAGGTGGAAATCGTAATTTAAATTATGAAAAAATACGGGAATAAAATTTGGAAGTTTATAATTTAGATTGCAATTGGAATGGGCAGCTCCCCGATATTCTCCGGTCAAATGGTCGTGATCGCGAACCTTTACGTCCCCCTCTCCAAAAGGACGATTGCAAATATGACATGAAGCAGCATCCTTAAAATTTTGAATTTCTTGCGGAGCCAGATTCTTGAGGGGTACAACATGCTTCAAACTGTTGGAATATAGCGTGCGAACGTCTATGTCTAGACGCTCAACAAACACGTCCACAGCATCCTCACCCCTATAAATTTCGAATTTGGATCGAGTATCATCAAAAGAACATTTCAAATAATACGCAAAAGAATACGGTTTGTTCTCACACGTTTTGACTGTATATGGTCTTTCGCGATCTGGCTCCTGATTCCCACCATCGACAGGTGATAAAACGGTCTCAAAATCTGCATAGATGCAAAATGGCACTTTCAATTGCTTATGATAATTATCAAATTTAAGAATGTTCTGGGGCCTCACCTCCCCACACTTATCCACGATCAACTCTGTCGTAGGCAACTTTGTGCACACATGATTACAGTCAAAAAGCTTATGGTTCTCCAGGTGGGCATCGGTGCGAAAGTAATTTAGACAACCATTACAAAAATGTTTTGCATTGGCCCTAGCCGTTATTTGCCGCAAAACTAACCTAGACAAATCAGCGATCCAACAGTAGTGGCTATTACCTTCGCAGTCTGTTAGAAGCAGTAAATTTATATGTCTGTTTTTTATACGTGGAGAATAGTGCAGAGGTCCCACAACTTCATATATGGTAATATCGTTTTGAAAAGTTTTTTCCAACGCGTATACATTTATAGAAAGTTGAGGGTTATTTTTTTCAAATTTAGAAATATCGCGCAATCTAACAGGGATTCAATGTCCTCAAAAATTAAAAGCTCGCTGCAATCTGGATACGAACTCGTTCGATTAGACGGACCATCTGGTTCGCAGATGGCCGAGGTTACCGGCCACCCAAAACAACGCTCGTCATCGACGTTTTGGACGTTCACGATCGTTTTCTTGGGCTGAATCTGCTCCGGGGGCGGGATATACGAAGACGCCCAAAACGAATTGAATTTATTTATATTTAATTCTAGGTACAGCAACTGCTTCAAGATCCACCCTGTAGACATTTTGCGGTTAGTAACATTAACAAGAATTACAATTGTAATACACACCTGAATCGCGTTCCTCAAATTCGGACACCTTCTGGTCCAATATCCCCGTTAAATTATCATATAATTCGTTCAAGTCTGTACCGCGAGTGACCACCTCGTTGGTCGTATTAAAACTTTTGACGTCTTGTACATCTTGAGTCTCCAAAATAAAATACCCGAAAAGTTCGAAATTGAATTTTATACTGTTTAATTTGGTCAGTTGTCCTTCTATTAAACCTATAATTTTGTCTTTCAATTCGGTCATATATTCTACAACACTTATATGATAATTTTCCGTGGACACCCTGTAGTAGGCAACACGGGACTTGAAGGCGCTTGGAAGGGCCACCACTCCTTTCCCCAGGTGGACGACATCACACCGCCTCGTGTGACGATTGCTCCTCAGGTGTCCAACGAAACAAGTCCGAAAAACATTTTCATCACACACGTCGCAGTATTGCGTCCTGGGGAGCTGTTCTGTTAAACCAAACGTTAGAAAACATGAAACACTACAATACAGACACACTCACCACCGCTGGAGTCATTAGGTCTTGGACGTTTACTCGCCGATGGTCCCTCACCAGCTGCTACCGAAGCGTCACCTTTAGGAAACACACAATCGATATAATCAGCAGCAATCAACACGTTTCCACTTACCACTCGTCGATGGGTGGCCCAGCTCGTGGCGACAGCTATCTCTTCGATGGCGAAACAAATTGTCAGCTCTGGTGAAGGACTCTCCGCAAGCAGTGCACCTGAACATAATGGCAAATTAGTCTCTCGCAATCGGTTAATATACTAACTGCGCGATTAGCTACCCAGCTCAAAGCGTACTATTCACAAACACAATGAATGCCTTTATTTACAAACACTGATTAACAAATTAAACCTCGAACGGAATACCCGGGTGTCACCACGGGGAGGATTTGCTTTGGATACCCTGGAGAGGATAGGGGGAAGGTTATTTGTGTTAGGGGTGTATGATATGTTAAACGATTATCTACTCTTTACTTAGCCTTTTCATTGAGCAACTGACACCTTCCACGAATCGCATTCTCCACAGCTAACAGATCTTGGATTAGCTCTAGCCTTGCTAACGCAGCATTCTTAAAGATGTCCATGTTAGTCGCGCTGTGGCCGTGGAGGATCTTAGGTAAAGCAGCTATGCTTTTTAGGTACTCATTATGCATCGCCGCTTCTAGGCTGGCGGCTCGAATTTCTAGAGAGCTAATAACAATATAAGCTATTAAACTGGGAAAAGCACGTTCTGAACACCTTCAATGTTAAATAACATATATGGATAGAAAAATAATATCTAATATACCTTAGGTAATGCTCTCCACTGCAAAGATCGGCCGCTTTAGCATCTATCGCATTTCGATTAGACACGTATTCACGTTCGGCACGCTGGGATGGAGACATGTCATCCATGTCTTCCTCCTCCTCCTGCGGGGTAGACGTAATCGACACCACAGTATCGACTACGTCACTCCCAGTGGCTGAGGACGTGACGGCTGCACCGCCTGAAACCGGAGACGCCTGTACAATTACAGATGGTGCAGCGGCCACATCTTCCGAAGGTTGGATTGTTGGCTGCTTCAAAATTCGACTGGTTGGTCGACTTGAGCCGGAGTCGCTCTCCAAACCATCTACATAGGCTGTAAACTCTTGCGCCGCACCGTCGCCGGAAGCCAAGTTTTCCAATGGAATGTCGTCAAAATCGAACGTTTCCATAAACATTTCCGTTTGCGATAGATGAGGAGACTCAGGTAACATATTTTGGATTTTTGCCACAGGAACATCAGTCTCCTCATTCATACCAACACACGTGACATATTTCGCCAAACTGAATTTTGCTGGAGTTTTCCTTTTCTGACCTTTCTTTAAAGCTGATTTTAAGGTTTTGCTGGAACCCTGACTACTCTGTGAAATGGTTTCGTAATTAGACGCAACTACTACGTCACTTAAAACCTTTATGGTGGCTTGCGGCAACACCAGTACGGAACTGGGAGATGAAACGCTCGGTTCCGTGCAGGCTCAAAGTTTAACTTTACGCTTTTCCGATGTTTTCTTCAAGCTAAGCCTCGAGTATTTAGAAATTTTTTTGGGTAGTAGAACACCTCTACAAGATTGGCAAGCAGTTGACATTGCAAAACCAGGTAAGAGAATGGTTTGCTCCGGCTTGTACAGCTGTATTTATACTAAATGCAAAGGACAACTTCCACTTTCAATATTATTTTATATTACGATGCTAATTTCCTTAAAGATATAGCAAAATTTTATTAAGAAAAGTTGTTCAAAATGATAAATTCAACCACTATATTAAATTTCGGAAATATCTGACCACTTTGAAAAACTTCTCATTTGTTGCAATGACACATAAAACGATATTCCATTTTTAAATTGCGCTGCCAAATTCCTAAAAGATACAGCAAAATTTTATTAAGAAAAGTTGTTCATAATGAGAAATTAAACCCCTCTATGAAATTTCGTAAATATCTGACCACTTTGAAAAACTTTTCATTGTAATTACACATAAAACGAATTCCATTTTAAATTGCGCCGCCAAATTCCTAAAAGATACAGCAAAATTTTAATAAGGAAAGTTGTTCAGAATGACAAATTAAACTCCTCTGTGAAATTTCGTAAATATCTGACCACTTTGAAAAACTTTTCATTGTAATTACACAAAACGAATTTCATTTTCAATTGCGCTGCCAAATTCCTAAAAGATACAGCAACATTTTATTAAGAAAAGTTGTTCAGAATGAGAAATTAAACCCCTCTATGAAATTTCGTAAATATTTGACCACTTTGAAAAACTTTTCATTGTAATTACTCATAAAACGAATTCCATTTTAAATTGCGCTGCCAAATTCCTAAAAGATATCAGCAAAATTTTATTAATAAAAGTTGTTCAGAATGAGAAATTAAACCACTCTATGAAATTTCGTAAATATGTGACCACTTTGAAAAACTTTTTATTGTAGTTACACATAAAACGAATTCCATTTTAAATTGCGCTGCCCTGTTAATTCAAAATTTCCATTGACGTCACTTGTTTACGAAGCGGTAAGCGGATGCAATATATTGCATCCCGCTGCATTTGCCCGGGTCGTCTAAAAGTCAAAGCAAAAAGCGGATGCAGCATTTGCCCGGTCAAAGATGTTTTTAACAAACAGAATGGAATTTTACCGAAAAGCTAAATTTCAAGTCAACTCATTTCTTATATATGAGTTAATTCGTCCAATGTTAATTTAAATTTTATAATTACCTATGTTTTCTTTCCAATAATCTATAATTATGATCTGCAGTTCACTGGTAGGTGTATAGTATTAAATCCTAGGCTTCTTACATTGCTAATTAATGTTTAGCGGATGAAATTTATGAAGGCTAGCAAAAGAACTAAGTATTATGTGCGGTTTTTTTTTTCATTTGAACTAAAGACTTTCTGCCCTATTCTGCCATATTACAATGTGCACAAAATATGCCGTGTCGGGTATCAAAAAACGTATTTTTTTATGAGAAAGCTAATGCTGTTACAAAAAATCAGTTAATTTAAAACTATGATTAGATAGCTCCGTAATTAGCAAAAATAACAAATTTGCAATACCCTCAATCAAATATCCCCATTTAAATGCAAATTTCATCCTTTATAAGCAGCAGCATTTTCCATAGAAAGTCACACTTCACCAACACTCTAGAACACCGGCAGAATGGGTAAGATGTTTGTTTTTTTTTGTATTGTAAACAGTATACATACAAGAAATTTACAGATCAGTTTCTTGAAGGCGTAAAGTGCGGCTCAGTCCAGTCGCCTTTCGGTAATTTTTTGTAAATTTTAATAGTTGATGTAATAAATTTTTATAATTTTAGAAAAAGCACTAATCGAATACGTAAAGGAAAAGTATAGGACTGTAAGAAAATTTTCTGTTTCTAAATCCGGTTCACAATACATTTATTTTTAGGATGACGTAGCAACCATAGGCAACTGCGACTACGTCCCGGAGGCTATATTATTAGAGTCGAGGTGGTTTCTGGGGCGTAGAATAAAAGTCTACAGAGACCTAGAGTTACTGGAAATGCTGTGGGTTGTTTATGTAACTAAGGGAGAATTGCTTCTTTGAGAAATTACATGTCTTTCTACAGCTTCAGTGAGGCTACCCACACCATTCCACCACTGTCCAACCACACCATTGAACTGCATCATCGTTACATTACAGGTGTTGGGGAGCTTCCCAGTTTTCCGCTATGTTTGGAAACGTCTGGTTGCTAGCTCGAATTGAACTGTAGTGGACTGTATGGATTTATTCTTCACTAAATTATACACTCGTTGAAAGCAAAGTAGGTAATTTATTTGCAATAAATTAACACACAAACATTTGAACATTTAAACAAAGAATTAGCGTTTCGCGGAGTGGACTGCTCGCGTCCAGTCAGTTTGACAGACGGAGGGTAAGTGGTGAGGGCAGTCGCGCTCCAAAAAGGGCTGAAATGCGCATAGTACAACGCACAACTACAAGCGAAGCGGCAAAATTTATGAAACACTTAACATACCGTCCGCCTTGGAAAGGGTAACTTTTCAAATAACAACAGTACAAATTTGACATGTAACAGCTAGAGTAAGACATGTAACCCAAATCGACATATACAAAGCGATGTCCGCCGAAGAGTGAGCACGCGTGTGTCTGCTGTGGCCAATTTGCGATTTAAAATTACACGTGCAACGCAAGTAATAAGTAGGTACGCCAGTTATTCCTGTAGTCTTGCGAAAGTGAATAAATATTAACAGTAGTTCATCTACCTACTATATAATGGGTTTAACTCGTGAAAATCGTTATGAGATAAAGGAAATCGTGAAGGACACTATAACGACGCTTTTGACAGACGACCTATTCATCACACAAATTGCGGACAAGGTATTTAGTAAATTAAATAGTAAATTTAATGATTTCAAGAAAGATTGTGAGGATCGAGTCGCGAAAATTATTAGCAAGTGCGATGAAAAGACAGATCAGTTGGAGCAATACACCAGGCGAAATAGCCTGCGTGTCTTCGGGATTTCTGAAGATAAGGGGGAGGATGTAGAAGAAAAAGTTATAGCTGCATGTGCATCTTATGCTAATATCACTCTGAAACCTGAGTATATCGACCGCTGCCATCGAATAGGAGCCCTAAAGGATGGAAAAAGTCGACCCATTTTAATAAAATTTGTCAGCTATAAATGCCGCAGTATATTATGGAATAACAAGAAAAACTTCGCCGGATCAAAAATTTTGGTGAAAGAAGATCTTACAAAAAAGCGGTATGCTTTACTAAAACATGCTGCTAATCTATTTGGATTCCGCCAAGTATGGTCGTCCGATGGAAAGGTTAAGGTGAAGTATCAAAATAAAACCTTGTCTGTAAGTGATACCGTAGCCTGCGACAACATTGCAGCTGGCAAGTGATTTTGGTGTACTTATCTTCTTGTAACTTTTTGAGTTTTTGAGATTGGTGTTATTACGCTACTTAGCGTTACGAAATATTTTTGTTATTATGTGCCTAGATTTATGATTATTTTCCTTTAGAGCACCCTTTGCAAGAGGGGGTCGATAAATCTAAATTTAATTTAATTGATGTTTGTTATTATGTGCATTATGCAAAATTGCATTCTGATTAGTGTAACCACGCTTATTAAATACTTTTGTTATTATAAAGATTTAGTAATACTCTTTTGTACTACCTCTTTTCTTTATTACGCCAGCTTAGTGTTGGAAATATTTTTGTTGTTATGTGCCACGACTTACGATTATTTTTCCTTACGAGCACTTATTGCAAGATGGGGTTGGCACATTTAATTTAAATGCTGTTTGATTTATTATTCTGTGCATTTTGCTAAATAGTATTCTGATTAGTGTAATTACGTTTATTACTTTTGTTCTTATGAAGATTATTAATAGTTTTTTGTACTACTTATTTTCTCGCTGTGGAATTGATTGTGTTTCTTGGAAAATTGAAATTTTATTTTATTTTATCGCTGTTGGTTGATTTTTGATCTGTGCCACTTGCAGAACAATGTTGCTTAACTTAAGTTGTTTGGATATCAACAAGTGCAATTTTCCACATGCTGACATTTGCTCATTTAAACACCAGATCTTTATTATCTTGCTTTAACAATGTAAAAGATTTTGTCAGTATTAATATGTTCGATGTCTTTGCTGTAACAGAGTCCTGGCTTTCTCCAAATATCTGTAACGACCTTGTACAGCTCGATGGCTACTATCTTGTGAGGAAGGATCGAGATGGGCGAGGAGGAGGAGTTGCCTTATATGTTCGGAGCCACTATCAACACAAAATCATATCTATCGAGTCGAATGCGAATATTGAACAGCTGTGGATTACCATACGTGTTAATAAAATTAACATAGCCATAGGGGTTGTCTACAGATCTCAAAGGTATCCATTCGAAGCGTTCTTTTCTGCATTGGAGGATTCATTTTCAGGTATTTTGCCGAGGTATGATCATTTTGTCTGTATGGGTGATTTTAATCTAAATTTGTTGAATGCCTGCGGCAGTACCGTTAGTTTTTTTACAATGTCATGGAATCTCATGGGCTGAAACAAATTATTAATTCTCCTACACGTATTACATCATCCTCCGAATCTCTGATAGACTTTATAATAGTACTAAATTCGGCCATCGTTTTAAGTACAGAAACTGTTCCAGTGCATGAGATTTCCGACCATTGTCTCGTTCGTTGTACCCTGGACTTAAATATCAATCTTGTCAACAATACTGCTGCATTTAAAACGTTCAGAAACTATAAACGTATCGATAAAAATCATTTTCAAATGGATCTTGTTAACATTAACTGGGATCACATTTATGATTTCTCTTCTGTGGAAGATAAAGTGGCATTTCTCAACCTTAATTTAATCGCTCTAATTGATGCTCATGCACCGTTAGTAACTAAAAAGATATCTAAAAGTCCTGCACCCTGGTTAACTGACAATATAAAACTTATGAAGGCATTAAGGCATAAAGCATATGTGAGAGCTAAACGCTCTAAACTTCCTGCTCACTGGTCTTACTATAAATCTTTAAGAAATTATACAAGCGCTGCAATCAAAAGGGAACAAAAAGCGTACTTGGAGTTCAAGTTGAGAAATGCCACTATCAAAACAACCTGGACCGAACTGAAAAAAAATAACATCGGCAAACGGCGGTCGATTGAGCTACCTCCTCATCTGCAGAATGCCGATCTAATTAATGACCACTTTATAAACTCAGCTCATTCACTCCAATCTAATAATTTTGACAATTTAAAAGATTACTATTATGATAACATTAAAGTTAACGTAACCGATAAATTCAATTTTAAAGCAATAAGCGATTTGGAGGTTTTCAAAGTTATCTCCGAAATAAAGACAAAATCGGTTGGAGCTTGGCGTGGACTTGAATGTAATCAATCTGTGTTTGCCAGTTATTTTGCCATATTTAACACACATAATTAACTTTTGCTTAGTTAAGGGTGAATTTCCTTCAACATGGAAGCAAGCCCTAGTTATTCCTATTCCTAAAAAAGCTGCCCCTGCTGAGTTTTCCGATTTAAGACCTATAAGCATCCTGCCCGTATTATCTAAAGTTCTCGAGCGCGTTGTTAATACTCAATTGTTAGTTCACCTCAACACATACAAAATATTGCCGTCTGTGCAGTCCGGATTTCGCTCAGAACATAGTTGTACCACCGCGCTCCTTAATATAACTGATGATATTTTCAAATTCATTGATCAAGGTGATATGGTCGCTTTAATACTGTTAGATTATTCTAAGGCGTTTGACATGATCAATCATGAGCTTCTGCTTGCAATTCTTCACCATATAGGAGCTGATGGCAGTGCTTTGCATTTTTTTAATAGTTACCTCTCTGGTAGAATACAAACGGTCAAAGTTTCAAACATCATCTCACAATCTAGACACGTCACGTGTGGTGTGCCTCAAGGATCAATTCTGGGCCCCACCCTTTTTGCTATATATACTTCTAACTTTTTTAGCTCCATTAACTTTTGTAAATACCATTTTTATGCTGATGATACTCAGCTTTATCTTAATTTCTCACCAAGCGAAACTCAGAGTGCAACTGCTCTTATAAATAGAGATCTCAAGAATCTAGTAACTTTATCTAATGACCACTGCCTTAAAATAAATCCTGTGAAATCATGCTTTATAATATTTGGAAATCGAAATCTAAAATCAACAATCGGGACTGAATTAAATCTAGTTGTGGATGGTAAAAGGATTGCACCAGTTGCGGTAGCTAGGAATCTTGGGTTGTATTTGGATAACAACCTTCGTTTTAAAACCCATATTACTAAGCTAATCCAAAAAGCATATTCCAATCTAAAACTTTTATACTATAATAAACATCTCTTAAATGTTAATCTAAAAATTATGCTTTGTGATACTTTGGTTCTATCTCACTTCAATTTTTGCAGTCAGATTTACGGTAAATGTCTAGATCGGATTGATAGAAACCGGATACAACGCGTTCAAAATTCATGTTTACGGTTTATCTATGGCATTAAAAAGAAAGACCATATTTCTTACAAACTGGCAGATGCAAATTGGTTGAATATGGCAAATAGACGTAGCTTGCAAGCAGGCTGCTTGTATTACAAAATTATCAACAAGAAGGTCCCTACTTATCTTTTTGAACGTTTAAGCTTTCGTACTGACGTGCACAATTTGAATTTAAGGTACAGGGGTTTATTGACTCCTCCAATGCATAAGACTGTACTCTTTGAGAGATCCTTTTCTTATAATATAGTTTCTGAGTTTAATAGTAGGCTCCACAGCATTGAAGCAACTTCTTTACAAGTCTTTAAAAATAAGTTAAGGCATCTGTTGCAGTCAGAGCAGTAAATACACTGTATTTTGTTATTACCTGTGTCTGGCATGTGCAAAATTGCTACATTGTTTTTTTTCATATTATCCGCTGGAATACTGGTTCGCGAGGAAGAGCAGAAGGCACTTAGTGTCTTTCTGAATGCGCGCCATTTAGTCCTTATAATTTAATCTTGTGGTGTAGATCTAGTACTTTACCATTATGCATATGTTTTTTAATGTAAATGTAATGTGATATGAATGTAATATTATTAGGACTAATAAAGCCCTTTATTATTATTATTATTATTATTATAATAATACATAGACCTTAAGGTAATACAAGAAAACGCGAACAATGGAAAGCCAAAGGGCTTTACGAAACACTGCGCAAAACGCTAACGTGCTAGTTCACAACACTAGGTAGCGGGCACAGCTTGGCGAAGGATCGCTTTACGATTCCTGACACAGTTTTTACTGACGCAACACGCGTAACGCCGTCAAGGCCCGGGTGCAGCTCGGTGACCCGGCCTAACCTCCACTTCAGAGGGGGAAAATTGTTATCCTTGATGAGGACCATGGAACCTGGCTGGAGGTCCGAAGAGTGTGTGCGCCATTTGGTGCTCTGTTGGAGTTCTGAGATGTACTCTTTACTCCATCTTTTCCATACATTCTGGTGGAGCTGTTGTATCCTTTGGAATCTAGACAGCCGAGACTTGGCTATCTCAGTGACGTTGGGCTCAGGCAGTGACACCAAAGGACGACCGAGAAGCCGAAGGTGCTCATGTGAGACTAGAAGCTTGGCGAATGGATGTTTGCCAGAAATCACTAGAGGAAACTTCTTGTCAAAAGGTAATTGAGAGTTGTGGAGCCTACCACCAACTCTTAGCAGTCCCTTGGAATCCAGATAGGGGTTCAAGGATATCAAAGCAGAAGATTGTTTCACAGGCTTGTTCTGTGACAACAGCTTAAATTCGTCAGGAAATGACTCGCGTTGTGAAAACCTTGCAAGCCTTACGAGGGATGCTTGCAGTTCATCTGTAGGAAGGGGCCCAGAAAGGCGATCAGCGTTGGGGGTCCGCGCATTGTTATAAAAACGAAAGCAATAAGCTGTAACTCGTTGTAATCGAGCCAAACTTGAATACTGATTGAACGGAAATGGTTCAACCGAGGTTACAGAAAAACTTTGAGCTTCTTTTTTGAATTCTGGAAGATCAGCAAGAACATGTTTGGAAGTAGGCCAAGATGCCTCACCTTCGCTTAGCTAGGTGGGACCATGCCACCAAAGGCTTAATTCTTTTAAGACTAAAGGAAGGATTCTCCTAGTGAGAAGATCAGCAGGATTCGAAGCGGTAGGAACATGCCTCCACGTGGCATCAGAAGTGAGTTGCTGAACATCTGCAACTCTGTTGCACACAAAAGTTTTAAGAAGATTCGGACTGGTTTTCAACCATCCTAGCACTATTGTGGAATCTGTCCACAAACCAATTCTAGATATGGGCGAATCAAGTGCCTTTATGACTTGCACGGAAAGTTTACTTAGAAGAACAGCTCCTCAGAGCTCGAGCTTCGGAATTGTCAAGAGCTTTAAAGGGGCTACCTTGGCCTTGAAACAGAGAAGGTGAACTTGTACTTTCCCTTCCTGATTCTTGGAACGTAGGTATATCGACGAACCGTAACCATTGTTGGAGGCGTCGCAGAAACCATGGAGTTCTATCTCAACCACGCGCCGACAGAGGACGTGACGAGGAATTGTTAAGTCATTGAGCATGAGAAGATCACTGCGATATGTAAACCATTTTTCTTGTATGGCGTTGGGAACGGGTTCATCCCAATTCAACTTTTCCATTCAAAGTTGTTGCAAAAGAACCTTGGCACCCATGGTGCATGGGCTTAGCAGACCCAGCGGGTCAAATATCTGTGATATTTCAGACAAGATGCTACGCTTGGTAGCCTTACTACTTGTAGAATTTGAAATATTGAACATCAGATGATCGCTTTTGAAGGACCAAATCAAACCAAGGGTGCTTGTGTGCTCATGTGCACTGAAATCAAGAACACCAGGATGCAAATCGAGATCTGGGATTCCATCGAGAACTTCTGGAGAATTAGAAATCCATTTCCTAAGTTTGAAACAGCCTGAATCAAGAATCTGATTCAAGTTTGAACAGAGAATACGCGCTTTCTCATGAGTGTCGGCGCCTGTCAGAAGGTCGTCGACGTAGAAGTCCTCCTTTATAATTCGAGAGACTTTGGAATTTGAAGCTGCACATTCGATGCCCAATTGGGTCAAACATCGAATGGCTAGAAAAGACGCTGAAGCAGTGCCATACGTAACTGTATTCAGATTGTATGACAGAAGAGGCTCAGTTGGAGAGGACCGCCACAGGATTCTCTGAAGGTGCCAATGGTTAGGATTCACCATAACCTGACGATACATCTTCTCAATGTCGGCTGATATAGCGAACAAATGCTTGCGAAAGCGAACAAGAATGGAAAATAATTCTTGTTGCATGGTTGGGCCAACCATCTGAATACTGTTCAGAGATTGCCCGGAAGTGGTTGCTTGGGAACCATTAAATACAACTCGGAGTTTCGTTGTCAGGCTTTCCTCTTTTAAAACTCCGTGGTGGGGTAGATAATAGGATATCTCGTTTAAATTAGGGTTTGAGACGGACATATGACCTAATTTAGAATATTCATTCATGAAATTCGAATAGCGATTGGACAAGTCAGGGTTCGCTTGTAACCGCTTCTCTAATGATAAGAATCTTTTCTGAGCGATTTGCAATGAATCACCCAATACCTCTACAGGTTTCTTGAGAGGGATAGAGACAACGAATCGACCATTAGCTTCTCGTTGCGTATTTTGCACGAAATGTGCCTCACAGGCGTTCTCTTCATTTGTGCGGACCTTTTCCTCTGGGTAATGTTCGACTTGCCAAAACCTAGCAATGGGGTCAGAAGCATCCTCGATCGTGCTAAGATTGCAATGTACAGGGCACGCAGAAGGGGGCCGGTAGGGCCAGAAACAATCCAGCCAAAGCGAGTTTTTTGGAGGATGGGAAGATTTGGGCCTAGACCAATTTGTCCAATACAAAGGAGCTGCCAGAAAATGGGCGAACCAATCAGAATGTCGATGGTGCCCGGTTGGTCGTAGGACAGATCTGATAACTTGATGTTATCAGGAACCTTGAAACTGTTTCGCTGGACACGAAAACTTGGGGTTGTACCTGTAATCTCATCGAGAACAAGACAAGATAGGCCAATACTGTATGAGGTGTGAGGGGCTTGCAGCTTGATATCACACCTAGCTTTGATTTGAGAAGTAGCTTTACTTAAGCCAGAAACAGTAACGTTCACTTCGCGAATTGGAACCTTCAACCTTTTACACAAATCTGAACGTATGAAGTTTGATTGGGAACCGGAATCCAGCAGGATTCGCACAACATGAGGCGTACCATCATCAGCGATGAGTTTAGCGGTAGCCGTAGGTAAGAGTACCTGCAAAGCATTCGAACAGAATGCCGAAATCGATTGATTTAGTTCAACAGGGGTTTCTGCTGACACCGCAGATCCTGGTTGACTAGAAGAAGCATTTTGAGATTTGTCCTTATGAAGAAGGGTGTTGTGCCTTGATTTGCACTTTCTACACGTATATTTGGAGCTACAGCGGCTCGAAAGGTGACCCTGAGTTAGACAATTAAAGCATACACGGAGCTCTTTTGCCTTTGAATTTCTGTCAAGAGAAGACAGCTTGACAAACTTATCGCATTTGTACAAGGGATGAGATCCTTTACAAGATAGACACGAAGGGGTACCTGACACAAATGATTTCGAATGTACCTTGGAAGATTTTTCGGGTACAAGCTTAATATTTTTTACCTCTAGAGTTTCTAGAAGATTTGCTGTATTTTGTAGAAATTCCTTGAACTCGTCAAGATTAGGCAGGTCAGAACTTGACCGGTTGCTAAGGACCTCCCATTCACGGAATGTAGTGGGGTCCAGTTTTTTAAAAACGACATAAATGATAACAACATCTAGAAGCTCGCTTTCGGTTGCTAATGATTTGATTGCTGTAAAATGTTTGAATAACATATCGCTAATCGTACGTAATTTAGTTGCAGATTCCTTACTGCACGATTCAAGGTTGAAAATAGCATTGAGGTGGTTATGAATCAGAATTTTTGGATCATTGTAAAGATTACACAATGCATCCCAAGCTAGAGTATAATTACTCGCAGTAAACTCTAAACTTTTTATAATTTGGCTTGCATCACCCTGTAAACTAGCCTTTAAGTAATGCAGTTTTTGAATATTAGTTAGCGTTTGATTCTCATGAATTAAACTAATAAAAATCTCACGAAATTCCAACCACTCTGACACGTTTCCTGAGTATTTAGGAATGGAGATGGTAGGAAGGCGTACAGCTCGAGTATTGCAATGCGAGCTGCAGCTTAAATGCGCTGATCTCACGCTACCGTTAGGAGATCCAGAACGATCTGGTGCAACATCAGACTGCTTGTTGTATTCATTAATCAAATATTTAGCTTGTGAGATTGCAAAATAATAAGAGTCTTCAAATTCTACTTGATGCTGCATTTCAGGTTCTGCATCCTTACTGTTTTCTAAAATTTGTTTATGAACCGCATAATATTCTGATAACAAGGTGGCTGTATCATTCAATCTTTCTTGCAATTGAATAATCTGAGCGCTAGATAAGAATTGATCTTCATCGTGAATTGTTTGCAAAGATTGCACGTAATTTGCGAAACGCGTAACCTTGCCTTCGGTAGAGCCTCGTACTCTTACAAGCGGATCCATAATTGTTGAAATTAAAACAGTTTAACAGATAGAACCAACTTTCGTACGCCACTGGCACGGAATTTTGTTTACAACGCAAGACAGCGCTGCCACGACGCGAAATTAACTTGGCGCTACGACGCAAAGAACGGCACTGGTACAACGCGAGATTAACTTGTGAATAATTCGACTGCAATATGAAACATGCAGGGGATATTGTACTCGCGAACAAACGAAACAACTTGGCATTTTACGCAATTAAAATGTTTATATGACTCATAAACCATTTGTTTATGCAATAATATGCAGCTGAAATTATGCACATACAGACACAGATGATAGAAAACCAAATTCATGCATAGGAATCGCAAAAATAGGAAATTAGGCTTACATTGATATTGGTATATGTGCCGCCTTGCCGCCTTTCTCGTTGCACATGCACCTGCAAGTTGTGGACTCGGCGTTTGGCTTTCTCGCTCCCACGTTGATAGCACCGCATATGCTTTCTTCCTTCCTCGTTAGGGACGATTGAAAACTGCGTGTTGTACTTGCCTTGTTGCCTTGTTTAGGCTGCGAATCCGGATCAATGGACCAATGCTGGGGAGCTTCCCAGTTTTCCGCTATGTTTGGAAACGTCTGGTTGCTAGCTCGAATTGAACTGTAGTGGACTGTATGGATTTATTCTTCACTAAATTATACACTCGTTGAAAGCAAAGTAGGTAATTTATTTGCAATAAATTAACACACAAACATTTGAACATTTAAACAAAGAATTAGCGTTTCTCGGAGTGGACTGCTCGCGTCCAGTCAGTTTGACAGACGGAGGGTAAGTGGTGAGGGCAGTCGCGCTCCAAGAAGTGCTAAGATGCGCATAGTACAACGCACAACTACAAGCGAAGCGGCAAAATTTATGAAACACTTAACAACAGGTATGTTACCAGTTGTAAATATGAGTCCGGCAGAATGACCGACCCTGTTTCAATTGTTAATAACGGTTTTTTTTCTAAAAAGTAAGAGCTTGCCAATTTTAGTTATATCTTTAATAAACTACTTATTATTGGTTTTTTCGATCAAACAACGTCTGTTTCGCCCCCGAGTGGGAGGTAGAAAACCTCACCAATGGCGATGTGGGGGTATGGCTTCGGGATTTCTCGTGGAGTCCTGAGCTACTACATCCTCGACTCGTCTTGCTTCGCACCCGAATCTATCCGTCTGGGCGTTGTGCCTTCTTCCACTACGTGAAAGGGCACCTATGCACGACGGATGGTGAATACATCGGAGACCTCAACATCCCAGAACTGAACAACATCAGGTCGAGGCTGTTGAATGCGGACTCGGCCAGCATTGACCAGCCTGATGAAAACATGTCGTTAGATGGGCTGTCCATACCTGATGACATCAGTCTCATATGGAGTCCAAACGATCTGAGGATTAATGGTATGGACCACCTATCTGACAGCATGTCTTGTGTTGGAGATAGCATTTTCGACGTCTCCACGCAGGCTTGGTCTTCGGGTGGGGAAAATGGTGACAGTGGTGGTGAAGGTGTGGTGGACGGTGACAGTGGTGGTAAAGACAATTCGGACTTCGAGAAAGACTTGGAAGAGTAGCTTTTAGGTTGTTAGGTTAGGTTAGTTACTAAGTTAGTTTCTAAGTTTTTGTATAATAAACGTTTTAACTTTTTTTAAATTTTTTTTATTACATTGTTATAACTACATGATAAACACTTATTGTTCCAATGTTTGCTGTTGTTGTTGGGCGTATTGTTAGAAAGCAATATCATATCTAATGACGTCCAAAGCATACTTTAGCATTGTATACATGCAGTGCACATTTTCCGATAGGGTGGTAACGCATCCTCAATGCTTCTTTTAAAGTTGCTGGGTAAATTCCAAACCGCGTTTATTACACTGCTGTAAAATTTTTGAAACATCTGACTTTTCAATAGTTCAGCTTTAGAATTTAGCAGCGGTAGCAACCCCCACAATTCTGCTACTGATTGCATACCGAGATACACTTGGGATCGCTTAAGTTCCTGCAGCACAATCACTTTCTTATTTCCGATTTTTTGGAAATATATTCGTTTGCCTGGATTTATATCCACCGGTTTTGACTCTCCATCTTCATAGTTAAAATGCCTGTTTATCACATCTTTATTTTTAAGAAAGACTTGCCACTCTCCTTCGTCTAGCAGTATAAAATTGTTGTTAATCCCACTAATTAGCACTCCCGGCACAAACGATTAAAAACAGGTCAAACCCAAACTCACAGATTTATTTATAGACTTATTCAACGGATAACTTGTTGCGTTTAACCATATTGGATATAACAGTTTCACTTTTTTCTTTGATACTCGCCCCTTCACAGTTTCACCAACCTTTTGTACTTGATCCATTGTTTTTTGCTAGTACAGCACACGATATACTACTGAACACAAAACTACACCTCATGTTATACCCAGTCTTCAAGGTTACTGTCGATGGCCTCGCTTCGAACGTGAGCTTGGGCTTGAACGTGGCCTCGCTTCGAACGTGAGCTTGGGCTTGAACGTGGCCTCGCCTTGAACGTGGCCTCGCCTTGCATGTGGTCTTAGCCTTGAACTCAAGGCCAAGTGGTGGGGGGAGGTTCCAGAACCATCCACTTCTCTCTACTTTTTTATTTTTCGGCTTTACTTGTTTTTCTGGTGTACCCGTTGAACTGCTGCCTTCTTCCTCTCTTTTTCGTAGTGTCTTCCATAAGCTCTTGCAGTTCCTTTTCCGAGACTTTTCTGCCTTCTGCTATTATTACGTTCTGATTTAATATTACATGCTTACCACGTTTGCGTAGTTCATCTATAAGGGGTTTCCTTTTTGTTAAAATCTCCACTATGTAGTCCTCTTCTATAAATATGTCTAAATCTTTTAAGTTTCCTTTTTTTAGAATGAGTAGTTTCTTCCTGTAAGTCGTAAGACCGATCAATATTGGGCTTTCCTCCTTTTGTGGTTGGATTTTCCTAATAAAATCGATTTCACTCTCAGTGCACTACACTCCGATCTGCGTATTTATTATATTTAGTATAATTGGTTCCAGTTCGAAATGCCCTTTAGCTTTTGTTACTATCCCATATATTATGATGTTTGTATTGAGAGATCGCTAGACAATAAAATGTCCAAGCTGGGAGTTTTCATAAATATTGAAGGAGCCTTTGACAAGGCTCCCTTTGTGAGCATTAACTCTGCCTTACGCAGGCATGGTGTGGCACCCACTCTCTGTGAGTGGATAAAACACCTGCTTACGATGAGAGCAGTACAATTTAATATAGGAGACAACTCCATTAGAGGTGTTCTGATGAAGGGCTGTCCGCAAGGGGAGATTCTGTCCCCACTACTGTGGAATACAGTGGTAGACAGCCTTCTAAGCACACTCAATAATGCTGGATTCTATATTATTGGATATGCGGATGACATCGTCATCCTCATTACCGGCAAGTTCGAGGGCACGTTCTGTAACTTGATGCAGACAGCTCTTCGAATAACAGAAACATAGTGTAATGAACAGTCACTCTCTGTCAATCCTTCAAAGACAGAAATGGTACTTTTCACAAATAAAAGGAAGGCGGGACCTTAACGTAGACCTCTCCTATTCAACACTTCTCTCAGCTTTTCAGACAATGTCAAATACTTCGGAGTTATTTTTAACAGACAGCTGAATTGGGAGAAACATTTAAAAGTTAAAACTGAAAAAGCATGCATGGCATTCTGGCAGTGTCGCCGCGCTTTGGGCAAATCCTGGAGACTCTCCCCTCGAATTACCTTGTGGCTGTATACTGCTGTGATAAGGCCCATGCTATGTTATGGAGCACTTGTATGGTGGCCCAGGGTCAGACAGGCTACGGCAGCAAGTAAACTAGGACATGTGCAACGCCTTGCCTGTCTTAGTTCTACAGGTGCTATACGCTCAACCCCTACGGCCGCTTTAGAGGTGGTCTTATGCCTTCCACTACTTGATTTTTTTGTGGAGGAAGTAGCAGTAAGGACCGCCTTGAGGCTGCGCTACAAAGGGCTGTAGCACACAGCAGGCAGGGAAGGCAGGCATATCCGCATCCTGAATGAGGCCGTCGACAAGATCCCTCTTCTGGACGCTATAGTAGACTACCTCCCTCTATGAATTCAACAGACAATTTAACGTCTATGAAAATGCTGGGTTTACTCAGCATATAGATATATCCATCTTTACTGATGGATGTAAAACAAAGCATGGAACGGGTGCCGGAGTTTTCTCTGACGACCTGAACCTCCGCCAAAGCATACCACTAGGCAAAATGGCCACTGTCTTCCAAGCGGAAATAATTGGAATAATGCATGGTGCAAAAGCAATTCTTGAAAGGAAAATCGAGAATCAATGTATTGGTATCTTCAGTGACAGTAGAGCCGTTTCACTAGCCCTGGGCAGTTGCAAAATTACCTCAGGTGTGGTACTGCAGTGCCGTGAAGCCCTCGAGGATATCTCAAAAAATAATGTCGTTTCCCTTGTATGGGTGAAAGGACATGACGGTAACTATGGCAATGAGGAGGCTGATGAGACTACGAGACTGGCTTCCGGACAACTTCTCTGGGAGCCAGAACCCGTAATCCCTATATCCCTGACAATATTAAGCTCTATATCAAGAAACCTTAAACAGCTTCAGACGAAGATGGGTTAACATGCAAAGCTGCCGGAAAGCAAGAGCTGCTATTACAGCGCCCTCGCCAAAGACAGCCAAATATTGCTTGCAACTTTCCCGAAGAAACCTTCGACTAGTCGTGGGTATCCTATCTGGACACTGCACTCTAAACCAACATATGCACAGGATGCGACTAGTGGACAGCCCAAACTGTCGCGGATGCAACGAGGATGACGAGACAGCAGAACACGTTCTGTGCCACTGTCCAGCTCTCGCAAGAGTCAGAGGATCCATGTTGGGGGACTTCGGGCCTGGTATGGTTAGAATTAGCAGCACTCCAGTTGCGGTTGTCCTTAAGTACATTCAAAGCATTGGATGGCTTGAGTGATACTCAACTTGGAGAGCTGCTGGAAGGTAGCACAATTGGCCCACTTAATGCGGCCTAAGTGCATGTGAGGTAACTCACCTTCCATTTTTAATCCAGAATCCAATCCAAAGTGCGGATTTGTGGTATTATGCTTATTGGTTAGAACACATGCAATTCAAAATGCGTTTGGAATTACACGTTTAATTAAAAATGTAAACATTTGGTATCACTCTTATTTTACTTTTTTCCTGTTTTTGTGGTATACTAAGTGCGTATTTCTTGAATTTTATTGTTGTACATAAATAGATATTCTGCACTAGTATTTTTTGCTTTGATTTAAACATAATTAATTTTCTTAACAAGTATTCTAGTAAAAAGTGATATAATTTTTGTTTAATTTTCAGGCTTTTGTTGTGGGTTATGTGGCTTATTTTTCTTTTTAAAAGCTTTTTATTCCGCGCTAGTTGTATTTCATAGTTTTTGCCAATTGACTTTTCTAATTTATCACAAGTAGGTACTAAGCCGCTTTTCAAAACACTTTTCTTTTACGTCAAATGTGTTTCATTATTTGTCATTAAACATTCACATTTACAAGTAAAATCAAATATCAAAAAATCATAGGAAGGGTATTTGATATGACAATGCTTTGCCTGTGCTTATTTGGTTTTATTTGTTGGTGTAAATATGTAATGACAAATAGTGAAATACATTGAGCATAAAGGCAAACAATTTTGAAAAGCCGCCTACTAAATACTCGCGATATATTTGGAAAGCCAATTGGCAGATTGTGAAAACGTCTGATCCACAAAATTTGTCATCGAAGCGTGCCATAGAAGAAAGAGATATACTTACACATATCGTCGATTTCAAATCGAAACACATGAGGGTTTGCCTTGATTTTGGTTGATACCTCACACTGTGAATTTGCAACTTATTATTTCACATTCAGGGTTAGCAAGTAATAATTATTTATAAACTTACTTTGGTATGTTCAACCTAGGTTTCATTTATTTACTTCAATTTCAATGTTTTAATAAATTTGGTATATTGATATAATTACTACAACTTTGCTATATAGGAGGTGAAAATCAATTAGAAAGTTGGAAGCAAGTTTAAAGGGCGTTGGTACTGGTTGCTCTGATAATATGTCAACCGATGACTGTGAAAGTCTTATGTCCGTCTCCAGCAATTCCAGGATGCTCAGAAATCCGTTTTCCGAACTTGCCTTTTTCGACAGTCAAGTACCCGAAACAACACTTTTGTCTCAGCAAGATACAGGATGTGTCACAGATACTGAAGACTTGTGGGAGACTCAATCTTTACCAGAAATTCTGGATGTCGATAATCAACCCTACGCCAGCGTTTCCAATTCTGAGAAAAACAACTCTAGTACTAGTTACTATATACATTTTTAAGAATTAGAGTGCGAAAATACAGATACCAAAAAAAGTGTATTTAGTATAAACGGTCGACGAATTGTAAATATATATTATTTTTTGAACGAGTTAAAAGGTTTGAAACATAAAGTCACTAAAACAAGTAATTTAGTGTGGCACTTTATTAAGTTTTGGTTTTTGTTTAGGATTTGGATGTTATTTCTTTGATATCGATTTGGTTTCCGAAAAAAAAGAGGGCTTACGGAGTATTTTTTCGTTAAAATGCGGTGTTTGTAATTTAATGCAAACTGTACAGTCTGAAGATCCTAATACTGAAGCCAATTCAAATTTAGTAGCTGCTCTGGGAGCTATTTCTATTTGCATATGATGTAGTTAACTCTCAGAACTCTTTACAGCAGCTGATATTCCGTGTATGTCAAATAAAACCTACATAAAATATCATAACCAAATATCATCGGTGGTTGATGATGAAAACCAACCAGCTGTTGAATTTTCGGCAATACCCGTTAACTGAAAAAAATTATTATTATTACTACTATTTTTTCATATTTTGTAGGCTTGCATCATTGGTGCAAGAACAAAGAAACTGTTATGTATATAGGTGTTAGGAATAAATATTGCTATGTTTATATGCGAGCCGGTAGTAATGCAGTGAATCACGAATATTTTAAAAACTGGAGCAACACTTCAACAGCAATGGAAGCTGATATTATAGTGGACGGTTTCAAAAAATCTATTGATACACATAATTTAATTTATGGCAGATTGATAGATGACGGTGACAGTAGTGTTTACTGAAATTTAACTGAAGTAGCACCATATGGACCAACGTTTGTTATAGAGAAAATTCTCAGAAATTATATTAATAAATTAGCAGGCATTGCTAAAGATTCCAAATTTCTTATAACACTTGGGGAAAAATTAATAACAGGAATACATTAGGAAGATTTAGAAACGCTGTAACAAAAGCAAAACAAGGTGATGAATCTATTTGTGAACAAAACAAAATGTTTGAAAAACGACGTCGTCAATGGGCAGCACCATATTTTTAGCGATCACTCTAAATGCGAGGGCTACTTTTGTAAAAAGGTTAAAGAAGAGGTAATTTTTTTGTTATTTGTATTAGTATATAGTACAACATCTTACGTACAATTTTTTTTGCAGGAAAATGTAGTGCCTGATATGGAAGTAAGTGGAATATTCGATTCAATAAGAAGTTTTAATACAAGGATTGCAAATAATGCTTCAAGCTTGTTACATGATGTTGATACCAACATGGCAGAATCCTACCATTCAACACTGCAATGCAGCTGCAATTTCATTCAATACAAGTGGAAATTTTACCTACACAGTTTTGAACAACATATGTAATAATTCACATGCAGCTGAAGCACTGTACATAGAAAAAACATATGCAAGGCGAAAAAGAGTAAGAAAAGCTCGTAGGCAAAGTAATTTTTAAATTTAATGGTTACTATTTCATTTGTTACCCATTTATAAACGTCATTCATCGAAATCGTTTATATAAACTTTGAAAAATAATCTTCTAATAAATTTGTATGCAAATGAGTAACAAATAAAATATTATTCATTATACACAAGGTAACCTGTTTTTACTACTTCAAGGGTTATCATTTCATCCTTTCGGCCGTAAAAGCAGTCTTACCTTGCTAGCAATATAAAACACTATTTATTAAAATAGCGTATTAAATTCTTTTAGGTAAATCATTGAAACGCACGGCGGAGTGGAGTAGAGCCCAAACTTTCTAATCACCCTTAATCACAGTCGAGTAGAGTCCCGTTGATGGTTGAATAGAGTTCCAAAAGTATCTTAGCAGATTATGTTAAATTAAGTAATAGATAAACACTTGAGTAGTTTAAAATTTATTTTAGAGTAATATTAGAAATATATAATCAATTATTAGTAAATTATTGTAAAAAAACTCATGAAATGCAAAAACATTTACAACCATTTGCTTTAATAGGTACATACATGCATACACATATTAAAAAAATTAGCTATTTACAGTTTACATTAGGTACTTCTAAACATTACATTGTAAAATGATTTCCAGCTATTGTAACAAAATCAAAATTAGTTATATCGCCATTTTTTAGTCGAGATGTTTGACAATCCAAAAACTTTTTATTGTCTAAAGTTTGCGAAGCATATATATTTTTTTCAGTTTGCTGCACACTTCTTATTTTTATGTATCACTTTGAAAATCCAACAAAACTGTGATAAACTTAAAAATGTGGGAATGCGAATGGTAAAAAGCTGCATTAAAACGCGAATGAAAACTCTCGAAGCATTTGTGGACCTTTTTAAGCTGCTTGAATTTTCAGCCCATATATATGGTGGAAATGTAGAAGATTCGGATATGTAATTGTCCACCAAATAGTCGGTAAATTCTGTTAATTTAGAATTTTCAGGTTGAATTGCACTGAAGTCAATGGCAAAACAATCCCCAACATCTTTAGGATCGAGAAATGGCAAACCGAAGCAGTACCTTAAGAATTTTCCCTCATCCGATTCCTTGTTTTTATAGAAGCTTGCCAGACCGAGTTTTTGTATTTTCCTCCACCTAGAATTGATAAGTTCTTGTTATTTAAAATGCATATTAATTAAAAATAAAACGTACCATGATTGACCCAGATGAAACATACATCCAATTAGGGTGATGTTGGTCCAAGTCTCTGTCACACTTTGATGTATAGCTTGTTCAAAATCGACCACGACTGTGCTTGGTGCTAATTGTTTCCCACATTTTTGGGCTGTTTGGATAGGATAATTTAATGCCAATTTGTAAGTGGCCTTCCGTTTGTCAGGAAGCAAAAAGAAAACTAATGGTATATAATGGTCTCCTTCTAGCCCATAAATTGTAAACATTTGGAGTCAAATGTTTCATCCACATATATAGTTTCCAAATTGCACAAAAACTCCAAATTTGTTTGACACAAAAACATCACCACGTTATTTTCCGCGTCGTTAATTAGTAAAAATGTTTCCTCCCGATTTGTTTTAACTAGATATTGTTTAGGGCTTGGTGAACTTCTTCAACGTTTGTTGGGAGTCTTGGTAAAAGGCTTCTTCTTGCGTGGTATATATTTCTTCTTATGCACTGGATGTCGCTATTTGTCAAAGTGTCGACGTCACCTTTTCTTAGTTCTTTATGAACTAATTTCATGGGCCTTTCACTTACATCCTCGACAGCTTTTCTTTTTAAGGAATTGCTTAATACGTTTCTGTTCAATACTTTTTCTTGTAGTGGTTCATGGTTATGCTTATCAATGATTTCCACCAAAACATTAGATTTGCCCTCGGTCTTCAAATATGCTGAACACTTCTTGTTTGCGCCGATCGAACATACCTATCGTTTAACCCCAGTTGATAATTCTTTGTGGAAACGATATTTAAACCCATCCAACACTATAAGTTCTTTTCCTCTTTCACTTGTCACAAATTTTAGTGCACTCATGTTCAGGTCGTTTACAGATTTTAATTAAATGGCATAAATCATATCTCATCATTTTGTAAAATTTTTCATTCTTTGGATACATGACGGGGGTTGTTTTTCCGCCAATCAGGTAATAGCTGATAAACCTACTTTAGTTCGGTCATTAGCAAATCATTACCGCTTAATAATCTCTTATCGGCTTAATCCCTTAACGACTTCGGACTTTACTCAACTATCTATATTGTTGCAACGTAATTAAAACAGCTTATCGGGACTCTACTCGTATCTGCCCGAAACGCAGGACATTTGCAACAACAGACGCATATTATGGTCCTGAGGGTTCAAACTTTGTCCCAGATATGAACCAGGAAGAATATGCTTTAAAATCTGCCCAATTTTTACGCGGCTTGGCAGATACTGACAAGGAACGTATATTTCAAGAAACTATGTTCCAGTCCAACAGCGAAATATGGAACGTTGAACGAAGAAAACGAGCTACTGCATCTACTTTTGGAAAAAATTGCAAATTAAAGAAAACTACATCTACCGTGAAAACGGTTGTTTCTTTATTATATTCCAATTTCTCTGGTACTAGTGCTACTAAATTTGGACTGGATAACGAAGTTAAGACTAGCTTATTATGTATTCGAAAAACAGTTTGAAAAATCGTGCGTCGAGGTGGTTTAGTTATAAAAGAAGAGTTTCCATATTTAGCATGTTCCCCTGACGGACTGGTAGACAACAACGCTATAGTTAAAATAAAAAGCTTCAAAAAAAGTGGCAGTCTGCCTCCAGTAGATGCAGTAATTCAAAAGAAAATAGATTACTGCTTATGTGAAAACGGACATGTTACTCTTAAACGTAATCACAATTATTTTTATCAAATCCAAGAATTATTGCGAATTACACAACGTGAAACTTGCTATTTCATCATACAAACGAGGGCATCTCTCTAGAAGAAGTCAAAAGGTAATACCTATATTACTATACTTCTCACGAAATGTATCTCCTACTTACTCTTTTTTAGGGATGACTAATTTTGGAGGCCAAATATGGTCACCAAGTTAAACATTTTTTTTCTAAAATGCTTGCTTCTCTGATTAGTGAACTCCAGAAGGTGCCGGAAGCAAGATGTAAGAGATGTGTATTTGACGTAATTTTTGCAGAATGAAATTTAGTAAGGATCTACTAATATTGCTTTAACAAAGTATCGGCTCATCTGGTTAACAAATTTTACGTCACATTAACAAGTAAATTTTGTTTTAAAAATTATTTATTTTCATAAAATGCTAGATACACAGTTTTTGACAGATTTCAATTTTAAAGTACTGAATATTGGATAAAATTCCATACAGCACCCTTGAATAAAAACATTTTATTCGCTCGTTAATAAAATATGTTTTTAGCAAATGTACTTTAAATTAATATTCTGTCGCGCTATAACACATTGTTACAAACAGCGCATTGAAGCGTCATTCCTTCGATCGAAAATATTTAATTATTGATTGGTAAAATAATTTTACAAATCTACTTAAATTTTAATACGGTTCTGTTAGTGAAAGTTAAATTCGTTCAAAAATTTATTAATATTTCACTTACATTTTGATTATTACTAAATCACTTTGATATTCTACGGAAAATACGGACAAATTACTTTCTAATTTAAAAGAATAATAATATATTGTAATGAATGCATTTCATTTATAAAGGTTTTAGACATTAATAATTAGAGTAAATCACCACACAATTCTCAGGGTATATTTTACTGTGCTACCTTTGGTTGTCAGTAATTTTAAGGCTAATTAAAAACGAAATGCATCAATTAATGTTCAAATAAAATGGTTAATTGCCCCTCTTTATATTTTATTGAACTGCAATCATATCTAGACTCGGCAAAAACACAAAACTGCTTAATCTCAGGCTGGGTTCAGAATTTGACTATTCAAAATTATTTTAAGTTTTAGACTAATCGTCCCAATGTAACTCATATGCTGGACTCTAACTACGTATTATTCGCCAATCATTGACTTGTTTGGGCTGCTTGAAAATCTCCCAATTTCGAAAAATCTGATGACGCCAAGCCGATTATGAAAATTACGGCGTAGCTGGACTCTTGGAAAGGCGATGGACTCGTTCTTTAGGCTTTAACCTGGGAGCTCAACAGCTTTTGCGGGGTTTGAGGGGTTTAACATTCACATGCATGCCGCTCCTACCTTTTTAAAATCTTGTCGAACTGGAGCCGAAGCTGACCGCAGGTGACGCCGTTGGAATTTCTCCGCTTGCATGGGGTTGATTGGGATGTTCTTGCAGACCCCCTCGATGTGCTGGCCTCTGGGTTCTGCTGCTTACTTGGGCCGGAATCGATCTTTGGAAACTTCAGGGATGCGACTAGAAACATTTATAAAATTTTTGTTGTGGAACCCCCCACAAACGATACCACAGGTGCACATTTTATTTCAATTGTTCCCCAATTTTTTATTCAACAAAACAGAATTACGTTGCTATGATACCGTGATCTGCTGATGTTAAATAGAAATTAATTTTGATAACAAATACATAAACTTGTTAAACTTTTTTGTTCTAAAATCATTCCTTATATAACTCATATTATTAATTGTTGCTTAGCTACTAGTACTTTTCCAAAGCCATGGAAAAAGGCCGTAGTTGTGCCCATTCAGAAGATATCTGCCCCGAAGGAATTTGGGGATTTCCGGCCAATTAGTATTCTTCCTATCCTGTCAGAAATTTTGGAGAAAGTAATAAATTTTCAATTTCGTTCTTATTTAGCAGATAATAATATTTTACCAACACACCAATTTGGATTTAGATCTGGTTACAGCTGCACTACCGACCTGATCAATGTTACTGATGACTTAATGACAGCAACTGATCAAAATAAAATGTCTGTGTTAGTTCTTTTAGACTTCAGCAAAGCTTTTGATACCATCGATCACAACATTTTGTTAACAATTTTAAAAAACATCGGTCTCTCAGATAGTGCTGTTGCTTTATTTAGAGATTATTTGACAGGCAGGAAACAGAGCGTCAGGCTGCAGTTGGAGTCGTCAGCATACAGATCAGTAACTAGAGGCCTTCCACAAAGGTCTATTCTAGGTCCACTTTTATTTACAATCTATACATGCATTCCGATTGCTGCACTAGTTTTTTAACACCCTGTAATCTCGGAGACAAATTGAGCTCGCTCGAGAACGAAGTTTCCGGGTACGAGATGTGGGGAGACGAAATATCCCGGGAACGAAATGTGGGGTACAAAATGTGGAAACGAAATGTGGGGAACGAACTTTCCGCAAACCGATTGGCATGCGTTGTCATTTTAATTATCACAAAGTTTTATTGCAATCAGCCCAATCTGACATTTATCTTATTTCAAAATTATGCTCAATAGTAAATCCTAACTAATTTCTATCCTAACTTAAACTTTCTTAACAAGAGTGTCCCAAAATTTGTTCAAAACTAAACTAATCTATTCTACATTATTTAAGTGTGAGTAAATCGCTGGAATATGAAAACTTCCTCTGATTTTATTATAATTCTCATTGATTAACTCATAAGTGTTTTTATTACTTAATATTTTATGTATCTTGTACGATCCTTTCCTAAGCTTTTGGCATAGATTTTCTCTCTTCGATCAGCTACTCTTAGCTTTTTTATTATTACCAAATCTCCTTCTCTGAATTTTGTGCGTTCCTTAATTTTTTTGTTTTGCTTCTCCTCGTACTTATCTTGTATCTCCTTTACTCATTGCCTGATCTTCTCCAATAATTCGACAATTTCTGTTGCATTCTCTTCCTTTCTCCAAGGTCTTGGTGGCACTATGCCTTTGCATAATGTTACTGGGCTTATCTCGGTCGTTATATTAGGTACGTTATTGATAAACTCTTCGACATTCGATAAGTATTGAACCCATCTGTTATTATGCTCGTGTGTCATTATTTTTAAGTACTTAGTTGTTTCCTTTATGTACCGCACTACCACATTAGATTGCGGATGTCGTATGTTACAGAAATATGCTTTAATTCCTTTTTTCCAAGTTGTTAATCAATCTGGCATTCTTGAAATAGCTTACATTGTCGGCTAATATCTTCTTCGGAGTCCCCACTTCTTGTTGAAATTTCTCAATAGACTTTATAACATGCTCTGTGTTGCTGTATTTTGCTGGGTATAATTTGATGTATTTCGAAAAAACGTCTACCGTGGTTAAACTGTGTCTGTACCCATATTGTCCCGGTACTAAATTTCTCAAATAATCAATTACAACTAGTTCTAAAGGTTCGTTGACTTTTATACTTTTGATTAAGTTCTGGTTTGTGTGATTTTTTTCTTTAGCAAATTGACAGACTTTACAACAATTTGTGAAATGTTTAATCAATTTTGTATCGTTATTTGTGTAAAAACATTCACGAAACATTAACCATGTTTTTTCCCCCACAGTGTCCATATGTGTGATATATTTCTTTCATAATGTTGATGGCATCTTCTTTGCATAATAATAATAATTGTTTACCACTCAATAATTTTACCAATAAACCTTCTGCTATTTTGTAACCTTTATGTGCTTGGTCGGGACTTTTCTGTACTAAATTTCTTATTTGTTGAATTTCTAATTGTTTTGCTTGCCTAATAATTCTTCTTTTGAAAACCTCCCTCGTTGATACATTTTCTCTATCCCTATCAATAATTGTTTCTGTCTTCTATTCTTTGATGCGTCCTTCCTGCTTAAGAAATCGGCTACTACATTCATGTTCCCTGGTCTATGTGTTATCTCGAAATCATATTCTTATAAGTACAACGCCCATCTGTACAATCTGTCATTATGGAATGTTTTGTTTTTTAGGAACGATATTGCTGAATTATCTGTTTCTATGTAAAACTTGTTTCCTGTTAAGTAGAACTTTAACTTGTTGATCTCAAAGATAATTGCCAACATTTTCTTCTCAGCGATAGTGTATCTTGTCTCATAACCCTTAAGAATCCGTGATATAAAGCAAATTGGGACTTCTACTCCTTCTTGAACCTGTATCAGCTCAGCAGCGACCGCCATGTCCGATGCATCCGTCCTTAAAATGAAGCTCTCCTTAGAGTTTGGGTACAAGAGTAGCAACCCTACATGAAATTTCTGTTTTAAATTGTTAAACGCTCTCTCTTTCATCATTCCAGATCCACTTAGTATCTTTTCTTAATAACTCGACCAATGGTAAAGATAACTCAGAATAGTTTGCTATGAAATTTTTGTAATAATTCAGTAGGCCAAGTAATCCTCTCAACGTTTTCAAATTCTTGGGGCGAGGACATTTTTTTATCTTCTCTATTCGCTTTTCACTAATTGTGACCCCATTATTGTTAATCTCATAGCCTAAGTAGCTTACATTTGTTTTCATAAATTTGCACTTGGTCAGATTCAATTTCAACCCATTTCTTTTAACGTACTTATAACTAAATCTAAATATAACAAATGTTGTTCCACATCTTGCGAAAATACTAAAATGTCATCAATGTAGTGCAGGCAGAACTTATCGTATTTCTTTAAAATCTGTTGCATGGCTCTTACCAATGGTGTACATGACGTCGTCAAACTAAATGGGACTACTGTAGAATGGAAAATTTACCTCTCTATACAAAAGCCTGTGTACTTCTTCGAGTCCTCGCGTAATGGAATAGGCCAAGATGAGTTTTTAAGATCCAGTTTTGTCAACACTTTCTTATTACATATTTGACTTAATAAGGCATCAGTTGTCTGCGGACTCTCATACTACGGTTTGGTGATTTGATTTATTCTACGTGCGTCTAAACATAACCTAAGACTACCATCGTTCTTCTTTACCATCACCACCGGATCAACGAAGTTTGTTTTTGAATGCTCTATTACAACGTCGTCTAGCATATTTTGTAACTCATGCTTCAATTTTTCGCGCTGTGAAAACGGTATTAGATATGTTTTACTCTTGAAGTCCATCGTTTTGTCTACAACAAGTTTATGACAATATCTCGTTGCTTGTTCTGGTTTCTGATTTATTATCTCCATATTTTAGGCTATTATTTTCATAATTTTGCCTTTATATTGTAAGTAATCACTCCCTATCTGTTCATCATCCAGCGTTCCCTCCATGATCGTACAACTATTTATAATTATTTCGTCTCCTGCACTTTTGGCTAGGCAACAATTCTTATAGTCCCCTGCTTTCATTTTAGCTAGGCAACAATTTTCACGCACTTGATCGCCGCACTCGGGATTCCACCAAGGCTCAATTATATTATTTATTTGGATGCACGTTTGTATTCCATCTATCTTAATTCCTATTTGCTGAATAATATCGACACCTACCACAAATTGTACATTTAAAGCAGATACTGTGTAGAATCGGACATCATTTCATTTATACTGATCTTTATTGCTAATACTTGATTTGTCATAGAGATTTTCTTTATTGTTGCAAACAATAAATCGATTTTATTTACTTTAATTATATTACTTTGTAACACAATTAGATGATTAGCTAGGACTTCTTCTTGGACTAATGAAACCATTGCTTCACTATCAATTAATGCATACTCTTCTTGATCTAAAAATTGCAATTTAATAAACAGTAAACATGATCTTAAAACTTTATCTTCGCGTTCTTCTAACAAAAATTCCCCTGTTTTATCGAAGCGATGGCAAAGTTGGCAAGTTGTGTATTTACATAAATTGAGGTATTTTTTATCTATCGAGGGCTCCTCGTGCACCTCCGCTTTTTCTATCTTGTTTATATCGTCACAATTGTTGTCTCTTCTCTCAACAAACATGGTGTTTACGAATGGTCGACTTTGCTGTTGATTTGTGTCTATTTCCTGGCATCTTCTCTTGTTTCGCTCATCGATAAGCTCGTCGAAATTTCATCTAGTATTGTCCCCCCTATTGAAATTTTGTCGGTTCTGATTTCAGTTATTATTATAGTTTCTTCTTGGTTCGCAACTTCTATAGTAGTTATTGTTGTTATAGTAGCGACCCTCCTGTCGGTTATAGTTATTGTTATAATTATTTTTATTCTGCCTAAAGTTGTTTTCAAACGATTCTTCCAATTTTCTCTTACTAAAATTTTTAAATTCGGGTTTTAGATTTACTTCTTTCTTATTGTATACCGCCAAGTCATAGTTTCGTACAATCTCCTAAAATTCTTTCAATGTTTTCACGTTCTGTACGGCCACCGCTCTCGTAATTTCGGCTTCGAATTGCCTTGACAGATGTTGTATAATTTCTGCTTCTGCTAGTTTTGGTGTTAGGTACTCCGTTTTGTTGTACCAATGCATGATGTACATTTCTCCCGACCTGCCCTTCTCGACGTATTTGCCTGAAGTTAATTCGGTGCGAACTTGAGACTGGTGTGAGTAACTCCAGTATTGTTGCACAAACAGTTCTTTGAATTCCTCATACGTTGTATATTTACTTTTTATGATACTGTGCCATATTTCTGCGTTGTACCGCATGGCCATGTTTATTATTTGCAGCTTCTTATATTCCGTTGGTACCGTTTTCATAACATCGTCTAGTTTTGCCAGAAATATCATGGGCAATTCACCGTACTTACCTTCAAATCTCGGTATCATTTTAGTACTTATCGTCGATGTAGCAGCGCTTGCAGATTATTCGTGCACTTGTTGGAATCTCTCATGTAGCCCTTTTAGCTCCCGCGTAATTCTATTGTCCACAATCGTTATATGGTTTGCATTCTGGCTTTGTGCTTCTTGTGTCATGGCCCACCGTTCATCTGCCTTCTTTTCGAAATCGCCCAATTCTTGGTCTATCCTTTCTTGGTGCCATATTAGTTGTTCTTGTGTCTTCGTTTCGACTCCTTTGATCCTGCCTTCTATTTCTTCTTCTTTCTTTTCTAACTTATCGTCGATCAACTGTGACACCTCCTGTTGCAGCTCCTGCCTTATTTCGTGCTTTGTTGTTTCTTTGAACTCTGCTAATTTCTGTTGTAAAGTGCTGATCTCCGCTTGCAATTCTTTTCTGTTATTGGCCTGCATCTTATCGAAGTCTTCTTTCAACCCCACAATTAATATTTCGGTATGGTCTCGTAACCTACTCTCTCTTTCTTCTGCATCACTTCGGATAGCTTCTTGCACCCTTCTTTCTCTCTGCTCTGCTTTGATTTTCAATCTAATTTCTTGTTTTCTTGCTTCGATTCTCAATCTATTTTTTCGTTTTTCTGCATCCGTTCGGATTGCTTCTTGTATATTCCTCCGGATTGCTTCCTGTACCCTTCTGTCACGTTTCTCGGCTTCATTTCGCATTTGAAGCATCGCCTCTATAATTACACTTAAATCTGGTTCTTCCTTTGAAGCTTGGGCCTGTTTTTCTTTAGCCTGGTCTCCTTGCCGTTGTTCTTCTGTAGGTGGCTCTGACATTTCTACCGTTTTTTCTGCTTGCTGCTCTTCTTCATTTTTTTCTTCGTTTTTCTTCTGTCTTCTTGAACGCTTATAGACCATGATGTCTTATTTATTGTTAATTTGATACAAACCAGAGCGCTTGTACTTACAGACAAGATTACCCACACAAATAATGGTTTTTAATAAGTTTGAGAACACCCAAATATCCTGTGAATAAAAATTTTAATTAATTAGGCAATTTGTGCCTACTCGTTGTCGACTGCAAGTATTATTAATTGTAAAATGTGTCGACACGTTGGGACGTTAGTTTGTAATGAATGCCTTTAATTTATAAAGGTTATTTTAATTAGAAATTAATAATTAGGGCAAATCACCACACAATTCTCAGGTTATATTTTACTGTGCTACCTTTGCCTATCAGTAATTTTAAGGCTAATTAAAAATGAAATGCATCAATTAATGTTCAAATAAAATGGTTAATTGTCCCTCTTTATACTTTATTGAACTGCAATCATATCTAGACTAGCTCTCGGAAAAAACACAAAACTGCTTAATCTCACACTGGGTTCAGCACTTGACTATATTCAAAATTATTTTAAATTTTAGACTAATCGTCCCAAAGCAGCTCATATGCGCTACTCTAACTACGTATTATTCGTAACCTCAATGTGACAGATAAACACAGAACTTTCGCCAGTGCAATTAGCGTCAATTTGAATGTTTAAGATCGTGAAATGAAGCAAGGAAACGTCAGGTAAATTGATTTAATTAACGCGCTTGGCAACAAACCGCCTCGAATTTATTTATAGATGTGAAGTAGATAAATTGGAAAAATTTGTAAATTTTTTGTTGTGAAACTCCCCACAAACGATACCACAGGTGCACGGTCACTTGGACATTAAAATTGAATACTTTTTATTGGGTAAGCATACTTTTTATTTATTCAAAACATTAATTTAAGGGAGCACAAATTTTGGGGCAAAAAGCTTCTAATTTTATTTCAATTGTTCCCCTATTTTTTTATTCAACAAAACAGAATCACGTTGCTATAATACCGTGATCTGCTGATGTTAAGTGAAAATTTATTTTAATAACAAATACACATAGGCGGAGTAAAGTTTGATTACATTACTCTTAATATTAACATTTTCTTAAATCTAAAAATTGCCTTTATTGCTTATAGCTAACATTGTTCTTTCTCGTTAGACACATGTTTTATAAATCACTGCCCTGCTTTTGCGCTTTCTTTGCATTAATGCACTGGTATTCGAGTTCACAGTTTTTACGCGTCACTTGCTTTTCTTCTCTTCCGTTGCCTAATTCTGGACTGCTCTTTGCAATTTCTATTTATCCTTATCTTGCTTGCATCTACATATCAGATGGCTTGCCTTTTCACCGGTCTGTGCTTTTATTAATAACTACGCTCATCAGTATGCACATAACAAACCTTTTGTGTCAATTAATGTCATTTGGTCTGGCTTTAAATATGCACAAACCTATCATATTAATTATATTACTTTACTGAAACTTCAAATTTAAACCCTCTGAAATATGCTTTGCTTATGCGTGCCTTTATTCTTCTCATTACTGCTTCTTGTAGTTCATTACCAATGCATTTAATACTTTTATTATTGTTTAAATTGCAATTACTTAAATTATATTAACTCTGTGCTTTACTGACTATTTCCCACTGCAAACAGAGCCAAATTGCGAGTTTAAAACCATTTCAATATCTACCACCTTTCTAACTATTTTATTTTTGGTGATAATATTTTGAGTATTTAGTATTTTTAGCACGACGCAAATACTTTATTTTTTAAAGCTATAGCATAATGAACTGTGAACAATTTCACATAAGCAAAAAATTTTAAATTATTAAAATCAAAGTTCATTAAATTAAAAGTTCATGTGTTAAAAATAAGCATTTTATTAATTTTTCCATCCACTTTCAATAATAAAACCGATAGAATCACTAAAAGCTCCAAAGTTATTTAATTTGATATTTAATTTTTTTAACTGTTTTTGTTACTTTCTCGTATAGAGAAAGTCTCGCAATCGTCCAAAAATTCGAGCCCGATAAAGTCAGCGAAAAAGTCACTCCTGGATTATTCTTCTTTGTACTCGCAGTCGTATTCTCTGATTCATGCCAGACAATAGTGGATCCTTTTAAAATGTAGCTCTATTTAGATATTAATTCAAGTTTGTAATTATTTATAACTGCTTATAATAAATTATTGTTTGAATGTTTTTCCGTTGTACTCATTTTCACTAGTAAATAAATCTTTAACGATATTTTCCTGCACTTTTTAATTTGACGAAAAAAGGTTACGTAATAGTGAATTAATATTTTAGAAGATCAAAACATTTACAAAATTGTCATAGATACTGAAAAGAGAGTATTTAGTGTTTAAAGATTCTTACCTGAACCAAAAAGGGATTAGAGTATGTACCGATTAGGGAATTAGTACATTCCAATACCTGTTATTCGTAAACAAAAATATCTGTTAGTTAAGTTGCCTATATTACTTCTGACTTTAGATTAAAAATACTCGCGAAAAGTGTTATAAAATATTAGTTCGTCTGTAATTACCAGATCAGAAATTTTATTGAAACGGTTTCAAAGGCACAATTGTACTATAAAAACTTTTACGTATGCTGTAGTAGAGTCTATTTTTTAAATTATAACGATTAACCGTATCATCCAATGAATAAAAGTATTCCTTTTGCCATTTTTAATCGCTTTTGATAGCTTCTTGAAAAAAATAAATGCGAAACAGCATAACGCTATTTCATAGTATCTAAATTAATTAGCGAGCGTTTCTCCAAATTAATTTTGTGGCTGTGATATTATACGAAACCATTTAAGTTTTATCCTAAAATTTGACTGACGCAGTGTGTTGGCTAACCATTTTTCTTATACCCTTTAAATGGAACAAAATGTTCACGAATGGGTGCTTAAGCAGATGACGAAAGAAGAAGACCAAATTAAGAGTAGAGAGATACTGTTTCGAAGAAGTAGAGGAATTCACATACCTGGGATCGCTATTTAACTAAAAAATCAGCTTAAATGAAGAAATTATAAAGAAAATACAAAACGTAAAAAGATTTTTACTTCCTTTTACGATAGAAGAATTATTGGATTTACACCAAAAATTCGAAATTGAGTTTTCAACACGTTTCGGAGTCCTCTGAACCAAAAAAACATGTTTTTGTTTATTGGTGTGTCTGTCTGTCTGTGTCTGTGGGTGTGTCTGTGAACAGAATATCTCAAAAACGAAAAGTGGTATGGCGTTGAAACATCATATATAAGTTTTGTGTACTATCTAGATGCGACAGCAAGCTTTTGAAGAAAATCTCAAAACCGGAAGTATAGTGTTTACGCTTGTGATTTTTCAGTTTATTTGAATTTTTCAAAAACGGCTATAACGATTTTTTTTCAAATTTTAGATTTTTATTACATTTTTAATGTGTATTAATACGAGATAGGTGATTTTCTAGTTGAATACCTTTAAAATGGGTTTCTTTTGTTTTTTTTTTCTATTTTTTTTATTAACAACTACTTTAAATAGAACACCCGGTATATTATTACATTTTTGAATTCAGCTTAAAATTCTAGAGACATTTTGTCGTTTATACTAACGCTCTATTTTGTACGGTTTCTGTAGAATTTGTAATTTTTGAAATTTTTGACAAATGATTAAAAATTCAAAATCAAATTTTTGGCTAATTATAAGATCACTGTAAAAGGAAGTTGTGCGCGTGTATTACACCAGATTTTTTAAATGTGTAAACACCATATACGGATGGAGCAATAATTATATATTACAGCAATGAGATAACATGAATAACAAAATATAATGCTTGAGTAAGAAAAAATTCTTTTAGTAGGCATATTTAGTTGACATATGCCATAATTAAAATGAGCGTAATTCCCACTCGAATATTTGCTTCTGTTTATTTCTTTCTCACTCAAGGTATGCGTTCTATTTTCTTGTTCATGTTATCTCATTGCTATTATACATAATTTTGGCGCACTGGTACAGTCTAATATAATCTCTGAAGCTTCTTTGTGGCGCTTCAATAATCATCCTATTCCTTTGAATATTTCGCCACACTATACAAAATGAAAAATATTAGAACAGGAACGTTTCGGAAGACAAATTTACTTCAGTTTTTAACATTTAATTAATTAAATTAAAAGTTAGCTAGGGGAACTTCGCTTATTTAACTGGAGATCTATCAGAGTGCAACTAACCTTACAGTGTCCAACTATTTACTGTAAGGCTATTTTTCACTCATTCCTGAAATCGTTTCTCACTGCGAAAATGCAGTGGCAATAAGCAACCCATCATACGTCTAAGAGTCCAAGAGAAAGTCACTAATGAGAGGTTGACAGCGGGGGGTAAAGAGATTAAGATAAGCGGCAATAAAATCAACCATACTCTGGAATAGCAAGTTCTGGAGGTACTCAGAGATTTTTGTTACCACGTCAGAGAAAATTAACATAAAACAAGTAGCAGCAAAACATTTATTTTTCCACATGGTTAAATAATTTTTTTACAATTCCTAACTGTACCTTTACGGATATAGGTCTTTTTTACAAATTTTTACAATAATCACAGTAAAAACATTATTTTATTATTATAATAGGTACCGTAAAATAATAATTATCATAACATACCTAAATAAAAATCATTTTAACAGCATTGTATAGAAACTAAAATAAAATAACATAATATATAATAGGCACAAAACCTTATTCTATAGTAAGATACAAATACAAAAATTACAACAATTAAAAATTAATTTGGTAGCTAAAATTACTACTTTACCCTGATAGGATAAGTTAGTTTCCTATCCATCTATTGGTTATTTCCATTGATTAAAATTGTTTCATACATACAGGGTGTTTTTAATAGTTACACATATATTTTCAGAGAATGTAGTTCTCATTAAAAGAATAGCTTCGGAGAAAAAGTAATTTAATGTTTTAAGAAAAGTTTGAGATCCACTCAAATTATTGAAAAATAATAATATAATACTATACAGAATAACAATTAATTAATTACTAATATAAGAAAAACACAAAACATGATAAAATAAATCTTTTTTATATTATCTAATTATTTAAATCGGAAAATGTTATATCTCTAATTGACAAATTGCGTTTAATTTTTGAATCCAGAAATTCTGGCAAAAATATGAAAAAATAAAATTTTGTTAATTTGTCAATCATATTATTATTCCAAAAGTTTTTACTTCTTCTCATAAGTTCGCAGTTATAATCTTTTTGGGTATATATGAAAAAACAACAATATTCTCGATTGGTGACTTCAAGTTGACCTTGTATTTGATACATATAGTCATGATTCGATTTTAATTTAATTTTCACTGTTATCACTGTCAATAATACAGTAACTTACTACTTTAGATCGGACAGCTTCTCTTACACTCATATCTTTAGCAGAAAACGGGCATTTAATTTCAATGATCGCATCGTGATCAATTAAGCCGTCTTTCCTTCAATTTTGGACCTCTTTGACAACTCGCGTAGTTTGTTACAGTAATTGCGCAAAATGTGATTTCAGCACTCTATTTTTTCTATGGGGAATGCTGGTCCATATGGTTTACATTCTTTAATTTTCTTTAAAACACTACTGTCTCCGTCTCCTATTATTTTATTGAATTTTAGTCCGTGCAATTTTACAGATTTTTTGAAACCATCTACAATAATTTGTGATTCCATAGAGGTCGACGTTCCATTCCAATTTTTAAAGCAAGGATGAGTTGGAACGGGATTGGAACCTCTATGCTTTTCACAAAAATAACAATATTTATTTTTTACATCCGCGTACAAAATTTTTTTTGTTCTTGCCCCAATGATGCATGCGACCCCTGATGAAGCGTTGTAATTTGATTTGTGAGAGCGTTTGCTCCAAGCGCCATCAACAATTACTGGTATCATGGGCGTACCATCCACATCAACCTCACCCAATTCACAAGCAAGGGCAGCTTCTTCTTTCCCAGCGTCCACCATTTGTTGCAAAGCATTTTCTTCCACAACTTTCGGAACTATATCTTCTTTTGCCGAATAGGTGTTGAAAGACATACTCGGGATGTCCAGTGCCGAACAAAATTCTTTCAGTTGCGAGTAACCTATTCCAACAGCAATTGTTCCACAAATTACAGCCTGGTTCACCTCAACAGTTCCTGAGCCTTCTGTTGAGAAAGTGCCTTTAAAACCACACACACGACACTTGGTTGCAAACACACTTTTTAATCCGTATCTTTTTTCCGACACTATGTATATGTCGAAAAAACTACAGTCAAACCCTGCATGTTTCAAACTTTTTAGAGTGCCAAATAAATGTCCTATGTCCACAATTCTTCGGCCACAGATGTTCTTGAGCTTTTCAACGGAATCGCTTCCTCTCTCTATATTTAATTCTGGATAAGTCTCCTCTCCTCCAGGCAAGTCTGGAAAAATATTCTCCGCGACATCTTCTGTGAGATGAGGTTCTTCTCGCAACTGGTTTGACCTACGTAAGAAATTAATTCTAATTAAATTAAGCTAAGAAAACTAAGCTACGAACAAGAATTTTTTAATATGGAATTTTATTTTGTTTCTGTAAAATAGCTACGGGATACCTCATTATTTATCAACTTGAAAGTAAATGAGCCAAAACATATTGATATGAAAAAGTGAGCTATTTCCAAACTCAGAAACCTCAGAATAAAACTTCTTTTTTAATTAAAAAAATTCCTAATGAAATGGGGTACATTTTATTTGTTACTCTGTACTCTGTGTCTATGAAACTTAAAAAAAGCTATCTATTTCTTTTTTTTAGTTATTTATGAATATATCTTATTTTATTAGATACTTCTTTTTTTTTAAGATTATTCTTCCGTTTTTTTATACTTCGGCGACGACTACCACAGGTCAAATGTTTTTTGCTACGTAGGCCCATTGCAAAAGTCGAAAAAGCAATGTCGAGGCAACACAAAACACAATAAAGGACACTAATACACACCACAAAATTATTTGGGTAATTGTAGAAACAGTCACCAATTATGACCTTTATAGGTGCAAGTGAAGATATTTCTAACCCCCCACTTCCCCACTTTAAAACTCACCTAATGAGAAGACGTACTTACGTAGATATAGATACATATATCATTTAAAAAAAATTTATTTACCAACTACAATTTTTAGTCACTATTTTATGTTTTTTAAATGATGTTTTACATATTAGCATACATACATTGGTTTACATACGCGGCCAACGTGTAAATAGGGAAATAAAAATAACACTAGACAAGTGAAAATCTCTGACCAATAAAATGTCAGAAAATCAAGTTCATTCGATGTTAAAAAGTTAATCGCAATTAAATATTTAGGTTAACGTTTTGTAAACGGCTACTTAGTTTTTTTTAATGAAAACAGTGTTGGAAGGGGAGTAAATTTGTTCACATGATAGTCAGATTAAATATAAACCTATCAAAGAATCTATATTACACAACAAATTTTGAAATACGACATTTCGCGGAATGATTAGCGACTAAGAATAGTTCTGTACAGATAAATCTAGAATTTGTTGTTGCTTTAACTCTAAAAAAAGTCAAGTAGTTGCTGTCTATCAATACAATTTGTTTTAGATAATCATTTTCATTGTTTCTTTTAAACCTTTTACCTGGTCATGAAACCAAAAAAAAAAAAATTTTGATCATGGAAAGTTGAAAAACCACTTCTCCAGTACGTTACATATACCTCTTCTGAGAATGAATTATGTAAAATACAATCAAAAGAAGTCTATTCACAATCAATATTGACCAATTTAGGGAGATATATTGACAATAGTTAGTGCTATTGACAATATTTAGTAACAATAACATCTGTTAATAGTATCTGAGTAATGGTAATGTTAATGCTATAATTAAAATATTGGGATGTCCACAATTAATACACCCCACAATTAATGATTTACAAGGTATCTACATCTTGCAATACGAATATGTATTAAAATTAATTAATATTAATGTCCGGCTACTTTTATTTGAATTTGGATGACCAACTAAATTTGATCAACTTAAATCGAATCGTAAATGCGAGATAAAAACGGTTTAGAAACCTAAACTGTTGAAATTTACCATTCATTCGGATAAATTATGAATTGTCTAAATAGGACTGAAATATTTTTTAAGTTGAGAATTGTAGGTATCATCATTAGAGCGTCCCTAATATGCAACTTTCTAATCCAGGTCGTTCAAATTCCTTTCCTGTCTTGGCAGCTACCTGCGGTGACGCATCTTCATAAATAGAATTATTATGCCAAAGCCTAATGCTAAGCCGATAATAATTCTTTGCTGTTAATGGTTGCTGTATAATAAGTTGTATACCTGACAAAAATTATGATAGTTTTTATTTTCTTTCGGTTAGAATAAACAAAGAAAGATAATACTTGTAGAAAATGTAGTCAGAAGGCGCACTGTAGTTTCACTTCCTCTATTTGTTGGCGCCAAATTTGTTCGAAAATAATGTATATCAAACGAGAAAAAGGGATGCAAAGTTTTTCACGTTTTGCTGTTTTTTACAAAAAATATACAATTTAAAAATAAACTGGCTTCAAGGTGCACTAGAAATATAAATTTTGAGTTATTTGATGTGTCGCTCTTCGCTTCAAAAGTAAACTTGAAGCTACAAGAACGTTCTAAAAAATCAGTCTTTTAAGTGCTTGAAGCCCACTACTATAGAATAGCCGTAATTGTTCCGTCTGTGTTATTCATTATAATATGTTTTTCTAAAGTCGATATGTACTTTTATTTTTTTTCTTTTGTCACATAGTTGATTAAACAACTCTTCCAATTTTTCCCACTTGTAGCAAAACTCACCTATCATCTGCAAATGGTAAGTTTGACGACGAATTTGCATTTATGATAGTACAGTAGTTTC
Organism: Agriotes lineatus; assembly: GCA_940337035.1. Taxonomy (NCBI): domain Eukaryota; kingdom Metazoa; phylum Arthropoda; class Insecta; order Coleoptera; family Elateridae; genus Agriotes; species Agriotes lineatus. Next base: position 125,611,441 of record OW679202.1, on the reverse strand, counting down.
TTCGCGTTAAATCTTAGAATATACGTTCCAAGGTTCCATTAAGTATTGGTTTTAGTAAATATAGTTTTAATCCACGGCAAAACTGGGAGATGAATAAAAATAAAATGTTCAGTCGGTTTGTACTTCGTTTTAAGTGTTTTGCGATGCTATTTTTCCTGGTTATTATTAACGAGATATAATTAAAATTATATAGCAGTTACTTTATAGAAGCCATTGCAGAAAAAGTTAAGGTGACTATGTATTTACAAAAATACAACCATACATGGAAATCTAAATTTAAAGAAACATTGGTTACGTCTGAATTAATAATTTACCAAAATATCTAATTGCCTTGCTTTGGTTTTAGAAACAAAATATAATAATAGAAAACCTATTTATTATTATATTTTCTTCCGTCCTTGCTGACCATATATAAGTAATTAGCTAAATTCTTACCTAAAATGTTAATTCACCAACTACATATCTTAGATCAATCGAATTTAAATAATATTTTCGAATATTTTGTGTTCGGTTATTTTACTTTAATATCTACGCAGGGGAGTCTGCAGATAAATATCGAATCACTTCCAGTATAGATGCTAAACCTTTCAAGGCACGAGCGGCGCTGTCACAGATTACTAATTACCACTAATAGAGGCAACATGTGCACATTATTACAGTTTAGAACTCACTTCTGGAGAAGTACTTCTGCTTAACCTGCCTTAGTGGGGGGTTCCATTTGCTCCTAAACGAATGTCGCTAAAATACGCATTGTCTGCACATTGTTTACTTTTCTCAAAATATGAAACTGCGAATTTCATAATTTGGCAATAACGTGAAATTAAATACAAAAATCTGTATTTACGTTATTCACAAAGAATTGGCAGTTGATATATGTCCCTTGTCATAAATAAAATATCAGTAATTAACCAATTTTTAAATGCGGTTCACCTTCTTGAAACCGAATTCGAAGTTATCTCGAATCATGTCTCGCTTTCTGTATTCCCACACTCATCAGAAACTATTTTACTGCTTCTACGTCACTGAAATTGAAATAAAAATAAAATCGGGTTGTGCTTACAATCTTTTTCAAACATTTCAAAAAATGATTCAACTGCAAAATAACAGCTTCGAATCGATTTTCAAGAAGTATTACGCCATTGGAAGCTAAACGAATTTGTTACTATAAAAGCAATTATATAAAACTACAATTTACAGTTAAAATAACAAACACAGTTGATACATTTAAAATAACCCAGAATCAGTAATGTTAAACAATATTTTAAAAATAAGTAGGTACTAACAAGTAATTGGTAATTGAATTACTATTTAATAATAATAATAATGCATTTATTTCTCTATAGTTACAGAACTATATACAAAATAGGTAGATGACCACCTTTGATCTTCCATTAAACCCTGGAGTAATCGAGAATATATAATTCAGAAAAATGCTAATATACATCTAAAGTAAAAAGAAACATTTGAACAAAAAAAAAATTAAAAATAAAAAAACTAAAATAAAAGATTCTGTGATTATGCTATGTTAGTAGTCCACAAATTTTGTTAATTAATGTTATGTTTTATTTACAATTTTTATATTATCTACAATTTATAAAGACGGTCACGCATATTAGCTTTAAGTGTAATTAAATTAAGTAGCTTAAACGTAGGAGGAAGATTATTGTAGGTTTTATAAATTTGGTATTGAAAAGAACGCTCAAATAAGGCCTTTTTATGTAAAGGTAGAGATATTATGCCTTTAAATCTTAAATTTATGGCATGGACATCAGTCCTATACGTTATTTTATTATGCAGTGTGTCTGCTTAAGTTCGCACCATATAGAAAACTTTTTTATTATTAATTTTACGAAAAAAAGTTATTCTTTATAAAAAGTTCTCCATAGTTGATTAAAATTCAATCATCAGATATCAATTTTTTAAGCCGTATACGAGGAATGTCAAAAAATATGAATTCTGCTCAAGAGTAAAGTACCTTTATTTGTGACAATATCGAAAATTGTTATTAAGAGAAGTTGATTAGAATCGAAAACTACGTTCAAATATCCAATTACACTTATCTACAATGAAAATCAGGTTTTGTTATTTTTCACATTTTTTTAAGTTGATTCATATGGAAAACTTTATTTTTGACAATATCGGAAACTTTTTTCAGTTACCTCTTTATTCGTTAAAACTTTGATAACCTTTACGTCTCGTAACCTCTATGTTGCATTATTTTGATGCTTTTCCATATGAAGCAACTTAAAAAAAATGTGAAAAATAACAAAACCTGCTTTTCATCGTAGATAGCTATAATTGAATATTTGAACGTAGTGTGCGATTCTAATCAACTTTTTTTAATAACAACTTTCGATATTGTCACAAATAAAGGTACTTTACTCTTAAGCAGAATATTTTTTGACATTCCTCGTATACGGCTTAAAAAATTGATATCTGATGATTGCATTTTAAGTTTTGGACCATGCAAAACTTTTTATAAAGAATAACCTTTTTTCGTAAAATTAATAATAAAAAAGTTTTCCATAAGGTGCGAACTTAAGCAGACACACTGTATAAGTAAGCCGGCAGTGTGATAAAGAGTAGAAAATTGTAAATGACGCCTATTTTGCATATTTAATCATGGCAAATCTGTTAATTTGTGAGAAATATGGTCATATTTTTTTATTTCGTATATTAAGCGTAAACAGGAATTTTGAACTCTTTGTATTTTAATAGCAACATCCTGGGTAATGGATAAACCATAAATTTCGTTGCAGTAGGAAAACTTAAATACAACCAGTGAGTTACAAAGCAAGGATTTAGTTTCTGTCGATAAATCGTTTCTGTGAGGATAAATTAATTTTAGAGTTTGAACGCTTTTTTTAATAAAGTTATTGACATGTTTTTCATATCTGAACGTATTGTCCATGATGAGACCTAAGTTCTTAGCTTCTTGCTTAATGGGAATAAGAATATCATCAATCGTCACCCTAATTTTATCAGATAAAAATCTTTTTTCCCAAACAAAAGTACAACCGATTTTTGAGAATTAATAATTAGAGATTGCTGTCGTGATACCAGGCTTATTGCATTGAGGTCGTTGTTAATATCACTTACACTTTCTTTATAATTATCAGGAGTAAACGAATGTAGCAGTTGCGAATCGTCTGCAAACACTTTTTTTTGCAGGTTTTGATAGATTTCCAACAATTTGATGTGTATATTATAAACATTAAGGGTCCTAAAATAGATCCTTGAGGAACTCCTTTTACAACTGGTAAGAAGTCGGATGCATTGCCAAAAGTTTTCACACATTGCATACGCCCTGTAAGGTAACTTTTTAATAGCGAGACAGCAGAAGCAGACAAACCAATGTAATGAAGAATAGAAAGCAAAATTTGGTGATTAATTGTATCGAAAGCCTTACTATAATCAAGGTAAGCCACCCAGTGATTGGCCTCCTATTTTCATAACTAGATTTGAAAGCTAATTATATTTCACCAACTAATATAATGTGAACGACGCCTGATGTTTTTGATAGGTAGTGGATCTAAATTTATAAAAAATATGTTATTTTTACTTACTGTTAGTAAATTTTGTAGAATTAATTAATCAGTTTTGAGAATACCAAAAGCTAGTTATTGGCCGCACTTACTCAACGATTGGCCCCCAGATGTTCTAGTTATTGGCCACTGAATGCAAGCGAACAAGAAAAAATAATTAAATGGGTTTGCTATTTAGAATAAAATTTATTTAACTGTAATGCAAAAATAAAATATATAGATCTATATATAATATATTCCAAACAAAACGCAACTTAACAAAAAAATCAAAGTTAGTTCAGAAACAAAACGCATTTTTCTTCATTTATATTATTTGTAGTTATTTTGAGGGTATTTTTGATTCTTTAAACAACTTTGACACGTAAATGTTTTAGAATTCGATTTGTGCAAGTTTAACCGTACAATGCATAAGGTCTGGTAAACACGCCTGCATGAATTGCATTTTACTCCAAAGTTTTGATAATTCAAATTTTTAGTGCAAGAGTAACACAACCCGTGGAATAATTTCTGTTTTGTGAAAGTAAAAGCAGATTTAACTTCTGAGTCGTTACCGGAAAAGAGCCATTTTTTCACTTTTTCAATATTTGTTCTCTTCTGGTCTAGGTCTTGATGTGCTTCCTTTTTATAATTGTCTACATTCTTTTTAGATGAGCATTCTTGCATGTCATCTTCTGATAAAATCTTACTCCTTTTGTCATAACTGTTCTTGTCGCCTGGAAGGTTATTTTTATTGTCTTTTTCACAATGTTCTTAATTTTCTTCAACCATTTCTTCATCAGCTTCTGCTAGGATCCTCATCTGATCTTCTACTGTGTTATTTTCTTGAATGGTGTTTGACCTATCGCTTTGATTATCATTCATCACGCAACCTGTCAAATTCCTATCTACATTTTTTTGAATGATTTCCGCTTCAACTTTCTCTTTTCTTGTTTTCTCAGTACTCGTTTGTTCCAGAGATTTTCCACATGTAGATTTAGGGAGCTCAGTATGTATTTTAGATTTTTCTAGGCAGACATTAGAAGTTGTTCTCTTTTTGACACTCTTTCTCGTTTTACTATCTTTAGCCTTCTTTTTCTCATTTTGTTTTTCAAGCCTCATCTTTTTTCTCTCTTCCTTCTCAAGTACTTTTTGTTTTTTTATTCCTCTTCTTCTGCTTTTTTTAAGCCAATGGGTAGATGTAATCGCAAATTGTATTTTTTGGCTTTCTCTTTTACTTTTTCTAGTAGGTGTTTTAGCATACCATAATGTTTCATCTAGAGAAATAGAACAATCTTCAACCCCTTTGTTTGTTTTTACCTCTGTTTCAGAATCGTTTTTTAAACATTCTTGATTTTCTGTTTTCGACATCGTGCCTTGTGTATCAGTTTGACTTATTCTAGGTTGAACAGTATCAAGCTGATTTAAAGTAGTTTCTGTCAAAAACAGAATAGGGATATCATTTATATTAAGCAAATCCCAGTTGCTTCCTTCGTTAGTCGGAATATGTTTTAACTCCTCGATTATAACATTTTGTGCTAATGGTTGAGTCGAGTTAGGATATTTAATAGCTTCAGTACTTTTCTCTTTTAATGGCGCAAGATTTTTCCATAACCTATAAAGAAGAGGTTGCTCGTTTAGATTACTTTCATACTCCTGTTCACTCATGCTAAATTCATCTAATGTTTCAGATCCAACAATATTTGACAAATCTTTGTAGCTCTAATATGTACCATCAATGTCTTTAGTTGTTGGATCAGGCGCTTTATTTTGACCTCCGAGACATTTAGAAAAATCTATGGCGCCTGGATTCCGAGGGTAAAGTCCGGAAGCTCGAAATCCGTTGTTAGTCAGAGTCTCCAACGGATGGTTTCTTCTCCACTAAACTACTGCTTTCTTCCACCCATTTTTTATCGGCTTGAATGCGTAGCGTTGGGGTACAGACAAATTAAAATTATCTGAAGTTCTACACCTAAAGAACTAATTTTGTATGAGAGATGTGTACTGTGACCGTCTAGGAAGAGAATTACGGGGAAACTAGTTCCTATATTCTTTAGATAGGGATGTAAGGTATTTTTTATATAGTCACTCATAACGTCCATTTTTATCCACCCAGTATCTGAAAGACCGATTCCCCATCTTGGAGGCACACACTTTGCAATATGTGTGGGAATCCTTTTATATGGATATACGATCATAGGTGGCGTTACCTGGTCAGAGGCCGTAACAGTGAACATTACTGTTAGTGTGGCCTTAGAAGAAACATGCTCCACCTCATAAAAATTTCGTGCCCCTCTTGGTGCGAGCACTTTATCGTTCTTAGGGCACAGATTGAAACACGTTTCATCAACGTTCATTACTCTATTTGGATAGTCCAATATTTCCTTAAATCCTTTTGATATCAAGTATGTTTCTATTTCGGTAAACCATTTTTAATATCTGACTCTGATACGTTTGCACTTGCTGCTATCACAGCTTCTGATGTACGCCCCGAAATTTGTGGATTCCTTCGAAGAAAAGCACGATACTATGTCTCGCCAGGGCGATTGTTAACGAATGGGTTCTCTCTTGAATTTTGGTCCAGAAATTCTTTTACCGATTCTTGAACATCTTCTTTACGGCGAGGAAATCCACGTTTGTGATTTTCGAAGATCCAGGTAACCAAAATTTGCTCTTCATCATTGGAGAGAATTGGGTTAGAACCAAAGGCTGGCTTCACAGAGTTTTGACCTTTTCTGAACTGCAAAGTAGCTCTTGGAACTTTGAATCGTCTTGAAACTTCTCTTAAGGGTTTTCCATTTTTAATTTCTTAAGGACCTTTTTGTATATCGTTTTCTGTGTATTTTTTGTAATATTTTTCGCCCGGAACAGTTTTTGGCGTTGTCCTCAGTTAAAAAATAGGTAAGTTTCAGTGATTGGCCTGTAAGGATATTCAGTTATTGATCCCCGGCCAGTCACTGGATACGAGGCAATTATTGGCCAGATTTTAAAACAGATAGCAATGTATACATTATTTCAAAACAAAGCAAACCATAAAATTAATTTAGTACGATTAGTTGAAAATTTCAGAGAATGGCCATGTGGCCAATTGTTACACGATAAATTGCTCATTAAGACCCCATGGGATGCTCGTAGCAGTGTTCGCCCTTGCGCGTACCACACAGCCCAAATGCTTCGGCCAAAACTCAATCGCGAGGGGGGTTTACAGGTTTAGGGTGCGTTTCGGGGCGAAATGCCACGACGGGGTGTCGATATTGGGTTATTAAGACAAAGTTAAGGGGCGCCACGACCTTTGGAAGATGTTACAATTGATAGATAATTGACGACCGGTCAAAAGTCGAAAACCAATCGCAGTAGCGTTGCGTCGTACTCCAAGGGGGTGTTCCCACGGCACTGGCTTTTACACTTACCTTTTTGGTGTCCTTTCTCCAGTTGGTTAGGCCCTGTACAAAGGAATACATACACAAAGCCGCAAGAAACTCAATTCTTGTCGGTCACAATAATGCACAAATAATTGAAATGAAAAGCAATACGTAAATTAAAAATGGGTAATCTATTACCATACTAGTTACAGGCCCGAAGGCAAGTGTTCAAGTAGCAAATGCTACAAATTGGGGTTAGTAGACAATTACAACACAATAAGGGCTGAAGGCCCAGGGAGCGGCACATCCGCTGAAAATAATGGTCACCTAGGTCCCGGAATACGCTTATTTAATTTGCCAAATGGCTCACTACCATTCCCGGAGCCAGGCTCCCATAAACTTATGCTGAAGACTTATATTTGCAATGCTTGACAGTAAATAACGGGTCGGGCAGTTAGCATACGGCCCACAAATAACATATACGACAACTGGAGAGTTCCGGAGCTTCGCACGCCACTGTATTATACGCAATTCACTGTTTATTAATACTAGTACAATACCTTACGTCATCGCTAGGGTTCCAAGCAACTGGGTTGTTGAAGTGCTGATGCCGGGAGATCTCGACCTGGAGATTCAACGCTCTGATGGTGCTCTCGTACAGAAGAGGGTTGCGATACCAGCTTAGATGCGGCAGGGGTTGATAAGCAGATAGGGACGGTTGACCAGCTCACTCGGGGAATTGTGGCGGTAAGATCCTTCAGAGAAGTAGCAGGGTGGAGCCAAACGATAACTTACAACTGCTCACCCTGTATATTGATGCTTTGTGTTTGTTCCTGTCGCAAATCCGCTGATAATCAGCGAGGAAATGTACACACCGGTACTTGAAACTTTAAGGGACTAAGAGCACTTGTAACTGCACACAAGTCCGAGGGTACAACACGCCCCTAAGAAATAAAGGGGTTGTTCTTTGTTCTTAAGTTAACTTGCACATCCGTGCGATAGCAAAGCTTAATTTGGACTCTCCTGGGGGGGAACGCGCTGGATGCAGCGTTAATTTTTATCATTGCGTCATGCGTAAAACTTTCCATTGTTGGGTATCTCACTCAGGTGCATAAAGAATCTATTGTTCGAAGTGCTGAATTGCATCGCCCAAAATGTAACGGGCAACAAAGCGCGGGGCTTCCCCCGTGCCTTACGCGCGTCTGGCCGTCGCCGAAACCTGATATTCACGGCTTCGCCTTTTAGATTGAAACTGAACGCAAACTCCATCTGCCAGCGATTTGTTAAGTCACTTAGCGGGGTTTATGCTATGATCATGCGTTACAGCGTTCGCCTCTATATTGAAGCAAAAGCCTTATTTAAGATACTTTATGCGACAGATGTCGGTGCCTGGCCTGCAAGTGCGCCAAACAGTTAGATAATTAGGGAAATATGCCCGATGGCTTAAATTACGCTGCAATACGCGGGAGAAGAATGCGGAATTGTACTTAGATTTTTAACGGGAATCGGGAGTCTTAACACAATCACTAAATAAAACATGCAACATAATGTTGAGTGATTGGCCTCCAGATTTTATAGAGGATTTTAGGTTATAATGTACTATCATATAAAAATTTCATCCAATATACTATTAAAAATGTTCTAAATTTATTTTCTTAGTAATAACATGTAAATATTTAGAAAAAATTACTTACCGGTAGCAGCATACTCTTGTCGGCACACAATATTTCCATTACCTATTTGTGAAACTGGCGGGAGAATTCTTAGACCATTTGATACCAGACAAATAAGCAGCGTTGCCAGGTTGTGCTGATCTTCACAGATACGGGATTAATATCAAAAAATCCTTAATAATTTGTGTTTTAATGCAACGGCCAATAACTAGGTGCTAAATGGAAAAAGGTCAATCACTGGGTAGCTTACCCTAGTGTGAGGATCGACACTTTGCCTTGATCAGAAGCAGTTAACAATTTATCTACGATATATAGCAAGGCTGTCGAACAACTTCGATTAGACCTGAAACCAGATTCAATATCTGGTAGTATTTTATTTTTGTTCAGATATTCTCGCATTTGCGAATTCATTACTTTTTCTAGATCCTGTGACATAACAGGCAGTACACTAATTGGCCTAAGATCTTTACATTCTTCCGGATTTGATGTTTTACGTAATGGCAATACTACCGCCTTCTTCCAACTGTCAGGAAAAGTATTTGTAAGCAACGCATAATTAATCACATGAGTCAAGTAGGTGAGCAGTATAGGTAGGCAGAGTTTTATAATTTCAATATTTAGGCCCTCATGGTCAGTAATTGATGTGAGTAATGGAAATCTCTAGTAATTCAATTACTTTATTGGGCGGTAATTGGTAATTAGTAATTAATTATTTTTTAAAAGTTATTTGCTCTGCTCTGATTGGAGATTATTAAAGAAATATACGAAGATAACAGAGTTTACGTATTGACGACGGTAATCAATTTACAGAATCGTTTGCGTATACTAAAGAATTGAGCTGTTGCATATCCCCTTTATAATTCAGCACTTAATTAGAGGTAGTATTAATTGACAGGAGGAACAAAGTCGGTGATATGAGAATGCCAGTAAATAATACTCATCTAATATTGCTTTAATATTTGCTGATAGCTAGTTCGTTTTAGCACAAGATTTATTCGACCTGGAGTTCATGTTAAAGAGGCTCCAATAAAGGTAAGAACAGTGTGGTCTAATCATTAATAGACAAAAGACAGAATACCTTGCTATCAGCATAGATGCTCATTTTCAAGTACTAATTAATGATTCAGAAGCGATCAAGTAAGTATAGAGTTTTAAATATTTTGGAACCAGAATAACAGGCACCGGCCAAGAAGAAATAGAATCTAAAATAAAGAGCAGCAGGAAAATATTAGAAAGGCTAAATTGATTATGGTGGGATAAGCATATATCGGGAAAGGTCAAGAAACATATTGGAAAATCAATGACAGAGTCGGCTTATGTTATGGTTCTTAGACTTGGAGTATTAATAGCGACTACAAAAAGAAACTTCCTGCAGTCCAAATGCACTATTTAAGATGAACCATCCGAATATCAAGAGTAGAATAAGTCACTAACGGGAGTCCAAGACAGTGTTACAGATCGAATCAAAAAAAGAAATCTGAGCTCGTTTGGACCAGAGCTGGAAAATTACTTTAAAAAAGTTATTAATTACTAATTACCAATTACCGCCCAATGACGTAATTGAATTAGCAGATTTTCAGTTAAACAAATGAAATAGTAACCCAATTATCAATTACATGGTAAATGTAACTGCACAAAACAAATTACTTTTTCAATTACTTATACTAGATATTGTTGCCATATATTAGGATTTAGGTAGCCATATGCTAGGCCCTATTTTTTCATGCCGAGGACAAAATTATGCAATCCATTATTCAAATGTACTAGTCAAATTGATAGGTACTATTTATTTAAATTCAGTTTTAAGAGTCAAAGATCCTAACGTAGGTTTAGCTTAGTAGTGTCAACCTGTTATTTAATTTTCGTACTTCATAAATGTCTGAGGTAAGAAATGTCTTCAAGCGAATATAAGTGTCGAAACAGTTCTAAAATACAACTTAGTTATGTTTTCTTACTTTATAATTAAGATTAAACAAATATATGATAATAATCGAACTGTAACATAAAATAACCTAACTTTATGACACATATTTTTTCATGGGTTTTGTTGCCTAAATGCCTGCTAACACCTCTCCCATGTTTGGTTTACTGTCACTATTTTGGTTATTATTCACAATGCTTCTTGTTTTGACAGTTGGGTAGTCACTGTGGTACCTTTATTTATTGTCAATTTTGCTAATGAGGCAACTTTCTCATTAAGTATTATCGACGAATGTCCCTTGATCCACATAAAGCTTATTTCTACATTATTTGATCTTAAAACTGCACAGAATGTCACTATATCTAAAATGACTGGATGGTGTTTAGCGAAGTATTTTCTTCTCATTAAATCTCGTAATACACTTTGAGCATCATTCATGGTAGCTGCACGAGAAATTCTACGAAGACTAATGACCTTTAAGGCTTCCAAGATGGCTTTAGCTTCCGCAGAGAAAACGCTAGTCAGAGGATTAATTTTAAACATTTGACTATCTCCATTAAGCGGATCGTAAATGGCACAGCCGCAGTCCGTTTCTGATTTTGATGCATCCGTATAGATTATAGTAATATCGGGGAGAGCTACTATTATCTTTGAAAACACTTGTTTATTGTTCCAAATATCCGCTGTATGAGGTGGTATAATTACAGTAAGGGAGTTGATATAATCATAATAGTCTATATTGGGGATTTTAGTTATTCTGATATATTCTCCTTAGCATAGAATTTCGCACCCAGCTGGGTGTTCATATACAAATACTACGCGGTCTCAGCCAAAATTCTATGCTAAAGAGAATAATTCGAGTAACCGCGAAAGCCTCAAACAATACATATTCTGATATAATTTTGAAACTGGGATATATACCTGTATGCTTCTGCGAGAGGTGGGGAGTTTATCTTCTGCCAGTTTAAATTTGTGAGATCAAAATGGTTTAGTTTGTGGATATTATGGAACACAGAATTAAGTGGAAGCGTTTTAAGCTTAAGTAAGTATTTAATAGACAGATACCTTCGACGGATTTCTAATGGCAGTTCTTCGGCTTCCACGTATAAAGCTTCTACTGGTGTTGACTTCACTGCTACCACGCAAATACGCAGCTCTTTATTTTGCAATACATTAACGCGCTGTAACTGATATTTACTGATGCTACCGTATACAACCAAAGTCAATGTGTAATCGTGCACAAGCATTGAAACAGATGCGAGCTGTCATCACATTCATTCCCCATTTAACTTTAGTTAGCGTACGTAATACATCTATGTATTGTTCATATTTATTACTGATATAGTTGATGTGACTGGTCCATTTTAATTTGTTATCTAAAACTATACCTAAATACCGTATTGTATCTCTGACAGGCAGTTTAATATTTTATAAAATAATCTGATTTGACGGAAGGTTTCTATGACGTGAGAGAAACACCACAACAGCTTTTTTGGTAGATAGTTCCAAACCATTATCAAAAAGCCACTTTTTAGTGCGGCCCATAACGACAGATAGACTATTTTATAATTTTTTAAATATTTATTGGATGAAACCATGAATACATCACCTGCGTACTGAATAATTTTAATATTGGCACTAAAAATTTTATGAAATCTATTGTATACAAATTAAACAAAATTGAACTCAAGACTGAGCCTTGAGGCAATTTAATGGAAACAGTTATTGGTCCTAGAACAAAGTTGTCAGTTGCTCTAGCATATACAATGCGATTCCTAAAAATGTCAATCATTCTTTGCGCACACGTCCCGGGAATCCCCATTAAAACTAACTTATATTCCAGGATATCTAGGTTTACACAGTTATACGCACTTTGAATGTCAATAAACACACTTCCTACATAAAAATTATTTGAGAAACCTAGTTGAACCCCCAGCATTTTACGAAATCCATATATATATATTGGAATGCATAAGCACTACAGTTGTATTACTTTTTTATATGCAATAGCTCCCATTAATGTGATATGACCATCAAACATCTTTTATACTATTTTAAAATTATGTATTGCATTTAAGACTCTCGTTAAGGCGTGGTTTATTAATCAAGTTAACTATTTTTAAATATTCAAAATTTGTATATGAATTGTCAGTTAAATGATTGCTATTAAATGTCAGTTTGACTTTCAACCAGTATTCAGCACAAGGCTTTCAAATTTGATAAATATACTTTCCCTTTTACAATTCAACTACTATTTTACCAAAGTAAGTATTGTTATTAAGTTATTTTGCTCAATTTAATTGTTTCTTTATTCCTTATTAAATGTAACTACCACAAACCTGACTTTCTTACACTTTTTCAGCTACTCACATCAAACACAAATGATCCGATGACTCTCAGCCATGGTCAATGTCAGCTTATCCTTAATGCACCTTCAATCAACTAAAGAATGCTGGAGCGTCTAGTATGCAGCCACAGAACTCAGTCCTCTGCTAATCTTCAACTAGCAGATAATTCCCAAACTAACCTCCTTTGTCCACAGCCCCTTTCCCGTTGCAACCAAACCACGCCAGCACACCTCAGCAAACCACTTCCAGTCCTCTGCAGAATTCCTAACTCCAATGATAATTGCTACTTACCTCTTGCACTACTTCAATAAATCCAAATTTATCCAAATGTTGTCGTTTGCTTCTTCTTTGTAGTTAATTAAATTGTATACCACAATCTCTTCACTGATTGTATACTCACATCAACTCTAGTTTATATTTTCACTTATTCACCTCGTAAATTTGTTAACCCATTTTATTTGCATATAACCAAATTTTATACAAATGAAGGCATAATTTCAAAGTTTTTTTTAGTTTTAAATAGATTTTTTCAAAAACGTCTGTACATAATTTAATTTGTTATTCAATCCTGTTTTTAAACAAAATTTCATCTTAGTTCTAAATTTGATTGTATCAATATACCAACTTTATTTCTTTTAAATATTTCTTTGCTATGATTGACGATACCATTTTATGTAGTATAATATATATATATATATATATATATATATATATATATATAGAGAGAGAGAGAGAGATATAGACGGTCATTATCCAGCCCATAGGATATATTTAATGTACGCTGTGTAGCCCAATCATACGGTGTTGAGCCCAGGTAAGGGCTCATCAACGAATCGACGTGTATATGTAGTTCATTCAATTGAAACGTGCACAAGGAATACGTACACAAATTTTTGGCTAGGCTCATCAATGCTATGGTTACATATCCCTTATACAGCATCTAGTTCAGGGTACCGCTCACCAGGGGGCGCCTTGTATATACACGAAAAACGTATACAGACATTGTGAAGCCCACTACACTCACCACTCGTTGTGTGGCCCGAAATTAGGCAACACTGTACGGTATGCTAATAGTCTGACTTTTCGATGTAATCTTACACCAGTTGATTAAATGAACGTGTCGGAATTCTCTATTAAACTAATACATTACATATAATGTAGTCTTAAGGTATATGTATTAATAAATGTTGAATTAATTAGTATTATGTATTGAAATATTATTTACTTTTTTAAAGGATTTTTATATGACAAATATTTGATATTAGTAGGGTAAATTTAAAATAAAAATCTTCTACAATAATAATGGATCGTAAGCAATGAATATAAGCAAATGTCTATTTATATTAAACAGGAACATACACTTTGTTTGTAAATGTTTTAATTTTGAACATAACACTTTAGTACCTATACATTTTACTGTACATTCATTACATATTTTACAAGAACACGCATGGCAACGAGTTTACTGCTGCAATGAAACTGTAAATTGCTAACGCATTTCTGATTTTCAACGCTACTCAAATCTAAGACTTCTTAAGTTTCGTAACCTATAAAATAATTTTCTTTATAATATACTCTATACATAACTCAACTTTTATATTCAGCTACCACAATCACATACATTTCTGGCACATGACTGTATAGTACTAGCTTACAGAAGTATAAGATTGAGCTAAAAATAACAGTTATATATTTAATATACCGGGTGACAATAATGAGACCAGGGCCATGCCTCTATCTCCTTTACTTATGGATGAATTTGGATGAAAATTGATACAAAGATGCTAGATATAATTTGGGATTGACATACAAGTATAATCAAAATGACCGACTCTCGATTTAAACCGGAAATAAAACTAACATTGAGTTTTTAAATGCATTTCAATATATATTTTGTTTTTCGCAATCTACGACTCAAATTATATGCAAGAGTGGTGTTATATTACACAGAAATATTAAAAAAAATTAATTAATAATTCTTCAATTTTAGATAACGAAAAAGTAGTGCACGATGCATATCGTTAGATTGGTAATTACATTTTTTGTTTAATGACAAAATGGCCCTTCGTAGGTGTCATTTAAAAAAGTGACTTTTTCTTTAAAAAATGTGTTTAGCAAATTTTGTTCTTTTATTAAGGGTTTGTTATTAACTTTATTGATAAAATATTTATTATTATTAGTTGCTATAGTTAATTAGAACACATTTTTTAAGTCACACCCTTCTACCGTAAAAATAAAATTTAAAAAAAAATCAGTTTGAAAAAATGAAAATTTCGCGATACTATTAGTATGTAATTTGACTTGTAGATTCCGAAAAACATAAAATATATAGGGTGATTATTTAAAAAATCAAAGTTGGTTTAATTCCGGTGTAACCGAAAGTCAGACATTTTGACTATATCTATGGGTCATTCATAAATTATGTCTAGTATCTACATTTAAAATCTGATCCAAATCGATTTATAAATAAAGAAGATATAAGCATGGCCCTGTCTCATTGTCACCCGGTATACTAAACCAATTCTTAAATCACCGATTTTTGCTTGGATGTTTTCGCTTTTTTGGAGGAGGGCTTTACAAATTTGCAGCTGTAATAGTGGGAATGGAATTTTATTTGAATAATTTATTTCTTATCGCTAATTCTTTCAGATTCAAACTCCTTTCTTTCAAAATGAGCCTGAAACAAAATTATGATGCATATTGATGAAAGTCATTTGTGTGTGCGGAAATGTACGTCACAAATACTTGCTCTAAGCGGCAATTCTCCTCTATCGATACATTTTAACTAGATATGCCTCCCTTCTATATTATTGGTTCCTTGGAGTATGGAGAACGATCTAACCCCATTTTCGGAACGATTGCTGCAACAGGACACACTGCAGCCCGGCATTTTCTATCTATAGTTAATACTTGTTGATTTTTAAAATATGAAGTATCTACTGAATTCATACAAAAAATGAGGAGAACACTGCAAATAAGCACAACTTCGAATTCGAACTAAATTATTTGACATGCGCACAGCTGTTGATTTATGGTGCATTCGCCATATTGACTTCAAAAATACAAACCTTGGCGCCATTAATTGCAGTACTCGATTAATATAGGGACTCTATTCTTTATCAGAGCAGTCGAAGAAACCCTTGGTTTACAAAGTACCGCAATGGCGGCCATATTGTTTCAGAAATGACATCCTTCAAGGAAATATGAAAATTCATTAGATACGATATTTTGCAATTTTTTCCGTTATAATTATGAAAACAACAAGAAACATAGCAGCGAATCATTCTTTTAGGTTGGGTTTTAATAATTTATTTGCTATTTGATAACACATCGACAACTTCTAACCATGCAATTTATATACTAAATTTGTCAAAATGACATTACTTATATTCTGACAGATATAATTGACTGAACGATGCCATTTCTGAAACAACATGGCCGCCGTTCCGGTACTTTGTAAACCAAAAGTTTCTTCGCCTGTTTTTTTCTATATGTGCATTTGTTTTACCAGAAATTGTACTCACGATCTTTGAAGCAGGAGTGAGGAACTCAGGATGCTTAACCACGGCTTAGTACATTGTCACCAAGCCCGACAGCAAGTGCATGCTTTGAGTATTTCCCGGAATTTTTAAAAATGGTTTTCCGGAAAATATGTCTCAAGTCACACTGCATTTAAAAACTCACAATAGTTTCGTAACTAGCCTGTAGGAAGTTGGATGAACTTAACACATTAAGTATGCATTCAAAGCAAGCGTGTATTGTAGTAGGTACTGAAGCATTTACGAACATATTTTAATTAAACATTTTGCATATACCCCTAGAATAAATTATGCAAGTCGTTTTTGATAATTTTAATAGTGAAATTTGACCAGAAGTACTCGATTAAAGAAAAGTGTGTAAGCGGTAGGTGCCGAAGAAGATTTTTACATGCAAACCTTTGAAAAACATAATGGCTTGAAATTAAAGTCACAAATTGTGAACTACGGTCCTGGTATACAAATTTACATAGAGATAGGAGCAAAAAGCTAAGCTAAACAATGATTTTTACTCGTATAACTCCACAACGAGGCATTGTCCCACCACATTTTACAGATATTTGTCTTCCTTACTTTGTATTAGAGTTTGCAATCCCACAGTAAAAATTCAATACTTACCGGGATTTCGGGATCGGCTACCATGAGTTGAATAAAATATAACAGGTAGATACAGTCACAGAAACAATATAGCTGCCACATTCGTTTTTCCAGTGCAAGTTTATCAAAGTCCACTAGCTTAGCAAGAGATAACGCTAGAAGAAACTAAAAAGCTATAGTCGGCATGAAAATGGAAGGGCTCCTGGAACTGGTGGCATCTCTGTTGGACTTTTAAGGCACGGACCAGAAAAATTTTATAAACTTCTCAATTACATATTTAATTTTTTCCTAAGAGGAGAAGAACTTCCAGTTCAGTGGAAAACGGCATACATAACTAAAATCTACAAGAAAGGGGATAAAACAAACTCTGGTAATTATGGACTACTGAGTGTTACAAATTCGCTACAAACAATTTATGGAAAAATAATAAACAATAGGCTCGAGAATGAAGTTGCAGATATAGATGAGCAAAGTAGATTCCGTGCTGAACGATCTGTGGCAGACAACCTGTTTTGCTTAAAGCAACTGACAGACAAACGACTAGCGTGTAATCTCGAGACCCATATGTATTTTACAGACCTAAGGAAAGCCTACGACAGTGTCCCATTATTTAAATTATGGCTGGTTATGCGACAAAGAGAAATTAAGGAGATCTATATTCAGGCTATTCAAAAACGTTACGAGCCCAGAATCATATCATTTGGGCCAGATCAGTATAGCTCTTAAATTTTCTGATGTAATATTTGGAGTTCGTATATTTCATTCACTATAATACGATAATTGCAGTTGTTTGTAAATGTTGCCACAGGAATTACGAAAATTCAACAAATTGACAATAGCTTTACCACGTACCATTTTTGCAAAAAGAATACAGACACCAGGCTGTCCATATGTTATTAAACAACAAACAGCTTGTTTCACTTCATCCAAAACATGTTAAGGTGAACGAAATGGTATTTATTTGATCATATGATCAAAATGAAATGATTCTGTAATTTACTTAGTGTTTCCCGACTATCTTTTGTAATTTGTTATTGCTAAAGCTGTTTAAAATATTTCTAAAAACTCCTACAATTATAATGTACGAATATTGACCAAAAAGATTTTCTTTTGTGGGTACAAAATAAAGATACCTGAAAAATCTTAACTGGGCCAATGATGTGATTCTGGGCTTGTATAGTAATATGACGAGTCGTGTCAAAACAGAACAACTATCAAATAAAATAAAAGTTACAAAGGGACTTCGATGAGGAAATTCGGGGAAATTACCTCACTCGGCTGTGCCTCGTGCGCTAAAATTTTCCCCTTATGGATAAAATGCCTCTTTATTCACTTGTAGCATACATAACTATTAACCAAAACAAGAATGGACATCCTCACATGTCCATCGAATTAGTACGACTTCGGTAACGTTTGGTCCAAGGTTCACATTAATAGCAAGGAAAAAATTATAGCGGTAAAAATCATTCAAGACGATTAATTGATACATTCTGTACAAATTAACTTTATTGGATTGTCCTTATTTTTATAGGTATGTCTTTATAAACAGTTAAGCGTATACGATTGTCGAAACAGATGAAAACAAACATTCTTCCAATTTAATATCAAACTGTACGAAGACTTCGAACGAAAATGGGAGGTTTTTACAGAAACATGTATGCGACGGATTACGATGGAATAGTCTTATCAGAGCCATAGCTTGAGCATAGTGTATGCAATTCTGAACTACTCAGTTATGATTACGATGTATACAGATGCGATAGAAATTTCTAAATAACAGGTAAAAGCATAGGCGAGCAGTGTTTTAATGGCTATACTAAACAAATATACATTTAAACTTCTTAATCTTGAAAACATTTTTATTGGTTGTATTTGGGTGTTTTTTAATATTGCTGGTGAAATATATACAATAACTGTAGTTTACTTTGAACCTCAATTCAAATTTGATGTCTATAATTAATGATTTGATGGTAGTAACGATTTTTTGGCTTTACCCTTTTTGTCTGCTGACCTTTATCAACTAAATTTATGTTGAGAACGTTTGGATGATTTTCAAGGCGTTTTCGTGCTGTAGGTTGTTTTTATTCGTTTTTCGAAAAGTATCACACAATGTTGGCACGCATTTTCATTCTGTTTTCGACGAGCGAAGTGATCCATTTTCGTAAACAGGAACGTTTAAATTAATTTAGTAAATAAAATGAATCTACACTCCCCTCCAAA
This sequence comes from Agriotes lineatus, assembly GCA_940337035.1. Lineage (NCBI taxonomy): Eukaryota > Metazoa > Arthropoda > Insecta > Coleoptera > Elateridae > Agriotes > Agriotes lineatus. The sequence goes on along the minus strand of OW679202.1, from coordinate 125,592,263 downwards.
AAACTGGATCATTGTTTTTAAGTATTATTTTATACAACAGATACTTTTTAAATGTCTGAATAGGCATTTTAAATTTATTTAAGTATGACTTAATAATATAGTGACCTTATGTCACGCTTAGTAACAATTAAAATGTGTGTTTGTTTCGCTTAAAACAATTTATTAATGGTTTGCTGTTTTAGAAAGTTTATGCAAGACCTCATCAGCAGCATGCCACGACGAATGGAAATTGTAATAAGAGCTAGAGGCAGAAATACACAGTACTAATCAAAGTTGAATTGTTTTTTGTTTTTTTGAAATCAAATTGTTGTTTTTCATATTACATATCTTTTCATTTTCCTCACCTTTTTAATAAAAAAATTGCCAATTTTTATTATTATTATGTCATTAAGCAATACTGACATAAGTATAAAATACATATTCAGACATTTGGAAATGATCTGTTGTATAAAAATAAAATTTTAAGAAATGATTCGTTTTTTTTGGAGGGGAGTGTATACTGTATATATTACGAAGGTATTATTTTAACTTAAACAGTTAGTTTTCGCAATATTATTATATTATATAGTTAATTAATTAATTAGTTTCTTGCAATATGTAAATTAAAAGTTTCAATATCACTATGACAATCGTTTATTAATTACTTATAAACTGTCAAATAAACGCATGTTGGCAGTTCTATAATGTTTAATTATAATTTTCTTAATATTACTGCAGTTAAAAAAATGTATCTCGAATATGAAATGCTTTTGTATTATCAAACGAATTTTTAGGCTCGTCTTCGATTCGCTAAAAAATCTATCATTTCGAATGCAAAAGTAGCATTTCGTATTGTAGATACAAAAATATTTATTTGCGTTTGGTCACCGCGGTTCTATTTTTTTAAACTAATTGGCTTCAAAATGCCCCTGTTCTGGTTCTTCGAAGTCCATTGCGAATATCGTTGTAGCTGAGGTGTGAAATGCATGTTTGTATCATAATACATTGTATTAGGATTTGGTTGAACTCATTAAAAGTATTGCACTTGTCCCGTAGAACATTGTCCGTTTCTTCGATTTGCACAGCACACTGATAAAATGCTACAGTGGCGGTTTGGTTTTACGATGAGACTAAATTCATTACATAAACAAGACTACGTTTTTGGCGCCATTTTAATATTCTCCCGTTTTGGATTTGTTCTTGTTCTTGTATTTGCAGCAACTTCTGTATTATAATCGTCTTCGAACAACTGATGCAATACATAACGCAATTAACACTATTAATTACCAAACAACCATTAAGTGGTGCATTTAACAGATTTATAAATATTTTAGGTCAATGTATTGTTAATGACGTCAGCTACCTGGATTATGTAATTAAATGCGTTAACTGAGAAAATGAAGAACTCAGTTATGGTAGTTATTTGGAATTTTGCAGTTCGAAGAAAGATAGAATACATAGAAACTTATCCCTTTTATTCTCAGCAGCTAGCGCTACCATATTTCTACCACGCCTTCAACAATTTTATCGCACTCCACTTTACTTATAAGAAAACACCACTCACTTAATGCTTTGGAGCGGCCCGATCGCTTCCTCAACTCTGTGTGGAAGATCTGTATTTTACCACGTGATGCAATAACACATGGGAATAAATTTGGCAACACCGACGGGCTACACAACGTACAACAGATATAAATTTATACACAAACGGGCTAAATAACGAACTAATCATATCAACGGACTCACATGGTTCTATTAATATATAAAAAAACTAAACTTCTAAAAACATTACCCCTCTGAGGTTGCTTTGACTCGTAATGATAAAAAACCGCATATAAAGTGATTTATATCTTCCGGACTGAATTTTTAAAGCCGGGTGGAACAACGGCCTAATAATGTAAGGGGTTCAACAAGATACCATTTAGCCCTATATATATATATATATATATATATATATATATATATATATATAGTCAACACCAATCTCAGTACTTGGGCAACGATTTCAAGAGCTATTAATGGTTTGTTGAATATATATATATATATATATATTGCTATGATATGATATGTGTGTTTTTATTATTATAGAATAAAATAAATTAAATTGTCTACCATACCAATTATTTTTCAAAGATCGGTAAATGTTACATTAAACTGACTAATCTTGGGTTCAGCAAATTAACTAGTAATATCTATGGTATTTTGCCCCTCTTAAACATTGCATATAACCGTTATTGATAATATTTGCTAGCTCCAAAATTAAGAACATGAAAACTCAGCTCTCAGGTGTCGGGTTCCTTAAATTTATTTGAAAATGGCAGCACGCTACTGGAAAATAATATCAAAACTGCACTGCGCCGGTGCTTGAGTTGACAGTTAACCTTGACCTACATAAATTTCAGTTTGTGCGACTTTCTGCGTTGTGAAATGACTAGTAAAATCAAATTATGAGCAAATTAAAAATCAGGTGAGTTATGGATTGATTTTCGAGCCTTTGTGGTAGCGTCTGTACATTCTTTTGTTCTAGGAAAACCGGATCTTCGTTGTTTGCTCCTACTCTTTTGTTTCTTGCATTCTAACCTCCAAATTTGGATTAAATTAAGATTTTTGGCTGATTATCGTTGCCTGGACAGAAACTAATGCTGGCCCTCGGTTGTGAAGCTCTCGAGACACAGGTAGGCTCATATGTTTCAAGCCCTTACGGTCGATTAATGAAAATCCCACACTAACCTCGCTCTTGAATCGGTAGCTGTTGCGGAAAGCCTTCCCTGGTGCCTGCTGTACCTGCGGTCGCCCTTTGATGCCGGTATCGCAGCTGGGACCCTCGGACAGCCTGTCTCCATCTTCTGTACCCGTTCGTAGCCCTCCGGAATGCTGGGATCTCGATTGCAATCTCCTCGGGTGCTCGCCGTTGCTGGTTCGTCGAAGGAGGCGTGAATATTTTTTTCTCTTTCAAGATGGATCGCCTTTTTTAACACCACTGGTTACACACATAAAACTGCACACTTTGGTAAAGTTTCAACTCTGTATCTTTATTTTAACCATATAAAAACTTTAATTAATTGCAGAGTAAAAGGCAGATGCTGCTGGTGTCAACGTTTAATAATAATTCAATATCCAAGCTTCTAAAAACAGATGAACATCAAAAATCAAATACAAGAAAATCAGCTTAGTACAAATTAACAACATTTAACATTAAGTTCATATTTTACAAACATTTAACTAGAACTCTTAATACTAAAATTATTGTTTTTCAAAGTAAATTGTTTATAACCTATCTTCTTGTCCATTAAATTGTTTATAACAAATGTCTTTTTGCTCACATCATTTCATTGACTCACTAATAGCACTAAACTTGTCTATTTCCTGTTTACTGTTTCATTTTCTTCAAAAATAACTGTGTCCTTTTTTCCAAAATCTTTTTTTATGCTAATCTTGCTTGCATTCTCCAATTCGTAAATCCTTTCTTACCTTAATCAAATAAGCTCACAACGTCAGTTTTTCTTTAATTACTGTACTAACTAACGCTTCATCTCAAGTTCTGCACAATTTGAATTCTTGTGTCAATTTTAAGTACATTCACGTCTGGCTTCTACATTGCCAAACTTTTAAAATTATAATTGAAATTCTTTTATTAACTCCAACACTTGAAATTGAGTTCCCCTATTTGTATACTCATTTGAATGCTTTTAAAGTTAATCGTCCATTCTACCAGTATTATTCTGATTTAATAAAATTACATGACTTTTCCCAGTTATTTGCATTGCCTCGACTTTGTGCTTTTGTGACTGTATTTTGTATTTTCTGTATTGCAACCAGAGCTGAGTACAGGGCTCAAGACCATTGCAATATATATATATATATATATATATATATATATATATATATTCATCGTTTCCCACATACGACGATGCGAGTTTTAGCGGGAAATAAAATCGTTGTATGGGCTAATAGACATAATAAATGGTAGTTGTGAGCTGTCGGTAAAACAGTTGTTTAACTTGCATGAACCGAGCCAAAAATAATGGCGGGATGTAGTATTAAAAGCATTGAAAATCTTAGTTTTAAGTTTATTCATGAAATATGTGGAAAATGTTACTACAAATTGCTTATATATAACTAACAGGTGTTAAATATTATAAAATTTGTTATGTGAAGTGCAGAACTACATGAATGAATGAATTAATTTAGTCTCCACTCCCCCCTTTGTTTAATATATGTCACAATATGTATGTTGTCACAAAATTCGTTTTTTGGCAATTTTTGTTAATTTAAGGTTTAAAATTAATGATGCATAGGTAATGTTAGACAAATTATTATTGAAGAAACGTGTTTATGAACTTGTACAGGGTCCACCAACCTATTTTAAGTAGGTCTCACTAGTTCGTGGACCCTGCATTATTCATAAAACTTTTACAGCTTCTAATCACAGTTTCACCATTGAATTAATAACAAATTCGCCAACAATAATTACCATTGCTTAAAGTTAAGTAATTTTAAAGCTCCAAGTATTAGATGATTAAAATGTTCCAGATTTTATATAAAAATCAGTTGTATCCTTTTTATTCTAATAAATTTGAGTATTCTCTTCAACTAGATGCACTTCTCACAATTTCAAAGTGCTCTAACCCCTTAATTATTAAACAAATAACAAATACTATTGAAATCTCTCGAGTAGCATAATATACCAATTATTCAGAAAAAAACCAATATCAGCACATCGTATTAATAAATATCTAGATATAATGAAACAAGTAAATCCATTTTTATATTTTATTTAGTAAGCCATTTCCTATTTACATTCAAATACAAAATATAACAAAAGTACACTTCAACGTATTTTTACTTATAATCTAAAATATTACATGGAACACCTTTGGCAATGTTTACAATGGAAATATTAAAATACAGTGAAGAAACCATATAATTTAAATGGTAAAAAGTACACACATGCATTTTTAATTATCCAAAATAAAATCTAACAAAATCACATTTTAAAAGTGATACAATAACAAAATAGCAATTAAAAAAAGATGATAAAACAGCTAATGGAATTGAAAACTCTTTTTTAAATTCAAATAACAGAAAAGCATTTGGTAAAAATAATGGTCTGCCAAAAAACCAAAAGCAGTAGTTACCAGTTAACAACTTCTAAAAAAATATCTTAAAAAACATAATACTTTCATTAGATTAGCAAGCATGTAGGACTGAAGTGCTATAATAGTAAAAAAGCGTACTTTTGTTCACGATTTATGCGTTAAAAAAAGTGGAACTTTCAATACGAATTTTGGTTAAAATACCATAGTTCATTCAAATTCAAGATAGAGCAAAATCTGCAACCCACGTTACAAATATCAACAGTCAATTGATTAGTAATTTGATTTTATTAAAATGTAGATCATATGATGTACGTAGTATAATATAGAGGTTATAGTTTTTGTCAAATATGCAAAGCTTGAAATTGGAAAATTGTGCGATGTTTTCCTAAACGAAATCTGCTAAATGTGATTTGAGAATAAATTTACCCACTAAAAAATGTTGCAAATGGCCTCCTCAAGCAAAGATTCACATTGATTTTGACATTCATAAAGACAGTAACAAGGCCATGTCTCTCTGATCTAAATTTTAATAAAATCATATTTGATCTAAATTTTAATAAAATCATATTAGTAACAACTTACTGCTGATATTTGTAACTTGGGTTGCAGATTTTGCTCTCTCTTGAATCTGAATGAACTATAGATTTCTTCTACAACCGAACATTTCACATTTTTTATTATAGGCAACCCAAAATACATTTTACTATTTATTAAAAGTGGGAGATATATCCGCTATAAATGAAATTGTTAAATTACAGAGCGTATTATTTTTTAGTCTTTCATAAAAAATAACCAGTATTAGTCAATACATATCAATTTTAAATAAAACTTACAACCTACGAGAGGTGTTCGTTGATTCTAGAATCAACGAACACCTCTCGATCATAGCTAAAAACAAATTCGATATTGGTCCGATTCCTAAGTCAGCTTTCGCTAACCACATAATACTCTTTAATCATGATTTCAACCCCCATATCAATTTTTCTTTTTTACATTTACAGAACAAGGGCTCCAAACTTAACTTGTTTGAAATATTAGAAATCTCTAAGAGATCCAAAGCCGATTCAGACCATTGCCTTAATGAATTGAATTACTTTGAGAACAATTTTCACTTATTACAATTAATTATTAAATAACCTCCTAATGAATTGTGGTTTTTGCATTTGTCTTTTTGTCAATTTTTCAATTTTTATCTTACTTTATTAGCTTATTTAGATCTTTGCTGCTGGTGTATTTTACACTTTGTTATATAACCATTGAGGTTTCCTAAGTAGTTTTAGTTAGGTTTAATTATTTAATAGGGTTTCTGGGCCTTTTGCTAGAAATGTTTGTATTCTGCTATATAGGCAACCATTCTCACACATATGTAAGACCTTCAGTTGTTTGTCAGGGTTTTCATAGTTTTCATAATTGGCGCTGTTTTAACAATTTCCGCTCTAGGAGAGATTAATTATTTGTTTACTTCCTTTTCAATGGAGTCGTGTTCAAGAAGTGGGCCTTTGGCTCGTTTATTTAACAAATGTTCATCGCCCTCAATAGGGAAATGTAAATTTAAACTTTAACTTTAAATTGTATTATTGCATATGTTCTTCCCCAGTAAGTACATATTTTTCAATTTAACTTGTCAATTTTTAATTCTTGCAATTTTGTTTTAGCCATGTCTAATATAATTTTGTAATGGTTCTCCTAGAGTCTGGGTCACATTGCCTAGCTGTTTTTCATTCATGATGTTGTTACATGCCTACGGAAATTGTTCCTTAGGTCTTAATTTGTAACTCGCCCCTCAGGCACCAAATGTTACTTTTAACCGTAATCTAAGCTATCTCTTAGGTAAGTCGTTCGCTTTATTGTTAAGGTATCCCTAACATTAATCATTTTTAGCCTTTGTTAACAATTTTTACGTCTGATGATGACAATTTGTCGAAACTAGTCACGTACATTATATCTTGTCAACCGTTTTAAAACAAATAAATTCGTGGGGAAGACTTCAAGTCCTTCATTTATTATTAAAACTCAACCCCACTTTGAGCTACTATGGATCAACTACGATTTACAAATCACTAAACCAATTGAACAGGTAAAGAAATACCCAAGATATTCTTCAAATGTAACGTAGTTTTAGTAAATAATGCTTTACCTTTTACAGAATAATTATTAAAATAAAAAGTCGTACAAGGTCAACGCACCATCATTGAAGCTGTTGAAAATTTTAACCAAGCTGTAATTAAACATTGGAAATAAGGTAACATTGAATAAAATTACCCCAACATTTATAATTACAAAGAAACTTTTCCATTATAACAGAAAATCATAAAGAAAAAACTATTAACCTAGCACGTAACCAACACGAGCGTCAACTGTTTATTTAGAGATAAACAAAACAGAAGGCTTCCGTCCACCTTATTACTAACATACCAGGAACTTTATCGACTATGTCAAACTCTGATTAGACCACAATTTTTCCAAAAACTACACGAAACATTTGTGCAACTTAAAATTTTGTGAAACGATAAACGCTTCAGGTAAAAAAATAAACCTTTAAACTTAAAATTAATATGCTAATTATATCATGTTAGCTACACATCCAGTAATTTGTCAACATAATTTTATTACAAGTATTTGTTCCAGTTTTATGATTCATAAATTATTCAAGATATCAACTTTAATACTACTAACAAAAATTTTTCAAGGAATAGTTTACTCGAAATATAAAATGTAACTCAAGAATTATGATTTTAAACAGGTAAAATGTGAGAATTTTATTCCTTCACCAATCTAATTGATACCATTTTATTTATTTTACAGGTTCATTGCACATGTTAATCTCATTTGATTTTAATTTTAAATTGTCTGATGAAGCAGAAATATTTGTCTGCGAAACGTAACGTTACTGTTCAAATTTTTAACTAAGTTTTATTGATATGTATTGACTAATACTGGTTATTTTTTATGAAAGACTAAAAAATAATAAGCTCGGTAATTTAACAATTTCATTTATGGCTGATCTATCTCCCACTTTTAATAATTTGTAATTAAACAGCTGTTAACAAAAATTTTACTTTTACGCTCTTAAGGTTTGTAAAGAATATTTTATGCACTGCGTTTTAAAAATTGGCACGTTACAAACTAACGTGTTTAAAGTATCTACTTTAGACAAGTTTGTAAAAGAAATCAGTTTACAAACATAAAAACATCATTTAGTAACCAACAGATAAACCATAAATTAGGTAATGCAATAATTTAAGAATAGCAAAATCGGTAAACCCAAAAAAAAACAACTTTCAAATAAAAATGACTATGTCGATTACGAACGCTTGTTGTTTCGTATGATGTTGCTCACGGCAGTTTTTATAACAGGAGACGTTCTACACTGCAAAGACGAATGTTGCAACTTGGCTTCTCGTATCTCCGGGAACGACGGCACTTTTTGCTGTCTTATGGCATCTCTAAAAGCGGTCTTTAATGCCATTAAAGACTCCGGTGTCCAACGTGTCCTACGTATTGAACCTACAATAATTATTTAAACGGTTAATAACATTGTATCAAACACCATCCAGTTATTAACTACTGAACAAAACTCAAGCATGGTCGAAAATTATTTTCATCTAGTATGGCTACGGAATAGTTCCTAATATCTGAATGAAACTATAAGTCACTTAAAAATCAAATGGCAAACTTCACATTTAAGTATAACGTTGTTGCATTCATAAATTAGGAACTATTCCATAGATGAAAATAATTTTTAATGGATACTTATTGGAACACATTTAGCCATAAAAAAATTCTGCATCCAAAAATTAGAATTTTCTAGTTTAATTTTTAAATACGTTCAAACATCTAAAAAGCATTAAGTAGCTTATTACACACAACCGTCGCATGTCAGATATCATCCATTGAGAACCATGCATTTTTTTAAAAACGAGCAATCCCGAATCGATTACCTGATAAGCTCCCTAGGGAAACTTATCAACCGATAAGCTCCCTACTGCTAATTATCGGCCCCGTAGATTGTGTCATAATTAGAAATAGGAATGCAAGAAACAAGCAATTTGAGTTGTTTGACATTATTAGATCAATTTTAAATCATAATTCGTATACGGGTTTGGTGTTATAATAAATAGTAATATAACAAGGGTGACACATACTTACCGATAATTTTGCACAAGCCAAGGGTCGGGTGCTGGTTGCAATGAAAACTGTCCAGAGGGCAGTTTTCTAAGGGCAACCTAGAGTCCCTGTATATAGGTTACTAAGAGTTGGGCAAACAACGGGATACATTTTGATTGGTTTGGATCACTTTTTGCAAGGCATGCGTGATAAAAGTGCCGTTTTTGCATATTTTGTAACATGTTACGACTGATAGTTTCACACATGCAAATCTAAATCTTAACTAAATTGGCCGTGTATTCCTAATAGTCGGTTCTAGAGATCCTAAGAATGATCAATACTTTGAAAACCCTCCCATCAAATGCAAGTTAGCAAGGTTGGTTCCCATAACCTCTTCGTTCGACATATGTCAAATATCTAATTTGGATCAAAAATGTATGTCAAAACAGGCTGTTTGCCCAACTCTTAGTAAACTATATACAGGGTCTCTAGGGCAACCAGCACAATGATTCTTGGCACGGGCAAAATTATATGTAAGTGTGTCGCCCGCGTTCATATTTTAAAGATTATTACACAAAACGCGTATACGAATTATGATTTAAAATTGATCTAATAATGCCAAAAAACTCAAATGGCTTGTTTCTTGCATTTCTATTTCTAATTATGACGCCATCTACGGGGCCGATAATTAGCAGTAGGTAGCTCGTCAGGAAATCAGTTCGAGATTGGTCAATTTTCAAAAAATGCATGGTTTTCATTGGATGATATCTGACATGCGACAGTTGTGTGTAATAATCTTCAAAATATAAACGCGGGCGACACACTTATATATATATATAATTTTGCCCGTGCCAAGAGTCATCGTGCTGGTTTCCCTTAGAAAACTGCCCTTGGAACAGTTTTCATTGCAACCAGCACTCGACCCCTGGCGTGTGCAAAATTATCGGTAAGTAATTGATTAGAAACGTTATTAAATTAATAAGAAGATAAAAAATAATTAAATTATAGTACATACATCTGGTTTTAAATTTCCGTAATCGATGTGATTCCTCAATTTTATTAATTAGCCACTGCCTCAATATCGGAAACGATTTATTAGATAATTCAGGAATCAGTCTTAGAGCATCTCTTATAGATTCTGGAGATGGACACTCCTTAGCTCGAATAAAACTTTGAAAGTGCTTCATGGTTGCGTTCTCTTGTTCCTCTGTCCAATCATCAAGGTTATTTTTTGGTGTTTTTGGTGATACGTATCGATTATGGCGGCCTAAAGAAAGATATCCCATTAGCGAATGTACAATTTATTAGTAGGTTAACAAGTACGAAGAAATTAATTCACATTCGGGAGAACTCCCTGTCAAAATTTGTTTTGAACTAACACGCATGTGGCTCTTACCTTTTATTTTTTGTTTCTTTGGTGTAACACATTGGGACGGAGAAATGCCCGATTTACTTGAAACCCGGACAAGCTTGGAACGCTTCGGAACAGCAACCCTATTTAAAAGTACGTAGGGATTCAACTGCACGTTGCTGGTTGATGGCCCAGAAGGAGAGAGATGTGAAAACTCCATGTTACTTGATAGATGTGGCACCGACGCATGCGAAACCTGCACACCACCGGAAGATGGTTGCGGAGAAGGGGAACGGTTGCATTCAAAATTAACATCCACATTGGAAGTTGAGCTATCTCCTTGGGCAGTTTTTAACAACCTCACCACTTGCAGTAAAGGTTTGTTGATGGTTTTTTGTGTGTAGATGTTTTTGTGAATAGAATCTGCGTGTCCCATATGAGATGATAAATTGTGGACCTGTGGGTCATCACCACCATGAAGCGACTGAGATGTGGTTGCCAGATGCTTTCGTAAAATAGTAGCACGTAACGTGTTTGGATCTTTGGCACCGCATTTAGCAGCAAATTCTCTAAAATATGGCCCTGCACATATATAATTGAAACGAATACCATTCCCTCCAGGGAGACCAAAAACGAATGGATTATCCTTTGGTACATCAGCTTGCGAACGGTAAGAAAGAAAAACTTCGAGAGCGGCCTTCATCCAATCTAATAAAATTAAGGGAACAGTTCTATTTAATTTGCCACGAATAAGGTAAAGTCCAACATCATCGGCTAGTTCTCTATCATCCTGCGATAACAATTGATATTCTGGGCTGCTCTTATCAGTAGAAACCGCACTATTGTAATCGTGAAGCTCCATACGTTCCATTTCCCCAGGTCTTCTTCTATTTAGCACCAAACTGGATCCTAATATGCAAGCCCCAAGATTTTTCCAAGCAGCAAAAGAAAATTTAGATTTCAACAGAGCCAAATTTTTTTCGCAACGCGTTTTCAAATACCCCGCAAGCAGTCTTACATCATCGGTACCTGGTAGCGCTACTTTTTTGCGTCTTTGCAATTTAATTCGATTTTCTTCCACGGTTTTATAAATTACAGGTACGATCTTCTCTGTAAATACGGCAAGAAAATCTCGCACATTTTGTTTCGTAATTTCCTCCCTCGATTCTTCTATGCACATCGTCTGGCATTCCACAGCAATTTTCTTAATTAGGTTTGCCATATACATAGCAGTTGAAGGTGTTTCGTATTCACCTGTCTGAAAAGAAAATCCTGAAAGTTTCTGAATGGCCTCTAAAACTGTGTCATTCATGGATGGAATCATAAGAGAGCGCAAGTCCGTCACAGCAGGATTAAGCTTGCGAGATGTCAACAGAAGACGTCCCAAGTGCCGCAAATGGCATCGAATCATTTTATCATGATGCATAGAGGTGCTGTATTTATTGCACATCGCGTTGCCATACCTTATCGCTAATGGATCATATAAAAAAGCCTTGGTAATATCGTCCCTTCTCAAAAACGGCATTACACGAAGCTTTAATGTGTCATTAGCCATACAGTGGATCTTGCCTTCCTTTTTCCTTCCAAGTACACGATAGATTCGCTGTGCACGGGCATGATTACTTGCTTCTGGATTACATTGTTTGTAGTGCCTGTCGAACTTGGTCAATTGCAATAATAAAGAACAACGTGGACAAGTAAGGTACCGTTCAGCTGCTTGCTGCGTTTTAGGCCTTCGTGCTGGTATTAGAATACCGTTATTGTAAGAACGATTACGGTTATACATCTCCAAACCTTTAGTTCTCAATAACTTTAGAACTGCATATCTCTCAGGGTGACCTAAAAAAGAAATAAAATTGAAAGTGACAAGCCGAACTATTTATCTTAAGATCAAGTTCCGCGTTCGTTTGAAGTTTACTTTTATAGGAAAATATGGCTTTATTTTTTCAACAAAATGTAATATGTGGCAAGCATATCCCTCAAACTTTCTAATTTGGAATACTTGGCTCGATTTCATTTGAATAAAATTTTCCTGTAGTTAACAGAAGTATCACGAATTAGCTGTGAAAGTACACACCTTTCGGAAAACACTTCAGACGGGCAACTAATTGTTCCTCATGATGACATGCCTCAAGATGGTTGGGTAATTTAACCACACATTTCTTACAGAATATGCAAAACTGTCGTCTTGAATTGCGACCTCCTTCGTTACTAGCTACGCTTTCAGCATGTGATGGTGTATCATAACCCGGATGAACAATGTTCGGTAAAAACGCTGCAATGTCTTTATCAGAGTCCAAGGTATCTGCTACGTGTTCTTGGGGTACGCTAGATTCGGTACTCTGTACCGGTACAGCTTCTTTCAAATGACCATTTTCGGAAAATTGTTGAGACTCTCCAAAGTTACCTAGTATTAACGGATAATCTTCCGTGCCCGCACTATGCGATGCTGAAAATAAAGCTACAATTTAAAAAAAATCAGGTAAAAATAGCATAACTCTTACCAGATACACAAGAATGACTGCTTATTGATGTGATAGGAGAGTACTCTTGTGAAGAAGCTACAACGTTGGAGTAACCATTAACGTTTTCGATATCAAACGCTTGTTGCACAGGGCAGTCAACATTTGAAACGGGCACTGGTTCTTGGCTGTCGTATAGAGGGTAATCAAGGGCAGAAAAAGCTCGGTTTAAATTACGGCGAACTCTTTCCACGGAAGTGCAAGTGTATGGATAATCAACTCGCGGAGGGGTGATTTTGTTGGCTGGGTGCTCTGGAGCATTATTATCCATGATGACAAGTATGTTAAATTTGTCGAACTAATACAGATTTTACGGTATTCCTATAAACAGCGCTGGACAATGAAATCTAAGCAGGAAAATCAAATCTACGCAGGAAAATCAAAACAACGCAAGAGCTTATTGGTAAAAATAATGTTTGGGTTATGAAGATTCATGGCCCACAATGAATCGAAATGTCAGAATGTGAAAGAACAATTAAAACTAAAAAGCACGCCAAAAAATTATACTAAGCAGGAACATATACACGACGCTGGAACATATACACTACGCTGGAACATATACACTACGCAAGACATTGGCAGGAGGAATACGGTAACAATCTGTTGATTACGGGAAAGCAGTCTAAAACAAGTTGTGAACCAATCCCCAGGTTTGGCATTTTTCACATAACGTTAGGGGGAGCGCTCCACTAACGTCCAGCGGCAAGGAAGTGATACACTTGCAACAGTACATGTGGTTATTTTCACAGGTGATCCTTGCAGTAGTGCCCCGTAATAAAACTTCGCTGCAACCGTTACAGCTGGGAAGACCTACAAAACAAAATAACTAGTTGAAAAACTTGCAGTCGTAGGTCAATATTAAATCACACATTTTGGGGGCATGGCGACTAATATTATTCAGGGTGTTGAAATTTGTTTTATTTTAAAATTTTACTCTAATATTTTCAAAATGGAGCAATGTTTTTTATTGAAATTTTTAGGGTGTTTATTAGTAATAGTTTTGTACATAATTCTGTGTAAATAACATTTTGAGGTCAACCGGTGGCATACTGGGGAGCTCAAACCTGTATATTGACCCAAACAGTGGCACGCCACTGGAAAAAAACGCGTATCCCTACGTTTTTTCTTATAGTTGGTTCCCCTATTATTTAATATTCTACTATTTTTTATATTTATAGGTGGCTGTTCAAGACATAAAAAACAAAACCTTCATACAGGGTGTATTGATAAGAACGTTATCTAGTTACCTTTGAAATTTGTTTGCATGTACATTTTTAAGCGCTACTACATTGTTATTTGTATTGCATTATTCAGAGCATTTAATTTAGTGTCTACCAAATATTTAATACTACTATAGTCATATTTATACCTATTCGGAGTCACGTGATAATATAGTGACTATAGGTATGTCGATTCTTAAAAATGCAATTTTAGAGTAATAGTACATAAATGATACTTCGTTTTGTAGGTTATCATGACTGCTCGTTATACGGCATGACCGATGGTTTCTGTTTATTTTCAGTTACCTGCTCAACGAATTCAGGTTTAATTTAGGTTTTATTACCCTTATCTCAATAACTTACACGAAAAATATAATCTGACAGATTAGAAACGTCAAAATTTAGTAGTAGATTATGCAATGAGGGAGAGAAATGCGTTATTTTGCTGAGGTGCAATTACTGACCCAAGTAAAATACCATTCTCTCCGAGTTGCATATACTATTTTTTTCACGTTGCAGGAAGATTTAAAACGAAAAACCAGTTTTTTTTAAACGTCATTTATTGACATTTTAGTTAGAATTTGTTTAAAATTAGTAGCCTATGGTAAATTTTAAAGTTGGTGGCACTGTAAGTCATTATGACAAGAGCTCACGATTATGTCAAATTCGAGGTTAGCAGGTTAGGTTTTGCGTCAGTTTGTGTCAAAACTGACGCAAAACCTAACCTGATAACCTCGAATTTGACATAATCGTGAGCTCTTGTTATGTTGCGCAGTCATAATGTAAACTCCCTAGGGACCTTTGTCCTCTCTAGGGAGTAATTCATTACTTCTCTCACGATTTTGGTATCATAGAAATCGTGTTTTGCTCCCCGACGTGAAATAATTAATTTTTTTGAACGTCTTCCATTTCATCTGTTTTACTAAAGATGAACAGTGACAGACAAAAGTCACGTGTGTCCGAATGGGTATAATGTTGACTATATTTTGCTAGCGCCTGTAAGTGGGGAGGTCACAACATAAGTGAGACACACAACCATCTGTTTCTACGGACTTGGTGCATTGTGCGCACAAGCGTCGTCCGTAAACACGTTAACGAAGCTGTGCAGTTCGAATTTCAGGAATGCGCACAAGACGCTTAGTACTCCGAGAGAGACTAGGTCGGCGCCGTAATGTTTTCGCCCGTTCCCAGACCCTAGTGCAATATAGAAGTATTAAATATATGGAGTCAACACAGGTTGTTGTGTTATGTTACTATGCGCGTGCATGATAGCATTGCTTAAGAGCGGCACATTTTATTTTACATGGGAAATCAAAAGCACACTAGCTAACGTTCATTTTAAGACACACTGTACAATGTACAGGGTGTCCCATTTTCGATGATATTACGGGGTATCTCACTTACGAGTAAAGATAGAGAGTTGCGGTTTACGCAATACTATGCTACCTTTTTGTGAAAACAAAGATGGTACAAACAAAATTTTCATAGCCCGCTACGTTTCTGAGATACAGGGCGAAATTGAAAATATTGCATTTTGGGACCCCCCTCGTATCTCCGTTATCCTTTAACATATCTCAAAGCTAGAAACTGGCTCTCATACAGTTTTTTACGTAGAATCCAGTGGCGTAGTCAGATTTTTGCTGTGAGCTGTCAATTTTTAGCTATAAATCAAACATATGTTTTTTTAAACGAAACACCCTGTATATTTTTCTTTCATTTCATTGGAAATTTTATAAGCTTTACAAAAATATATACAGTGTTTTTCGTTAAAAAAACATTAGTTTAATTTATAACTAAAAATTGACGGCTCACATCAAAAATCTGAAAAACTGTATAAGAGCCAGTTTTTAGCTTTGAGATATGTTAAAGGATAACGGAGATACGAGGGGGGGCCCAAAATGCAATATTTTCAATTTCGCCCTGTATCTCAGAAACGAAGCGGGCTATGAAAATTTTGTTTAGACCATCTTTGTTTTAACAAAAAGGTAGCAAAGTATTGCGAAAACCGCAACTTTCTATCTTTACTCGTAAGTGAGATACCCCATAATATCATCGAAAATGGGACACCCTGTACTACACTTGTGCTCATAAAAATGCAATACAAGTTTTGCAACCGATTTTTGTGATATTTTAGTTTTGTAATACCGGTTGGTTTGAAACATCGATAAAATAAAATTGTTGGTGGTATTAAATTAGATGAAAATAGTTAAATAAAAATATCGTATACAAAATTTATTTAATAATGCGAATAATACGACTTTTCAAATACGTACAACAGTAAGTGTATTCCACTTTTATGAGCACAAGTGTACATGCGTACATGCGCTTTACGCACCGAAAAGCTGTCAACCACTGCGCGAGCGTACTAGGGACCTGTTAACCTTATTTGGATTTAACTGCCAAATAAGTTATTTGTATTTGACGAATAAGTTACGTTATTAGCCGAATAAGTGCTAGAGGTGGAAAGACGGTTTCTAGTTATTTGTCAAATAAATTTATTAGATGTTTATTAGGAAGTGGAAAGACCGGGCCTAATAAATATTAAACTACTTAAAATTTCTTACGTCTGTAGCGTTGTTTGCAACTGTCGCAACGTAAGCAGCTACCGCCGGTCAACCATTTTGTACAAATATTGGACCTGGCCCGCGTTGAAAAACTCTCCCAGACGGTTATTGCCAAACGATCCAGTTCACGCTGGATATTTTCACTAAACGGTCGTACTTTATTTTGAACTTCTAATAATTCACCGCCCGACAAATGGAATCTCATGCACGTGCGCTTGTAAGTGCAAGTTAGTAAATTGTTGCACTGAATTAAACCATGGCGATATCTGCACTCTGAACGCCGACACGTTCCGAGCAAAAATTCTCTACACGCCATTATTTAAATCACCGAAACCACTAAAATATCAACTTGCTACGCATCCACGATACGACAAAAAACAAATATACAAGGCGTCTCGCATGGAACTGACCAACTGACACGCCGCATCAAGGCATGCGTAGAAGAAGCATTCCGTAATGAGTCATTCGGCTATGTTCGTTGCCTCGTTTCCGGGTGTTATTTGAATTTTAAACGTAACCACGCGGCATACTTTTGTACCATTAATTTAATTCCTATGTCAAAATCGAGCGTCACTTTTGACACAAATTGACACAAAACCTAGCCTACTAACCGCGAATTTGACATAGACTTACAGACTCACATGTGAATTTATTCCCATTAGTTTTTGAAAACACCCAGTCGTAAATTTAGAAATATGGCGGCAGTATAAAAACCGAACATTTTAATTTATAGAGTAGCTCGAAAATGTTATCTTTCACATTTTTCAAATATGCAGAGAGTTCTTGCTGAAAATACATGAAACAACATAACAGGCAGTATAAATACATGTTTCAAAATAAGGTTGGTTGCTTACCTAAACCAAAATTTTACTTACACAATTTTTTTCGCAGCTCCTATAGTTTATTTTAGTAAAATTTTAGAGGTTCGCGTAATATAGATAAAGTCACATCACTCCTTAGACCAAAAAGTAAGTTAACTGACGAACTAATCACGAGCTCGAGTCGCGGGAAATGGCGAACGATTTCATTGCAGTTTTGGATCCCGCCAAAATAATGCAAGGGTTGCAAATTGAACGCCCACAAAGCTGAAAGAAATTGCGTCATAATATAAATGACGGGCAAACCCCTGGATACAGTACTTTCGTTCCCTTGAATTTTTAACGTGCTTGAACAGTTAAAGAACTTTACAATTTTGTAAACAAAGTAATCT
Source organism: Agriotes lineatus (assembly GCA_940337035.1). Taxonomy (NCBI): domain Eukaryota; kingdom Metazoa; phylum Arthropoda; class Insecta; order Coleoptera; family Elateridae; genus Agriotes; species Agriotes lineatus. Next base: position 125,574,211 of record OW679202.1, on the reverse strand, counting down.
CTAGTTTAGTGTTTAAATGTTTCGATTTTTTTTTGCATTACTATAGCTGCGTTCGGAAAGTTACTTCTGACAGCTCTGTTTCTCGAAATTATTCGCAGAAAGAGATCGATAATTGCCATCGGCGGGGGTGGAAGTGAGATAAATGAACGATTTCGAGGAAACAGAGCTGTCAGAGGTACCTTTCCGAACGCAGCTTATGTTGCCATTGCCACAGCATCTGTTTCGAACAACGTCATTGGCGTAGTGTTAGAGAGGGGTTAATATTGTAAAAGAAAATAAGTTACAATAAATCAAAATAATGGATGGCTAAAGTTGAATACTAGACATTTCTACGTTGGAAATAATCAGAAATTGAACTGCCAGGGAAGCAAACTGATACTTTACAAACCAATATTTTGATTACTGTACCGATGTCCTTCCAAAACAGCACGCATATGACAACCTAACTTGCAACTATTTGAAGTAAGCACATATTTACCCACTGAATTCGTTAATCGTTTCCCCGACATCGTCTTTGATTACGATAATCTGAGCAGGCATATTCACAGTCGTGTTCAAATAAATCTGGGACAATGTTTTTTTCATATGGAGGTTCAGTTAGGAATTGAAGAATATCTCCATGGATTTCCTGCTATCAGAAAGAATTACATTAAACTTTTACAGGTAATGAAATCTGTAACTCTTTCTGATAAGCTTAAATTCATGGAGATATTCTTCAATCCTTAACTCAACCTGCATGTGAAAAAACACTGTCTCATATTTATTTGAACTCCGACTGTACATCGTTTCCAAACAACGGGTAATGTTGGTACAGGAAATATCCTTGAAGAACAACCCTTATTGGTTTATATAACGATGAAATGCTGGATTCAAGTTTCTTACCTTAATTAAAACTGATTGCAAATAACTTCTTATTTTCAGTAGTAATGTAACATTCGACTTGAATATAACGGGTTGCTATGATAACAGATATGCAACTCGTTGTCACCCGTTGCATTTCCTAGGATCATAGCAACAAGTTAAAATTCAGGAGAATTATAATCTGGTATTGTTCACGACACGAGTTGCATTTAACTGGAGAATTTAACAAACAAGTCATAAATGAAGAACCAATTTATTGAAATAAATAACTAATCATGAAAGAGTTGCAGTGATTGGACCATTTTCAACGAAATCTGTGATTTCATTGGTTTTTAAATATGTGCGTTGAATTTTGATGATTATTTTTCTCTTTAAAATCTACCAGAAATTGCTAATTTCATTTCATATATCATACGTGACAGCTGGAGGAAGTAAAAATTGATATACTCTCTGTAGGGAGTAGTTTTTTTCAGACAAGCTCTCTCGATCTCCCAGTATAGTGTGTACAAAAAATAACGTAATAGTAGATTATGCAATGAGGGAGAGAAATGCGTTATTTTGCTGAGGTGCAATTACTGACCCAAGTAAAATACCATTCTCTCCGAGTTGCATATATTATTTTTTCACATTGCAGAAAGATTTAAAACAAAAAACCTGTAGTTTTTGAACGTCATTTATGACACTTTAGTTACAATTCTTTTAAAATTAGTAGCCTATGGTAAATTTTAAAGTAAGTCATGACAAGGGCTCAAAATTATGTCAAATTCGAGGTTATCAGGTTAACCTGCTGTTGTGTCACTCATAATGAAAACTCCCTAGGGAAATTTTTGTCTTATTTAGTCTCTAGGGAGTAAATGTTTTATTCTGTCACAATTTTGATGCTAGAGAAACCGACTTCTACTCCCGGTCGTGGAAAAAGGCTCATTATTCCGATTTCTAATAAGCCGACAAGAAAAAGTTTAAAACAAAAGCTTCAGGACATAACTTAAGCTTCAAGACAAGATTATCAATCTTAAAATAAAGATTTCAACTCACCCTAATTTAAATCGAAGGTTTCATATCCTAGATTATTTTGGCACAGAGGGCATCTCGGAATGCATTCTCGGCGCTTCACTATGCTGTCCCTGCAACTCCTGCATAAAACATGATTGCAGGTTGTGCATGCCATATTGTTGGCCTCGATAACATCCAAGCATACAGGACAGTTAAACGGCATGTGATCATGCATTTTCTTGTGCAAATATTTGCAGTTTTGGGTCGTACACTGCCCCCTTCTGAAATTCCTGCATACTTGATCGGTTTGGCTAGTTCTCGCCAATTCTTGCTGCATGACCATGGTCGGATACCCGCCTTCTTCGAAGCTTTTCCGATCGGCTTTGGTGGCATGTACAAAGCGACATTTTTCACCATAACGGCATTGTCCCGTATTCTGGTGCTGTCTGCAGTACACCACCTTCGACCGCTGCACCTGCCTAAAATACAAATATAGTCCATCCAGAAAACTCCCGTGATGCAAAAGTGACATTCAGTTGGTTATTATACAAATCCCTATTATGCCGTTAGTCATCTTTAGATTTGATATTAGCCCCATTTTCAATTTCAGTCAAGGCATGTGGAGAAATTTAGGAATTATTGCCGAAAAATTTTGCAAATTAGTCAATTTCTTTAACTATCCATTCAAAGAACAAAATATATACACTTGAGAGCAAAAGTATTCGGCCACAAAATGTTGAAAGCAGCTGATCTAAGGTAATTAATATTACTTTAGGAGAATTGTCAGCTAGAGTTTGTGTTCAAAATAGTTACTTAGTTCATTCTTTTTTATACAATCCGAAATTATTCAAAAAAAAACATTCAGTATTAGTCAAGACAAGATAATTCATAAACATTTTTAATAAGGCGTTACCTTTCTTCAGACATAGGTATACAAAATAAAATATAAAGTTGTGTTTGCGAATGTAAATGTAACGAAACAAATGTTTAAATATTAAGTTAGCGAAAGATTACATCCTGAAATAAGTATGGAGCTTGTTTTTTTTTATTTTTTAATTAATTAGGTATTTCGTTATTTCTTAACAAATTTCAATAATACTCACTCTAAATTAATTTGACGTAGCCCTTCTCGGCTAAAACCTATATTTGATGGACAGAACATTATTTCACAATATTTCCAACTGTTATTAATTGTTAAAATATATTCTCTGCGTTGCTTACGTTCAGACCAGGCGGTGAACCATGAACGAAGTTGTGACGTATCTTCAACAAAGACATGTATTCCTAGAGCTATGAATATTAACGGGGAGCATAATAAAACAATTCGTTATAGCTTAAAACATTTTTTTTACATTACGTAGATATGTTTTTACTAGCTAATCCCATATATCTACATTCTGGAATTAACCTCCTTTCGTACCTTTGTACCTACAAAAATATTGGTATAAAATGTTTAAATCTCCTTTCGCATTATTCTTACCTCCATGAATATGAGTGGAATTGCTTTACTATCGTTTCTCCGAATTTCGTATAGTACAGTCGCGGCAAAAAAAAATTAAACCACGTCACATCGTTCCAAGGACATCCTAGCGATGGAAAATTGTCATACTTTCAAAGATAATATTATTCAGTGGCATAACTTGGTACCCGTAGACCCCGCACCGCGCGGGGGAGGGGCTGAGCACGTGTGGGCCTAACGGGCCCCCTAATTTTCGCGGAGGGGCCCGAAATCTGAAGTTACGCCGCTGTAATTATTGTCAATTTATACTCAAATTAATTTGTTATTTGATGACTTTCAGGGTTCACTAGTTTTTACTATTTAAAGCAACGATTACTCGAACGACGAGGGAGTTTTTATGAAAATAACTATTAGCATTATTGCTATACATAAACAATTTCAAACGATCCCATAATTTTGTTATTATAAATCCCAGCCCAAATTTCTAGAATTTGGCAAAAAAATGACTTTCCTCTAGGTACGGAATTAATTGAGAATTTTAATGAAAACACGATTTCAAAGGATAACACGGAGAGAGCATTGTTTGCAACTTTCTAAGGGCACTCGTGCCAATCTGCAATAAATAATGTAGGTATATAAATAAAAATCAATTGCCGCATGTATGTTACATCTTCACTGGAGGACGGCTTGACCGATTTGGCTCATTTTTTTTGTGTTTCTAATTGTCAGGACAAGGTTTAGGTATATGAAAGAAAATTTTGGGGAAATCCACCGGAAAGTCGGAAAATCAAACAGATGATTTTCAATGGTATTTTTGTATGGGATTTCGTATGTTTTCGTTTCTAAATGGCTTTTCGAAGAGAACATACCGAAACTTTCAGCATTAGAGAATTCGTTATGCAGCGGCATATTCTTAAACATAAAAGAACAAAGTTTTATGTCACTAATGTCGCTAATTGCTTTATCATCGTTTTTTACTAGAGGACCATTGTTTTTGTGATCATGGCTACTTGATAATTGCACGTCTTAAAGACAACCAAAAATTTTTGATGGGCATTTTAAGGTAAACGATTGCATTTAGGCTTAAGAACTAAGAGTACATTATTTTTGTGACTTTTAATTCTCTTTCAGATAATAACCTAAAATTTCAAAAAAAAATGTTGCAGATAACGAAGTTAAAGTTAAAAAAAGTTTTCAAAGATAGGTAACGTCCCTCTTACAGTCAAGTCTAGTATATCAAACATTTTTTACTAGTGCAGTACATACTAGTGCGCCTGTATACCAAAATTCAAATCGATATCTCTACATTTTTACTGAAGAGACTTTGTACTAAGGTATATTAGGTTTAATCGATTAATTATAACGTAAGGAATCTATGACTAATCGATGTCCCATTCTTTTTGGCAAACCATGTATATATTATGTCTAAGCTCCATAGCTCGCCTTACGGACATAACGCGTCGTCGCCGTAAGGCGAAGATATGTAAGTGGCATGCAACGCTTTCGGTGGTTAGACGTGAAACTTTAATATTTTTTTTCTATCGGAGGGGTGACTTTTAACACGTTGAGCGCCACGAGAAATTTTTGAAATTTTCTTATTGGGCCAAAAACTGTTTTAAGCATTTTTAGGTATGTTATGATGGGTATACTAGCAAAAAGTTATAAATATCATGATACAATTGTTTATTTACAATAAAATCAATTTTTCTTTTTTTAATCAATAAAAAATTAACGAAATAAAAAATTTAAAAACTCGCACTGCAGAACGTTCTCCACAGGCCAGAGCGGTCCATACAGTACATTTAACTAATGTAATAGCGGGTGAATTATATATATCCCAGTACGTATGTTTTTTGAAATTATAAAATGGGAAAAAAAATTCGCCTCGGTTAATAATAATTATTTTTAGTATAATCTAGAAATTTTTTCTTTCAACTACAATAATTCGATAATAGTAATTTACGATACAAGTAACGTTATCAAGCTTTTTACATTAGGAGAGAATAGTTTGAATGAACGAGCGCCGTTAGGAGCGCGTTCTTTAAAATTCTAGAGTAATGTAGAAAGCAGATAACGTTACGTATATCTAACACAGTTTCTTTTATCCTAAAATACTAATCTTAAAAAAAATAGGAAAAATTATTATTAATGACACAACAGCGAGACATATATCTGCTATGGCTGTGGTGGTTTCACTCAATACTGTATTGTTGGTAGCACTGTCAGGTTATGTCAAATTTGAGATCTGCAGGTTAAGTTTTGCCTCAGTCTGTGTCAACAAACCAAACCTAACCTACTAACATCGAATTTGACATAGACTAACATGGTCACTAACAATACACGTCAGTACTGCCACCATGTGATTAAATGCAAATAAAGTACATATCGGTATGTTATTTTTCTTAACAACACTTGTGCTGTTAAATGCACCTTAACGCAACTCGTTGCTAAGGAGTTATTAGCATGGTAACAAAATAGGATAAAATAAATTGTATTTATGGTCCGATTTAGCTCATATTCAGAATGTACGTTGGTTACTAAGAGAGAAATGTCTATACAAAAAATGAACCCGGTAGGTGGCGCTGGAGTCAAGATATTTACCAAATAGTGTATTTATGGTCCGATTTAGCTCATATTTGGAATGTACGTTGGTTACGTGGAGAGAAATGTTTATACACAAAATAAACCCGGTAGGTGGCGCTGTAGTCAAGATATTTACCAAAATGTGTATTTACGGTCCGATTTAGCTCATATTCGGAATGTACGTTGGTTACTTAGAGAGAAATGTCTATACAAAAAATGAACCCGGTAGGTGGCGCTGGAGTCAAGATATTTACCAAATAGTGTATTTACGGTCCGATTTAGCTCATATTCGGAATGTACGTTGGTTACTTAGAGAGAAATGTCTATACAAAAAATGAACCCGGTAGGTGGCGCTGGAGTCAAGATATTTACCAAAATGTGTATTTACGGTCGTTAGACGTAAAACTTAATATTTTTTTTCTATCCGGGGGGTGACTTTTAATGTTTCCAAACGGTTTTAAGTTGTTCGGGGCCTTTTTGGTTACAGCTGTTTAAAATTCCACGAAGATTGGGCGTTTATTACCAAAGTTAACTTCGATATGTTACCATATTTTAAATTTAAAGCTAGGTGAATTATATATAATTCACTGGGTGCGTTTTTCGAAATTAGAAAATGGGACAAATAATTTTGTGGCATCATACATGGGTATTAAAATAATATCGCGTAATATTTTTTTAGATTGGCCTCCAGCAGCAAGTTAAGCAAAAACGTAATGTCACTTCAAATAAATTAAACCAAAAGTGTTTTGAGGCGTATCAAATCCCGTCACATATATTTTCTCATTTTATATAAGCAACCGTATTGCACTGTAGTCCATTTACTAAGGAAAAAAAGTTCTAACTTCGTTGACTCAAAACCGATTTTGATATATTTTTTTTAATTTCGGAAAAGTTTATAGAAAAGTTCCCCACGGGTGAGAAGGTGTGCTTTTTATTTTTTCAATTGTTATTAACAAGTAAGTGTTTTTTAATACAGTCTTAATTAAAAAAATTACTCTTTTATTTATTTACACAATTGCCTGACACTTGATAACATTCATTCGGTTTTTATTTCGTATACAGGGTTTTTTTGGGTCGCTGATCTCAAATTTTGTGTTAAAATTTATCAAAAATGGAAAATAACGTCTTTAAGGTGGCAAAATAGCTTCATTTTTTAATTTTGCGCGTTGCCTCATATCTAGGGGTTTTGGACACGCTTATTATAAATATAGCATTAAGAGGTTAATTTTTATTCTGTAGGAATATTATTATTATTTAATAAACATTATATTAACTAAAAGTTAAATAGATTAAATACATTTAACTATAACATATAAATTCGAACGCCTAAAAATGTATTTTCTACGACCTCTTTGTACAATTACCAAAATATATTACTGAATTAAACGATTTGCTAGTTGTGACCGATGGAGGAATGTTATTACATAAAAACAAATGGCAACTTGTTCAACAGTATGGTGCAATTTTAAATAGTTATATTAATTTTATTGTACGTAATTATGAAAAAAGCAATTGTTGTTTTTGTCGATCATCGTACAATATTTTTTCGTACACTAGCATACAAAAAGGAATACTAAATTTATCCTCGTATATAGCAATTATGCCACCCAAACGACAAGCGATTGGTCGATCTACACTTCAAACACAAAAGCAAAGGGCATACGAGTTTCAGATACCGATGAGCAACGGGAAGAAAGACTGGAAACCGTTCGAGTACGCACTGCTCAAGCATGTCGTCGAGATATTTCGATAAATTGTATTTATGGTCCGATTTAGCTCATATTTGGAATGTACGTTGGTTACGTGGAGAGAAATGTTTATACACAAAATAAACCCGGTAGGTGGCGCTGTAGTCAAGATATTTACCAAAATGTGTATTTATGGTCCGATTTAGCTCATATTCGGAATGTACGTTGGTTACGTAGAGAGAAATGTATATACAAAAAATGAACCAGGTAGGTGGCGCTGGAGTCAAGGTATTTACCAAAATGTGTATTTACGGTCCGATTTAGCTCATATTCGGAATGTACGTTGGTTACTTAGAGAGAAATGTCTATACAAAAAATGAACCCGGTAGGTGGCGCTGGAGTCAAGATATTTACCAAAATGTGTATTTACGGTCCGATTTAGCTCATATTCGGAATGTACGTTGGTTACTTAGTGAGAAATGTCTATACAAAAAATGAACCCGGTAGGTGGCGCTGGAGTCAAGATATTTACCAAAATGTGTATTTACGGTCGTTAGACGTAAAACTTAATATTTTTTTCTATCCGGGGGGTGACTTTTAATGTTTCCAAACGGTTTTAAGTTGTTCGGGGCCTTTTTGGTTACAGCTGTTTAAAATTCCACGAAGATTGGGCGTTTATTACCAAAGTTAACTTCGATATGTTACCATATTTTAAATTTAAAGCTAGGTGAATTATATATAATTCACTGGGTGCGTTTTTCGAAATTAGAAAATGGGACAAATAATTTTGTGGCATCATACATGGGTATTAAAATAATATCGCGTAATATTTTTTTAGATTGGCCTCCAGCAGCAAGTTAAGCAAAAACGTAATGTCACTTCAAATAAATTAAACCAAAAGTGTTTTGAGGCGTATCAAATCCCGTCACATATATTTTCTCATTTTATATAAGCAACCGTATTGCACTGTAGTCCATTTACTAAGGAAAAAAAGTTCTAACTTCGTTGACTCAAAACCGATTTTGATATATTTTTTTTAATTTCGGAAAAGTTTATAGAAAAGTTCCCCACGGGTGAGAAGGTGTGCTTTTTATTTTTTCAATTGTTATTAACAAGTAAGTGTTTTTTAATACAGTCTTAATTAAAAAAATTACTCTTTTATTTATTTAAACAATTGCCTGACACTTGATAACATTCATTCGGTTTTTATTTCGTATACAGGGTTTTTTTGGGTCGCTGATCTCAAATTTTGTGTAAAAATTTATCAAAAATGGAAAATAACGTCTTTAAGGTGGCAAAATAGCTTCATTTTTTAATTTTGCGCGTTGCCTCATATCTAGGGGTTTTGGACACGCTTATTATAAATATAGCATTAAGAGGTTAATTTTTATTCTGTACGAATATTATTATTATTTAATAAACATTATATTAACTAAAAGTTAAATAGATTAAATACATTTAACTATAACATATAAATTCGAACGCCTAAAAATGTATTTTCTACGACCTCTTTGTACAATTACCAAAATATATTACTGAATTAAACGATTTGCTAGTTGTGACCGAAGGAGGAATGTTATTACATAAAAACAAATGGCAACTTGTTCAACAGTATGGTGCAATTTTAACTAGTTATATTAATTTTATTGTACGTAATTACGAAAAAAAGCAATTGTTTTTGTCGATCATCAGAAACATCGAATAAATCCCGATGGCTCAAGACGAAAACTGCACCTGATATTCGATTGGATAGAGACAGGTTTAGTTATAGTCTCAGAGAATATAGACGTATTAGTTATATTAACAGCTTTAGCTTCCCCTGATAATGATATATATTTTTTAAAACCTGCCAAATATAAAGAAATATCTTTCTCTAAGAGCCTGTAATTTGCGATATTAAGTAAACATCTAAGAATATAAATGTTTTGAAGTCTAACGACAAGTGGTCTTTTCATATTGGAAAATGTGTGCTACTAACCATTTTACATTTAAAATTAAGGCTTAACACACACAAAGAAATTAAAGATAGACCAGCAAATGCAGCGGAATTTGCATCCTGTTGTTGGGTCACTGTTTATATATACGTCACGTCGGATGGCATTCCGTTCTTGCACAAAAGTCCCAAGGTCGCCGTGTTATTTTATATCGTATTTCTTTGTACCAAGTCGTAGGTATTAGTTTTCTTTATATTAATATTATATTATTAATTGGTTTAATTATACCTTCGTGATTTTACCGATTTGGAACTAGTTGTCCCGCAACGAAATGCTTTCCCGAAATGTCCCGATTTTCCAAGAAAATATGCTTTCACAATTTCCAGTGATTTCTGCAAATTCTGGTTCAAAATTAGTTAAAATTACCCATAAATGCAAGCCACGGATAACAGAGACTATCAAGCTTCTAATAAACTTAAAAAATAAGGCATATAATAGGTATAAACATTCCAAATCATTAGCGCATTGGAAATATTGCAAATCGATACGAAATTCTGTGACTTTAGCTACAAAGGAGAAAAAAGCGTATTTTAACTTTGTATTTGATGGCTATGATACTAAATCCATATGGAGGGAAATTAAATCTTTGTGTGTGAACAATATTAAAAGCAACAATACCATACCAGAACATTTAAGTACACCCGATTCATTAATAATTTTTTCATAAATAATGTACCAAACGTCAACAATGATAACAATAATGTATTAGATTTTTATAAAAACCACAAACTAAATGAACTCAGTGTTAATATTGCGGATATTGTCGGAATTATAAACTCGATTAAAAGTAAATCTAAAGGAATCGATGTACTTAATATTGACTTTAAAATGCGGGTTCCAATTTTGTACGGAAAAATAATATTAAATAGACGTTTCGACATGATACTTAGTACGAGTACTCCTAAAAACAAATAATCAAACACGTATTTCGTGATTTTCTGAAAAGCAACCTCTTAGAGGATGCAATGGGGTAAATAAGCCTAAAAATCGTTATGGGTGTCGTTATTGATGTTTTTTGGGACGTTGATTGCGAAAATGGCATTTATTTTTAAGTCAAAGACGGTAGACATAACATAAAATTAAAACTCTATAGTGGCGGTCACAGACCAATATTATTTTTGGGCAGAACAGCGTTTGCCGGGTCAGCTAATAACGTAATCATTGTCTCGACTACTTTTTTTGCTGCGCAGCACGAATCGGTTCGCCGCATGGCCTATTATAGATATATTGAATATGTACTACAGCACATATGACGCTCTTGGGAAGGCAAAATTACATATTATAGGTCATACAACGATCTTTGTTTTGCTGCGCAGCACGTCTTTGTGCTATATAGGCAATGGCACATATGACGCTCTTTGCTAAATTACATATTATCGGTCATACAACGCTCTTTGCTAAATTACATATAATCGGTCATACAACGCTCTTTGCTTTAACAACTCATATTGTTCCATTTAAAAAACATAGTTATCAATTGTTTTAGTACGTTTGGTGCTATAATTCGGTCATGAGGAATTTTTAGAGATTGGAGTTTGTGTTGCATTTCTTGTTGGATTGCTATTGATTTTGCGTAATTCATGGCCTACTTTGACTAAAATTTTTTTTTTATTTTGAAAAATAATAAGTTCCTAAATTTAAATTTAAGAATGCTATTATAAAGCACTTTTAGTGCTGATTTCAAATATCTAAAAATATACAGGGTATTCCATTTAAAAAACCAAAGTTGTGTATCACCACGTAAAAATAGGAGGCTATGGCTTAAATTGGTTAACGTCAATTTTTAGGTTGTATACTGGCATTTAAAACAGAAGAAAGTTCTTTTCGATATCTCTATTATTAACAAAGTTACGAGCTGTCTAGCGATCTACAAACACACTGTATACTTTCGTTAATGTAGTTCGTAATATTTTCATCCCTGGATTTGGCTTTTACACTACTTTGAATATAGTTTATCTGCTGTATAATTAATTTTCTACTGTACGAACCTGAAATACAACGAAAAGCATTTTAATAATGTTTAGACCAAGTAATCGAGTATTTTGAAGATTATCTTTAATAATAAATATTCCTAACTTCCAAATCAAGTAGTTTATAATAATTTTTAGAACACCTAAAAACCAAATAAAGAGATTATTAGAAGGTAATAGGTGATCCCATAACCGCACAAACCTTTCCTATTTGTTTAAAAATTCTATTCTACTGAAATAATGCCACTACGACCTCGGTAAATACAAATAAATGTAATGTTTAAGGTAATAAAATGGTTAAATATTAAAGACATCAGAGGACAGAACTTGTAATTAATTCTTAAAACGTTTTTATTAATAGCGAATTCGGCTGACTGCGCCGATGACGTCTTGCTACGAGATTATCTTCACAAAACAGATTATGTTGCAGCCAAAGCGAGCGAAATTCACCATATAAATAACAGGTAATTTTCCCAGCTTGAGTATAGGCAACCTTCATCGAATTTTGATATTTTCGGAGCTGTAGTATAGGCAACCGAGGCTAACTTCGCACAAAAATCGACCACGTAGTTCTTAAGAAACGGCGTTGGCGCATGCCGGTAGTGGGCGCGTTCATCGAGTCGTTGTACGTACCCTTACATGTGTAAGACTTCCGACGACGTCGTCGCAAGTCCGAAAACTCGCCGTTAGACCGGTTACATACACTAGAAAATCGTCGTATGTGGGAAACCAGGTATATATATATATATATATATATATATATATATATATATATATATATGTTTTCTGCACAAGTCGAGATCTTTTAGTGATAAATAGTATACAAGTGGAGATCCGTTTGAACAAGTCGAGATCCAAATTGGATCTCGCCTTGTTTCTATGTGTATCTCGTGTTTTTCCAATTAATCAAAGTGTGGGTAGTGTGCCTGTAAATTTTTGTTCGGATCTCATTTTGTCCATTTTTATCAATTTTTATACAGAAATAGTTCACCAAATGCTCTAAAGAGGGCGCTCCATAAGTTATACAGTATTTGACATTTTATGCACAATCTGAGATCTTGCATAGTTGGCAACGTCGCGTCGCTATTTATATCTCGAACGAATGAGCCAAGGCGAGTATTTCCTAGTGATGGGTAAACACGGAATATTTTAAAATATTTAAGTTGCATTTTATTAATGTTTGTTGTTTCAATTTATTTTTATGGGAGACTTTGAGCAACAACATGTCTACATATACCCAAACAAACCAATAGTTGTGTGGAGGTATGTTGATGATGTCTTTGCAATTTGACCATATAGTATTGATGATATATTTCTTGAACATATTGACAATAAAAAAATATCAAATTCACATTAGAAGCATAACAAAACAATCAATCACTTTGTTCTGATACACTAATGACGCCAACAACAAATACTTTTGAAACATCAGCATACCGCAAGAAAACCAACACCAATAGGTTCTTACATTTTAACTCCAACTATCACAAAAACACAAAGACTGATGTTGTAAAAAGCCTTTACGATGCAGCCAAGATTGTTTGATCTAATAATGAAATCTTCAAAATAAAGAAAAAAATTATTACACATGTTTTAAATGATAACGGTTATTCCGAGACTCTTGTTCGGAACATTTTTAATATACGAAACAATAACACGCATGTACAGAAAAATGATACTCCAAAATACAACACTCTTACTATACCTTATATTCCAGGCATGTCTGATAAAATTAAACGAATTGGAAATAAATTTAGTTAGGACCGTATTCAGAACTATGAATACCTTACAAAAACGAAACCGTTCAACGAAGAACAGCATTCAAAGAAATGCATGTACATATAATAGAACTTATATCAAATCTTTTTGAAAGAAATCCTCGAACACGTCAATTTTTATTTTAAATAAGACATATTTTGCTGTAATTGTTACTTTTAGATTGTCTTTTGTTTTTTAGTTATGACGTTAGCGATACTTTGTTTTTAATGGAAACCCTAAATTTTTATGATGGATTTCGACAGAGCATGAAATTCTAAGACTAAATACTCTAAAAAAGTATGATATGTACTCTATTTTGAAATTTTCGAGAACATCGTACAGCAACCACACCCCCTCAATACTAAAATTTCAATTCGTTTTTTTTTTCACTCAAATATCGCAGAATTATTTATTTAATTAAGAGCACACAACAAAAACATATAAACAAACTATGAAGAACTGTCATAATTTTAGGACTAAGTCATTGTTTCATGGCTACTTGATTTTTATTCGATTTTTGTTTTAATACTTTAGAGCGATTTTCACGAAAATTTCAGTATTCCGTGTGAATGCAAGAAATACTATATCGGTGAAACAGCAAGGTCTTTAGAAGTTAGAATTAAAGAACACCAAAATTTTATTAAGAAATACCACATTGACAAATCGAAAATAAAAGAACATCCTTGGAATAACAACCACAAAATACATTGGCATAACACAAAGATGTTATTTAAGGAATCGATATTAACTAGACGTGAAATTAAAGAAGCTGCGTATATTTTATTGAACAAAAACGAATGCTTGTCCACACACAATCAGTTGATTTAAGTAATGGTTGGCTATCCATTCTTAAAGATGTAATCAAGTAGGCGGCTGTCAGTGTCACACTGTTTTATTGGGGAGGTTAGTCACACTTTGCTAGATCTCCAATAAAATAAGCTAAGCTCTCATAGTTAATTTAACAGTTAATTGTTGTAAATGGAAGTAGATTTTTCTTCCGAAACGTTCATGTTCTAATATTGTTATTTTGTGGTGTGGCAAAATACGTAAAAAAGTAGCACGATTACTATTAATATTATGTTATGTGTAAGGTCTACACATTACCCTTTTGCCGTGACGTCAGAAATAACAAAAAAGAGCGTTAAAAACGTACGTCTTGTATTAGAGTCAAATTTAAAAAAATCGTATTTAGATCATAGATAGTCGAGATCAGAATTTGACATAATGTCATCCACATTGTCAAAGCGGCGGTAAGTTGGCACCATTGCTATTTCTTACTAAGTACCTAAAACTTAGTTTATCGTGTTAGTGTCAATTGCCAGCTCTTAGCTGTCAAACATTTCAGATTTCAAATTAATTAGTGTCAATTTATTTAGAAAGGCTTCTTGTAATGGAATATATTGAAGTTCAGGTGCACAAAACTTACAATGAAGCTTACTGGATTGTCTTTGATTGATCAACTGTTTTGATTTAAACAAATATATAAACGATAACGTTACTTTCCTTCTTTAACATTTTAGTAATTTAATTACATTTCAGTCTGCAAAACACGTTATTTTAGAAGTACAGTCAAGAATTTTAAAAAAATGAGACTCTCAGCGCGGAAGTCAAGTAAATGGATTATAGGTTCAAACGTTTCAAAGCTGTCACTGTTTAGTCGAATTGTTTAAATAAATTTGTTAAATTCCAACTTTAATTTTAAAGAATTAACAATTATACAGGATTATTTATAAATAAAGATATCAACCAAGAATGTAAAAATAAAGAAACGGGGACAAGAACTAGTTACTTAAGTCACTGGGAGAGTCAAACTCTGCTTCGTCTGATGAATCATCTTTATTGATATTGATAATAATAGGATCCATATTAGAAGCGTCGCAAACTTTCATGGTATCCCATGCTTCTTTAATCATTTTTGTTGTGGGCTTCGATGGTAATGAAACTCAGTGGACTGTAACTTAATTAGGTTATTTATTAAACAACAAGACCTGTCGCTGCTGTGGCCACGGCACAATACACTACTACCATGCACCCTGAGTGGTACACGCTTGTACGTGTGCTGCTTGCTCTGGTCGAACGTACACTGCCCCCTGCCCTGCCGTTGGTAGCGACACAAGCTAAAATAGTGGGGCAACTCTTGGCCGTTGGCCGCACATTCAAATTATTTGGCGCGTAAACATGCCGCCCCCTTTGAAATGAACATTTCAACATATACAAAACTACAGATCTCTAAACTAAGAGTAGGATTTTATGAACATTTTAACATATACAAACTAAAATACCTTAAACTAAGCATACAGTATCGCGAACCTTTTAACACACAATTTAATTGCCCTCGCGCACTTGACCTTCATGGTCGACACTGACACCATTGTCCACGGGTAGCACGCACAATCGCCGTACTGCTCGTCTGGTTTCGTGGTGGTTGGGCAATCGAATGGTGGCGACTCGTGCAACGCCATCAGGTCCAGGATGAAGCTGTATTACTCTCGCCAAAACCCATTTGCATATTGGCAGGTTGTTTTCCTTCACCAGTACTACAGAACCAACCCGGATAACCGTTGAATTGTTTTCTTGTTGCCATTTGGTGGCCCTTTGGAGCTCCTGCAGATATTCTTGGGACCACCGCTTCCAAAACTGCTGCGTTGCTTGCTGTACACGTTGAAATCTCTCCAACCTATTGGTTTTGACATCGCCTAGCTGCTCATCTGCGAGCGCCGTTAGTGGCCTTCCGATGAGAAAGTGTCCTGGTGTTAGAGGTGCCAGATCACCTACGTGAGAACTTAAGGGAGAGAGAGGACGGGAATTAAGAATAGCCTCAATCTGTACAAGCAGAGTGTTAAACTCTTCGTATATCAACGCTGTCGAATCTATGGTTCTCTTTAAATGATACTTGACAGATTTTATACCCCCCTCCCACAGTCCGCCAAAATGCGGGCTTCTACTAGGAATGAATTTCCACTCTACGCCTTGCTCAGTCAAAGCGTGGTTAATTTTGGTTTGAAACTTCGATCCATTCAAAAAATTTTTAATTTCGTTATTTGCACCTATGAAATTAGTTGCGTTGTCAGAGTAGATTGTTTTTGGTTTACCGCGCCGTGATATAAAACGTCTGAGAGCGGCAACAAAGGCCTGAGCCGTCAGAT
Organism: Agriotes lineatus; assembly: GCA_940337035.1. Lineage (NCBI taxonomy): Eukaryota > Metazoa > Arthropoda > Insecta > Coleoptera > Elateridae > Agriotes > Agriotes lineatus. Next base: position 125,557,759 of record OW679202.1, on the reverse strand, counting down.
CGCCGACCAGCTCTAAATGTATCGCCTTTGTACTAAAGCAAACGAACAGACTTATGTAGCATTTTACCTTTCGCGCACCCCTGGTTTTCTTATCCCTTATGCTATAGGGTCCGCCGAAATCTACACCACAATGGTAAAATGGTGGCGCCGGTACCACCCGATCCTTCGGCAGTTGACCCATGACGTGGGTTACACTCTTCGGTTTTGCGCGGAAACAGCGAACGCAATTGTGTACTACCTTTCGCGTGAGATTTCTTCCTGCTACCGGCCAAAATCTTTCCCGTATGATTGCCAATAACGCCTGCGGTCCACAATGTAAATGTGCGACGTGAATATATCTCGCGACTAACTCTGATAACGGATGCCCGTGGGGTAGTATGACTTGATGCATTCTTTCGTATTGTAACTCAGATTGTTGCAACCGACCTCCTACTCGCAGCAGTCCGCTGTCGTCAACAAACGCACGTAAATTTGCCAAATTGCTGCTACCAGTAATTTCTCTGCCTTTACTTAAATCATTAATTTCACGAGCATACGTCTTCCTCTGCGATATTTTTATTAATGCCAGTAAAGCCTTATCTAACTCTTGCGCGCTTAACAATCCTGTTACCCGTTTACTATTTGCCTTCCACAAAGACTATTAAAATCTTAGCCACCATTACTACAGGGGCCACTAAACCTAAGGAATCGTATATCTGACTAATTGTTGAGAGTATGACACGTTTTGTTATCCCTTCATTCGACCTAAATTTTCTCACTGTACATTTAAAAGTATCTGCATCTGCGTTCCATAGAACACCGAGAGTTTTATTTGGCATGTCATGCCCGAATGACAATACCTTTAAATCGTCATCTTCATCGCGTGATATGGACCCTAATATTTTCGGTTCGTTCGAGATCCATTTCCTTAATTCAAACTTCGCGGTCTGTAAACTTGATATAATGTCGTCCCTAATTTTTATCGCATCCGCGACCGTGTCAGCACCTGATACAAGATCATCGACGTAATAATCATTTTTTATTATGTCACTTGCAACAGGATAGCTCATTTCGTTTTCGATGCCGAGTTGCAATAAACACCTTGTAGCTAAATATGGAGAGGAACTAAGACCAAAACTTACAACTCGCATTACAAAACATTTTATTGGATCATTTGGATTTTCCCTCCACAGCACCCTTTGCAAATCATGCTGTGACTCGTCGATTAAAATTTGATTATACATTTTCTGAATATCCGCGGAAAAGGCGTATCGATGTTTTCGAAAACGTACTAAAATTTCGAATATTCCGCTCTGTACCGTCGGCCCTACGTATTGAATATCATTCAGCGATAAATTTGTGTCAGTTTTCATGGACGCATTATACACAATTCTGACCTTATGCGTCAAACTATCAGTTTTTATTACTGGGTGATGTGTTAAATAATAACTCATCTGAGTCTTTCGTGATTCATCTATTTCGCGCATATAATCCAGTTTGAAATATTTATTCATGCATTGCCTATACAGCTGTTTTAATTCCGAATCCCTACTTAAACGTTTTTCAACAGAAAGTAATCTTTTGACTGCTAGCTCCCTACAATCACCTAATTGTCCAGCATTTTCCCGTATCGGAATTTTTACGATAAATCGCCCATCTTCGGCTCTACGAGTGGTAGTTCTAAACAATTCCTCGCATTTGCTTTCGTCACCCAATTTGCTATTACACGTTGTGTCTATTTCCTCTAACTGCCAGAAACGTTGCAAAGCGTTTGAAATTGAACAGTGCGCTACTGTTCTTTCATTAGTGTTTTTTGTGAACATCGGTCCCGCCACTACATACCCGAGGCGAGTTTGCTGTAACAAAGGCATGTTTTTTCCTATACTTATCTGTTTCGGCCCTAACAATGACCAAAAAGTGTCACAGCCTATCAACAAATCTATTTTCCTACTTTCATAAAATTTTGGATCAGCTAGATGAATATGATTCGGTATTTTGAACCTTGAAATTTCTAAACTTCTTACCGGTATGTTCTCAGTTATTTTTTCTATGACCAGACACTGCAACGTGGCAGAATAGTCCGAATAGCTATGTTCATCGACTGCTTGAATATTGACCCTAACTTCCTGCTTTACATTCGTTTCTTGTGAATCTATTCCACACACAGTTGCACTAACTGGCGTAGTGTTTAATCTTAAAAATCTACACATCTCCGCGGTAATATAGTTTCGCTCGCTCGCGCAATCTAACAGTACCCGACAATCGTAATAGCAATTATTTGCCGCGCGTATTTTTACTAACGCTGTAGATAGGATTCCCTTGCCATTTGTCAGGCGATCTTGATTAATTAGCGTTACGGTAGACGCAAAATCGCCGCCGTAGGCGTCGGCTTGGCTTGTAGTAGGTTCGTTCTCCGAACGCAACACCTGCGCGCCTTGTCCGTCATGTAACAACGTGTTATGCTTACGTTTACATTTGAAACAATGTCTTCCTTTGCATTGTCGTACTCCATGTCCCTTATAAAGACAGTTGAAACAAAGGTTAAACCTCTTTACTTCCTTTACACGATTTTCCACACTTAACGCTAAAAACCTCTCGCATTTATGAATCGAATGCTGCTGATTACAAACCGGACAACTGCGTTCCGCGACTGCAACCAGGCTATTTGTTTTATTTCGCTTATGTGTCGTATTTGCTGTACCCCCTTTGTTTAACGTTTCTAATAATGTGCAGCGTTCATCTAAAAATTCAATAAGTTCATTTACTGTTGGTAGAACGTCCTTAGTTTTAAGCGAAGTCCACGCGCGTTTTGTTTCTGCATCAAGCTTTTCACTAATAATATAGATCAAAATGCTATCCCATTTATCTACCTCTTGATTCAAACTTTTCAAGCACCTCAAGTTTTTTATAAGCGTATCTGACAAAACTCGAAGTTGAACATGATTTTCTTTCGCTATTGCCGGAATTTCCATAATGGACCGAATGTGGGAATTTACAGTTAATCTCTTGTTTTCATACCTCGATTTTACTAATGAAAAAGCTGTCGCGTAATTCGCATCTGTAATTTCTAAATTCTGTATCACCCGAGCGGCGTCACCCTTCAACGAATTCGTTAAATAATAAAACTTCTGTGCGTCTGACAAATTCTCATTCTCGTGTACTAACGCCGTGAATAGGTCCCTAAATTCACCAAAATTTTCATAATTACCGTGGAAATCAGGGATTCGCAAGGTCGGGAGTTTTAATTTTGACTCGATTGAATAAGCCGTTCGGTTTACTGTAAACTCAGGCGTACTTGCTACTGCTCTAGGAAGCAACTCCTTTGCTTGCGCGACTGAACTAAAAAACGCGTCTTCAAACTGTTTCCTTTCGTTATTATTACGATCGCGTTCAAAACCGTCTTTGTCAAACTCTTCTAATTCGTTTTGAACAATTTCAAACTCGTCTAAGAGTCTTTCTACTCGCGGCAATCGCAATTCTAAATTTCCCCTTTGATCTAACGTATAATCGCTCAAAAATTCTACAAATCTCTCTAGGTCTTTTTTAATTTGTTCCCGTTTATTTACAAGAACCTGCTCTTTCTTATTGACCATTTTGAGGCTATACTAACTACAGGAGGGAAATGAAAGGAAATTACTCACACCGACTGATCAACTCCTCTGGAATGCCGGCGAAAACTCCTGCAAGGCCCTGTAACAGCCGTTGTTCTATCTTTGTCACGGGCGGCGTTGGCAGCAGATGGTGTCTCGCTCTCGTTGCACACCTGCAAGCTCTTGGTAGCTTATCGATCGGTTTTCGTCTCGCGGCCACGCAGCTGTTGATCTCGATCGAAGAGATAATTTTCTTCACTATTCGGCCGAAGGTCCAATGTTGTGGGCTTCGATGCTAATGAAACTCAGTGGACTGTAACTTAATTAGGTTATTTATTAAACAACAAGACCTGTCGCTGCTGTGGCCACGGCACAATACACTACTACCATGCACCCTGAGTGGTACACGCTTGTACGTGTGCTGCTTGCTCTGGTCGAACGTACACAGCCCCCTGCCCTGCCGCAGGTAGCGACACAAGCTAAAATAGTGGGGCAACTCTTGGCCGTTGGCCGCACATTCAAATTATTTGGCGCGTAAACACTTATATTACGAGTATATGTCACACTTCTTTTACTGTGTGTAATTTAATGTAATTCAATTTATATACACATTTAAATTTTCTTTTAAACTATAATGATAGATTCTTTCGGGTTATGCCGTGGTCGTCGATTTGAACTTGACGTTTCGCTGCTCATGCTGTCAGCTTCTTCAGAAGTTTTATAAAGACTGACGTTGTTGCCTTTTACTCCTGGTTATATACGGTTGGCTGCTCATGCAGATCTAGTATGTTATTGGGACTTGTCGTTTTTCCGCTTGGTTGCTCACGTGAAACTTGTTTATGGATGGATTGGTTTTGCAAAGCTACCTTCCATGTGTTGCTAAGGCGGTAGCCGTCTTCCCGGTTGAAATTGGTGGGATTTTTAATAATTTCTAGGAATTCACGAATAACACGAGGGAAGTATTTTTTAGTCCTGGCTAGTATGTTTACAAAGTCGTAATTTATTCTGTGATCTCCTGGTCCTAATACGTGTTCTGGTCTATTTTGTGTGTTTCCAAGTCGTGTGTGGCTCTGGTGTTCTTTTATTCGACATTGGATGCTTCTTCCAGTTTGTCGGATGTAAGATTTGCCACAAGTACAATGGAGCTGGTAAACGCCTTCTGTATGTAGTCTGGGCAAAGAATTTTTGTTGGAGGGGATCAACTGTTCGACTTTTCTTATTGTACCATAGCTATGTTTTTCTTATCTAAAACCTTTCTTATTCGGTAGGTTACTCCGGCGCTGAAAGGAAGGTAGGTGTAATCAATAGGTTTAGGTTCTTTCGGTGTTGTGGTGTATTGGCACGCTTTCCTGATATCTCGTCGACTGTAGCGATTCCTGTGTAAAGCTTCTTCCACATGTCTCAGTTCTTATGGTTTACTGTCCTCGTCAGAAATAGCGTTGGCCCGATGAATAAGAGTCTTGAACAATTATCTCTTTTGTTGGAGAGAGGGTGAGACGGAACATGCAGATAGCGGTCAGTGTGAGTCTTTTTTCGATACACTGTATAGCTTAATCTGTTGTTAGTGGTGCGTTTTACTAACACGTCCAGGAAAGGTAGGCATCCATTTTCTTCAGTCTCCATAGTGAATCTTATTTTGGCATGGTGGTTGTTTAAGTGTGCCAAGAAAGCTTCAAGAGCTGTTTTTCTATGGGGCCATAAACTGTTTGATAAAGGCGTAGGTACTACCTACTACTTATGTTAAATTAGTATTTTAATTTCTTATTAAGACGTTATTTATAGTATTTTCGACGTTATACTTGTTTGGCTGTATTGAATGGAGTGTTTTTATTTCTAATATTTTATCTGCCTAAATACGTTACTTACATACAAACTGTTTTGAAAATAAAGTTTTTATTTTACTTGTCACCCTTTTTTATTGTGTATATAGATTAATGTAAATCTATTTTTATATAATTCGTAAGATATATGCGGTTGTTTGATGGGAAAGTACTTGTGTTGAGTAACGTATTTCAATTGCTACTATTTTAGCTTTCCAAACACGTGATTTACAGTATTTTCCACATCACACTTGTTTTATTGTGTACAATATATTTGCAATGTATTGTTTTATAAAAGTGAGCTTGTGTTGAATTACGTATTTTTATTCCTATTATTGTCTTCGTACATATGTTACTTATATTTTATACGGTTTTTGAAAAATAAAGGCTTTACTTGACATTTAATTGTTTCTTTTAGCATACTTGAATTTTTATATACACCGCCGTTCATTTCCATCTAAATAAACTAATTTTATAGACATTTTCCTAACTTTTCCATAGTAAAATGTAATTTATATTATTTGTAGTAAGCCAGTCAACTGCTGTTTTAGAAATATGGAGTAGCCACATGTCGTTTTTCATATCATTTTTAATGAGTAAGTCAACAATGCATAATTTGTCGTAAAATATAATCCACTTAGTGGTATTGTTTAAAACGGTATTAATTAATAATTGATCAATTTTTATCAAACACCACACAAAATACACCAACATCTTCAAGCTTTTTTACTGTAGATTAAGCATTGTTCACTTGTATTAAAATGATATGAGTTAAAAATGACATGTAACAATAGTTAACTCGCTTACTATCAATAATACAAACTATATTTTGCTATGAAATAGTTACGGAAATGTCGTCAAAACTAGCTTCAAATGAAGGTGTACTCTTTAATTTTACTTGCAACTGATGGCCAACCTGACTGTATACAAAACTTGAACTCTGTTTACAAATAACACGCTGAGAATAATCCCTCTCCTAGATTATTATCTGTGTTTATCTGTGCGGCTTGCAAATACGCTGGTCCAAACAAGCAGCGAATACATCTGCTATGAACCAATGTTTGGTCAGCCACATTTCTAAAGTAAAGCAATGACTTACGCCATCTGTCACGCGCGTACAGAAGAACTTTCAGCGTGACTGCACGCCCGTTGAGTTTAGAGATCTATGTATATATTATCTTTGACCCTGTATATATGGATTATTAATTCACATTATAGTGATGTTTTAGAATACACATACGTAACCTAACCCATTGAATAACTGTTAAGTTTGAAATTTATTTGAAAATTAATGTAAAAGTTAACACTTAAACAATGTTACATCTGCTACATCAATAAATACATATTAAGTTATAAGAACTGCTAAAAGTGTTTATTGATTAAACTTGTTTAATTTAAAATTTGATAATTTAAATGACTTGACGCTTCTACTACTATAATAACTGTTATATTTAAATGAAAACCATCAGAAGTAATAGAGCAAATGACTTAATTTTTTCTACGCCAAGGTTGATTTCGTTTTCATTTGCTCATATGCTATATCCTAATACACGTTCTAAAAATTTATTATATTTTCAAGGGTAATGCCACAAAAGGTGAAAATTTTTTGAGAATTTTTTTTGTTCACATGCAAATTATTGCGTTTAAATTTTTCGAAACCAAAACTGCGTTAAAAATTCCGCGAGACCGCAGGTCGAGTAGAATTTGAACAGTTTTTGTTGAGAGAAATTTGCAATAATTTGCATGTTGACGAAAAAAATTCTGAAAAAATTTTCACCTTTTGTGGTATTACCCTTGAAAATATAATAAATTTTTAGAACGTGTATTAGGATGCCAACTGTTTGGCGATCAATGTATATACTGGAAGTTATGATCTAATAAAATAAAGTGATAATTATCCGTCATTGAATACAAAATGGTGGACTTCTTCACGTATTAGAGTCCCCTGAACCCAAAAAACATTTTTTTTCATTGGCCTGTCTGTGTGTGTGTCTGTCTGTGTGTCTGTCTGTCTGTGAACAGAATATCTCAAAAACGGAAACAGGTATGGCGTTGAAACTTCATATATAAGTTTTGTGTACCATGTAGATGCGACAGCGAGCTTTTGAAGAAAGCCGCATAACCGGAAGTAGGTGTTTACTCTTGTGATTTTTCAGTTTTTGTCGATTTTTTCATAAACTAACAATTTTTTTCAAACTTCACGTTTTTATTAAATTTTTAATGTGTATTGATGTGAGCTAGGTGATTTTCTAGTTAAATACTTTTAAAATGAGTTTCTTTTGTTTTTTTTTTCTGTTTTTTATTAACTCCTATTTTAAATAGAACATCCTGTATATTATTACATTTTTGAATTCAGCTTAAAATTCTAGAAAAAAAATGTCTGTTCAACTAACGCTATATTTTGTACCGTTTTTGTAGAATTTGTAATTTTTGAAAAATTTTGACAAATGCTTAAAAATTTAAAATAAAATTTTTGGCTAATTATAAGATCACTGTAAAAGGAAGTTGTGTGCGTGTGTCACACCAGATTTTTTTATTAAAAAACTAAAACATGATTTTGTTGGGTATCAAATTAAAGGTAATCGATTATACAAAACAAATAGCAAACTTACAAAATGTATAAATGCTATAAAAAATCGTTAAGGTAGTGGCGGTATTTTCGGAAACAATCTACCCACTGTGCTATTATTTCCTTCCATAGGGTGCGAAACCAAAAAGTTCAACAATGACTGTTGATGTTCCGTCAGTCATCAAATAAGACACATTCTCTAACAGAAGCTGTAATAGTACAGTAAAGCTGTCGGAAAAAACCCCGTCACCTTAAAAAAATTGGCCGCGGCTATTCCTTTTGCCCAGTGGTTTAGGGTCATCAGACAAGTGTAAAACCAAAAAGCCGTTACCCCCCCCCCTGCCAAACAGCCGCCATCTTGAAAACAATAAAATTTGTTTTTTTCTCGAGATCCATTGGCCACACAGAAAAAGTTATTGAACAAAAAATGTTGGAAATAAAATTCTACACGTTTTTTATTCCTATCGCAATACCGAGAAGTTGGTATGTCAAACGGTAGAGGGCGACAAAGTTACAAAAAATCGGTTTCCGCCATTCCAGGTCTGTGAGGGTGGCTTTCTCTGAAAATTGCAAATGTGAAAGTTGTAG